>CM067553.1:0-340000 GCA_034509755.1 Anisodus tanguticus | reverse complement strand
AACTTTTAAAAGAAACGAACTATGTAGTTTTTGTAAACCCCCCCCCCCCCCCCCCCCCCCCTGCATCTCTGCTTATTTACCTGTGTATAATTTGTGTGTATACGAATATATATGGTGGTTCACATCTAGAACTGCAGCTTGATGTTGTATTGACATAATTTATATAGTTGTTTTCTCTCTTCTCTGCATGTATGTACAATTCACAGTAAGAAGAATGGCAAATGCCTTTACACCTGTGCAATTCGTCCAGCTGCTATATATGGGCCAGGTGAAGAAAGGCACTTGCCGAGGATTGTAAATCTTGCAAAGTTGGGCCTGCTTCCATTTAAGATCGGTTCACCAAATGTGAAATCAGATTGGGTGTATGTGGACAATCTTGTATTGGCACTTTTATTGGCTAGTATGGGACTTTTGGATGATATCCCTGGCAGAGAAGGGCGTCCAATTGCTGCTGGTCAACCTTATTTCATATCAGATGGTAACTACTCCTTGGCTTATGTTTGTTTTGTAGGATTGTGGAATCTTGTCTTGGACCAAGTACTGAATAAGATTATGATTTTGGGAATTCTCCATAGACTCTAGCATAATTAATTGCTTATCAGAGTAAAAAAGTTTCTATAAGCATAGCAGTTGTTACTTACTACATCACCTTCCTTCATTGGTGATCTTCAATTGTAGGTTCTCCCATGAACAGTTTCGAGTTCCTTCGGCCTTTACTGAAATGCCTGGATTATGACCTACCAAAGACATCACTAGCTGTCTCTCATGCTCTTCTTCTGGGAAAAATTTTCTGGGCTTTCTACTCCTTCCTGTATCCTTGGTTAAATTGTAGGTGGCTTCCTCAACCTCTGATCCTTCCTGCTGAAGTCTATAAGGTTAGTGTTTCATCTTTGAATCCATTATTGCTTCTTTTATTCATATGAGTAGATTTGAATAGGCTTCACTGGCTTTTCTGGCAAACTGTCTCAAAATTAGATATGGATGAACCATTTTCTTGTTATGGCAGTTATTCTGAATGAGTGATTGTTTTCTTCTTTCCCCTGGCTCCTTTATCAGGATTTTCATTACCTACATATTTCCAAGAGTTACATGATGAACTTGAAACTTTGTTGACTTGTTTTAGTTGTAGAGATAAATCTATTCTCGCTGTAGGGCTGGAACAGGGGGAGGGCGTTGGCAGGGCCATGACGCCCCCTTTACTTCCACCAATACTTCCTCTTAGAGGTTTCATTGACTTTATTTTCTTTGCTTTCCTTTTAGATTATTAAATTCTGATTCCTATCATTTCTAGTAATTTAGTTAAACACGTACTTTTTGGAGAAGGATTTTTTTTAACTAAAAAATGTACTTACACTTTCCTTTTCCATTAGATTCTCTCTCATTCCGCAATTCGCCGTTAGCCATTCACTTGGATTTTCCTTCTTTTTTAGGTTTTATAACTTTTAGATTATTGTAATTTTTACCAATAAATAGTTAATTTACTGTGTTAATTAGCATTAGTTAATTACTATGTGCAATTTTTTTCTAGACGAATGACTTTAAATTACTCATGATACCATAAACTGATTATATAGATCTTTCCACTGAGTTTTACTTTGTTTATGTCAACTCTTACTATTATCGAATTGATAATATATCTATTAGTCGTGCATATCTACTTAGGCAAATTTTTGAGATTTATTTTTTTCTTTTTGTTATGAAGATTGACTTTATCAGAAACAATCTCTCTACCCCACAAAGATAGGGGTAAGGTCTGCGTACATCTTACCTTCTCCAGACCCCACTTGGTGGGATTATATTGGTTGTGTTGTTGTTGTTGTTGTTATGAAGATCGACTTTATTGGTCAAAAACTGTCCAATGGTTAATAACCTAATTGAACACCTTGCTTAAGACTTGTTCCTTTGTCATTTTTTCCCACTTCTCCCTGTTCACAGCAGATGTTCAAATCTGTCAAGCAATAGTTAACTCTCTCTGGTCACAGACACAACATTTTGCTCTAGAAAGAGGTGGAATTCTAGTTGATATTTGGTTTTCTGCTTGTACTAGGTTGGTGTCACTCATTACTTCTCATTCCTAAAAGCAAAGGAGGAGCTTGGATACGTCCCAATGGTGAGTTATAAAGAGGGCATGGCTGCAACTATCGCATATTGGCAAGAAAGAAAAAGGAGGAATTTGGATGGACCTACAATATGGGCATGTCTGTTTTGTGTGATTGGAATGTCATCATTGTTTGCTGCTGCATACCTGCCCGATTATGGACCCATTCCCTTTATTAGAGCAGTTCACCTCTTCTTCTTTCCCTCTATGTTGGCATTGAAATTGATGTTTGTTCTAGCGGCTGCTGCACATTTAGGTGAAGGTATATATGCATGGAATCTTGCAAAAAGAATAGATCCTGCAAATGCAAGAGGGTGGTTTTGGCAGACATTTGCTTTTGGTTTTTTTTCCCTACGATTACTACTGAAGAGAGCTAAAAAGTAGGATTACCATATTTCTTTGTTCGACTTCAACTATGAAGCATGTAATTGCAATCATATCAAGTTGAGAAATAATGACTAGTTTTCAATACTCTCAAGGTTTTTCTCCTTTTTTTTGGTCTCAGGAAACTTTCTTTCTTTTGTTTGATATAATGTTCAACGGAAATGAGTTCAAATGGACCGAATTGGTCAATGAGGATCCATATTGTTGACCTCAACTTGCTTGGGATTGGTATAGTTGTTGGAATTGAGGCGTAATAGTTGTCATTATTGTTGTTGGTGGTGTCAAGATACCAAAAGCATATAGAAAGATTCTCATTTCTCAATGAAAGAGTAGAGAACTGCATGAATCGCTTATTATTAGCAGACTTCCAGGGTAATTTTTCATACTTCACGACCGGAATGTGCGAGTTACCATATGAGACTACAAGTAGTACTCGCTTCGTCTCAAAATATTTGTGTTTTTCATTTACATCCTCCTTAAGACAATATTAATTAGACATGTTTGACTATTTTGCCTTTTTTATGTCTTAAGATATAATATCTCTTCATTAAATATTTACTCCATTTATGTGTCATAATTGAGGTGTCGTAGTATTCAAGAACAATTACTAAGGCTAAAATGGGAAAAGAAATAGTTAATAATGTTTTGAACTTCTAAAACGACAAATATTTTTAATAAGGACGACAAGTATTTTGAGATGGAGAGAGTAATACTTTTAAAATTTCCTTTTTGTCTTGTCCTTCTATCAAGTGTTTTGAGTGCGCAATGATAGAGCTTCCAAGGGGCAAAAAGGGTTAACTTGTACATAAATGATTTTTGAACTCAATCTTAGTGAACGCCGTTGACAATATTGTGTGAAACAAAATGAAAATCTTCTCTCATATATTCGGAAAAATGCACTGTGACAAAAAAAACAGTTCTAAAAGACCCAAAAACAATGGTGTCTGCAGTAAACAATAGCAGTATATCACATGTCACAACATCACAAAAGAAAACTAGCACGTCAACACATTGGAGTGCCATGTGACGGTTGGCTATTGGCTCGATTCACTTCGCCAGGATTGGCCTTCACTGGCACGCAAGCGACACTTCAACAGGCTTTGATGACTTCAAGTCTTCGTTACCATCTGGAGCAATAACCTGTTGGATATGTAAAGTAGTACGGGAAGTAAATAAATATTATAAGTGTTCGAAATAATAAACAAACAAGCCAATATTATAATTGCCGCAAGCTTGTTGAGTCTTGAATCTTGATAACCTGAAATCAAGAAACACTAAATTTGGATTGTTACAACTGTGGCTGAGTCAAGAGATGACTCTCTGTCTTTAAGACAAGATTGCCCCGTATATATGCTTTTACGTTAACGAACAATAGTCTCCCAAGATAAAACAACTAATCAACACTACAAAGCAAATAGGTTGATTCTGACAAAGAAAACAAACACGAAACAACTTGTTGAAGAATGGAAAAGGAAGGAAGAGTTTTCTGTTTGTCCACTGTTTCTGCTCACGTTTTTGGACTGAGTTTCTCTTGTTTTCGTTCTCTCTTCTGTTTGTGTCTTTGTCTCTCTCGTCTCAACAATTGAGCCAAAGGCTTCAATATATAGTATAAGGAGAGGGCTGCCAACTAATGGTTGTTAATAGCCAAGTAATGGTCATTAGTGAGGAGTTAATCAGCCAAGTAAATGACTGATTTAATGTGCAACATAAATGAGCTTTTAGGGAGGAGTTATGTGCAGATTAATGGAGTTTTAACGCTCCAAAAACCAACCCAAACGGAAGGCAGAAATTTTCTGCCTGCCGTCGTTCCCAATTTCATCTTTCCAGAAACTCCAGGGACCAAACTCTAAATATTAAGAAATTTGGATCCATAAAGATAATATCAGAAGAAGCCCAAAGCCCAAGCCCAAGCCCCACGACCGGACGGGCGGCGGCGGCGTGCGTGTGGACTTAGCCGCGAACCCAAGCACATCTAGGTCCTCTCTCCTTCAAACACATGGGTTACCCTTGGGGTCCCAAACCCTTAGCCAATTTTGAGACTTATAAAGAGAACAATTCTTACTTTTATCACCGATGTGGTAGATTTGTCCCACACCATATTTCCATGCCTCAAACACCTTACTTCGTGGACCAATATCTCTTTCATTTCTTAACGAAATTTGACGATCTTTAGCCCTACGGTTATCTACTCACTTAGTAGATTATGTACATGTGAAGAGACAAAGCTTCCAATATGCGTAACCCTAGTGTTTAAGTCATTAAATACGGGTGGACGCACCTCACCACCAAAGGCAAATTTCCAACATAACCTAGAACAGAAGCCACCCTGTTAAGTTTATGCAGAACAAGAACTGCATGACATGGTGCTGAGACACATGTAGCCTAGATAAAGTAATGCACAAATTCCAGAACTGATTTCCCAGACATAAATATTCTTGTGATACTATTCCAGAAAGACTCAATTCAGGCTTCGGGAGAGTCAGAATATCATTGATTTTAATCTTTCCATAAATTGAAGGGGTAACTGCGGGATGGCATGCCATCAAGATAGCAAATGCACTTGCAATATATTTTCTACTAAATGACAGGAGAGAAACAATGAACTCAGGATTCACATATAAATATTACTTTCTTTGTGGGAAGAAGAGAATATAACTCCGTCTCTCAGGAGTTTAAAATAAACAGAAGAACAAGACTCAAAGATAAGGACAAGAACAATACAATGCAGAAAAATACACACGAAACTCCGCCCGTCCTAATCTACTTAAGAATGCAAACCCGGGTTGGTGATGCAGCAATCAGTTCACCCGCCGCAGAACCTCCTACAACCAATCCATCTGAAGACAAAGTCAATAGGTCTAATGCACCTGACCAGCAATGCTGACCGTCAATTTCAGGCCACGTGAATGAACCAGATAGAGTCATTATACGATAGAGTCCCTACAAGAGGCAAACATCAGAGGTAGGATAAGCATTCCGAAAGAGAAACAAAAGCACATTTGATCAGCAGAAGTGAAATTTGGAAAGAATGCGTCACATAGCTTCAGACACATAAAAGAGTTGAGAACACATTTAGATTAACAGCCTGCCATATGAACTGTGTTGAAATTGCAGAATTAGAATATAACTGAATGAAGAAATAGACTTGTAGTAGCCTTCGAATGATAATTTCAAGTTCTAGAATCTAACTTCCTAAACCATCTGGTGACGAAACGAAAAGAGGAAAACTGTCATCAGGGGAATTTAGCTCGAAATCCTCATTTTTTGGAGATTTTCCCAAAGAAAAGTAGCGAAATCAATATTTATCTATCTACAAACAACTTCTACACCTCAATACCAAACTAGTTAGAGAACATTTAAATGAATCCTATATAGCCAATTCATTCCATTTGACCGGCCTGTTTCATCTCCACACTCAGTAATTAATTTCTAAGAATTTGGGTTTGCTAATCCTATAGTTCTATACATTTTCTACTAATATGCAGATCTCTTGACAAACTAAAAAGGTTCATGACAAATCCTGGACTTAATGCAAGTATATCAACACGTCTAGGACTATTTCCCAACTAGTTGGTATCGCCACTTCTATTGCGCTTTGTTTTTTCATCTATTAACAATTGAATGAAAAAATTGAAATGGGAATGAGCTTCCCATTTCCTCAGTCTATAAAGGAGATTTTAAAAGTGCGTAGTACAAATCAAAAGGCTTTGATGAGTGTTATGGGAGGCATAGTGACACCATCAAAGCTAAATCAATAAGATTTGGAAAGCAATGCAGGGGAATAAACCTCATGTTTTGTAATTTCGCCAGATCTTCCAGGTTTCTTAACTGTCATTGTGGATACTTCACCAGTGGCAAACAAGATCTTAACAGGCGCTGTTTCATGAATAATGAAGGACACTATTTTTTCTGCTATGTCCTGAAAAAAGAGATAATAAAAAACTAGTAAAATCATTACTAATGCCTGCAATATAAATATCTGAAATTCAACATAACAATTTATGATATCCAAATGCAAGGCCCTAGAGAATTCAAACTAAAATGATAAAAGTAGAAACATCAATTAATGCTGCCATGCAACTAAAATATCTGAAACCCTAATTTATGAAATGCATAAACAAAAGAAGGTGATATCCAAAAGTCAAATATTTATGGCATGCAACCAACAAGCTAGTAGTAGCAGTCTAGCAGATAAAGGTAACTCTTTCTGATAGAATTCTACTCAAATCCTTCATTTTAGTGAATGTTTCATCTCTAAATTTCTTTATTTAAGACTCTGTCAAAATCCAAAGATAATGTTGATTTTGGATATGAATGCTGATTTATAAGCCAACGATATTTTCACAGTGCATCTATAAATGGAAAAAGATCGTCTTTCTCCTTAGTTTCCTTTTTCTCTGTTACTTGTTCCACTAACTGCCATGCCATGCATTCGTTCTCTGCAGCCTCCTTTATACTTTTTAAAGAAATTATTCAGTTGAAACACTGTTATGGAGTTACTGTTTCTGTTATGTTAGGGGTGTATTACTTGTGGAAAAAGAAAATCTTTGAAGTTTCGTTAGAACTCGTAAAGAGTTATAACATGGAAATTTTAAAATGGCGCTCTAGGTCCTTTCACTAATCAAGATCAGTGCTAAGCCAGCTTAGTCCCATCCTTAAAATGACAACTCGGAAATAATTAAAACATTTGTATTCAAGGATATATCAAGATGACCTCCATAGCATTAAAGGAATAAAATAAAAAGGTTAAAAGTTACCTCTCCAGCTTCCACCGATAAAGTATGTATTGTTGATGTAGAACCTGCCGATTCTGAAACAATTTTCCGAGCTACATCTGATTTTTTTTTTTGCATTGTCAAGACAAATAGTTTTCAAAGAACTGTAGATTATAATAGTGAAGCATTAAGTAACAACTCTTTCTTTACAGAAGGGTTTATTGGTCATCTTCCTTTATGAGATTTTCAAGTCACTCGTATATATATGATAGATCTCTAAAAAAAATTATAAAGAATTTAAAAACCATTTATCTTATGTGCCTATGTGTTTTATATCAGCTTAAAAAATGACCAAACTATTGTAAAAGGAAAAATTACCCCCGACAGGGAGACAAAAGAAGAGGTCAAAGAAACGGTTATATAAAGAACCAACCAACAAACATTCTAAGACACGTGAGTATGCTTTATTGAACCATATATAAGTAATATCAGCATCTATTTAAGATACTATTGTAATGTTACACAAATAAGAAACAGGATAGGGATTTACCAAAAGTTTCAGGTGTTGGTGTTGGTGTTGGTTTTGCTTTTGGTTGTGGCTTTTGCTTGTTCTTGGAACCAATGGGTCTGCCCCGGGGTTTCTTAGCAGCAGGCGTCGTGTCTGCCCCACGTTGGGCAGCCTCAGAAAACACCGGTCCGGTGGGCGGAGTGGCGGCAGCGGCGGCGGAAAGGGGAGGAGCTGGTGTGGACTCATCTAGGCCGTGTTCACTTGGCCTCGGTCTCTTGTTACCGGCGATGGAGGGAGTAGGAGCTGGGGTGGACTCACCTAGGCCGTGTTCGCTTGGCCTCTCTCTTTTGCTCGTCGGTGACAACCCGGCACCGGCGACGGTTGAATCCTCCGCCGATGGGCGCGGTGATGAACAGTAATGTGGTCCGCGGTAACGAGATTCGTCATAGGAGATGAAGGAATCGACCATTTTGTCAATCTCTGACGGCGAAGGACTTGGAGGAAAGGCTGAAGCGTCGATGACGGAAAACTTATCGGTGTTCATCGGTGATGACATTTTGTATTGCCTGAGAAAAGGACCTCGTAAAAGTTAGTCATCTTTTCTGATTCTTAGTAACAAAAAAAAAACACACACAACCTTAATAAAACCTTAAACTTAGAACCAAACTAAACTCCTCCTCTACTTAATTATTAAACATTTAGCAAACTAAATGAACGAAGAGAATACAAAGGCTACAAGTTTTAGTTTAATCTCCTTAAGTAATGCAGATTTTTCAGAAAAATATCAACAAATCAAGCAAACTAAGAAATCAGAATTGCAGAAAGAATAGCATAAGAAGGAAACAATCAACATTCAACATTCAAATATTACTATCTTGTTTTCTTATAGATAAACATAAAAAAAATTACAGAAAAACCTCAAACAATTTTTTAACACCAAATTATTAGTATGTAATATTTCTTTACTGAAATCTACACTTAGCAAACTGGTGAACAAAGAGAATTTCTCAATTCAAATGTAGAAAATTTGCAAAACTTAGAAGTCCTCATAACTAATGTAGAATTTTCAAAAAAAAAAAAAAAAGATCAAGCAACTAATTAAGAAAAGAAAATTGCAGAAAAAATAGAATAAGACAGAAACAATCTACATTTAAAAATTATCTTTTTCTAATAGAAAACATAAAAAGATTGACAGAAAACCTTGAAAACAATAAGAAACTAAGAAAACAGAAGAAGAAAAATAAGAAAAAGATTATTTTTCTTACTGAAAATAGTGAAGAACTGCAAGATAACAAGGAAAAGAGCAGAAGAGAAATTTGTTTTACTGGTATAGAATGGACAAAGGATATCGCTATTTATAACAGCAAAAATGCCAGATTTTTGGAGACCTCTTTTATTTATTAGGTAAGAATGTAATTAATTAACCATAGTTTAAATAATAATGCATGTATTTATTAGTTTAGCATAATGAGTAAATCATTTTCATATTACACACCAAAAACAAATGAAAGAGTAGGCAAGTAAAGGTAAGGCTATAATTTTTCTACTATAAAATCTTTAGTATTTGAATTTACATTGCATAAATTTCATTGTTTTGCTTTTCACAAATTCATCATTCTCTCATCTACCAAAAAAATAGTCCAAATTACTTTTAACCAATTATTTTCTTACTAAAATTGCTCTTTTAATCAAGATCCTATTACTAATTACATGATTTAACTAAAAATTTTCTATAATTGTTCACTTACTTGTAAAATATTCTCAGTATATTATACAAAAAACTTTTATGCAATTTCTAAATATGTTAGTTTTCTTTCTCAAACAATTAAGGAAACAAATTCAAACTAAAATTTATGCATGTATTGTCTGTAGAAGTCTTTTATTTTTTTGATAGTGGAGTAACAAAATGTTACTTAGTTGATAAATGGAAACCTCTTTGCAGGCATTTGGGTTAATAATATTTCTTATACCTATTAGTGACAATTCTCACACTTAACAATCTTATATATCAACTTTGCAAAACGTTAAATTGATGAGTTGTTTGGGAAATTTGTTAACAACGATTATGCCTAGTTTCAAATAAGTCGGTGATGGTATGAATCTTCACTATTTCATTTAAGCTCAACTCATGTCATCATTATACCAAAATCAAATTTAAGTTGTTAACTAAGCAATAATTGCAAATCATGTATAAGATCCAGCACTCAACTATGATGTCTAAACTAAAGAAAAGACATCAGTTACTACTACTATATTTACATTGATGAAAAATACAACTTTCAATGTGGAACAGTTTAGCGCCAAATATTTACTTACTACGAACTACGAAGTAAATTTGAAGTGTACTTGTACAGAAAAGGTGACCACTACATTTACAAGAAAACAAAATACATTTGGTCACTTTCAATATTGAAGTGCTTGAACACTAAGATACTTATAAAGCAAAGAAAAGGCTAATACATAGTTTTGCAAAATTCACCACATTTACAAGAACCCAATATACATTTGGCCCTTTACATCTACAAAAAATATACAACTTTCACTTCCTCAACCCATGAGTCTGGTTGCGAAAATTCGGAAGTTCCTGCCTCCCCAGATATCATTCTTATCAATGGTATAAGAAAACAAGCAACAGATTATCCAGGGCGGATTTCTGGAAGTTTCATTCATCTCACTATCGCCATCACTTTCAGAAATTCCAAGCAACAAATTCCACTTTCTTTTTAGCACATCAAGAGAAGGGTAGCCACCAAAGAAATGTTCCTGGGTAAATGAAGTAAAATCAAGTTAGACTGAATTACTAGCCTTGCATATTATTGGATGGAAAAGTTGATGCAGACTAATGCCAAATCAACCAAAAAGTTCGATATTAATCTTCTCGATCAAGAAAAGTTCACTATTAATCTATAACCTAATCAAGCATCTCACAAAAGACAGTCGAAGACATATCTACCACAGAAACTGGTATGAAGTTTAGCGTGCATTTTCCATGAGTATAACATTGTGCAAGCCTAATGAAGCAATTCGAGATATTCACAATATAAATTGGAACAAAAACTGAATGCATAGAGAAATTGATACCGCATCCTCAGCATATAGATATGCATGGATTCTGGCAGTAGGATCCTCTAGGGTTAGCCTGATCCTATAAGTGCCTCGGGGGGAGCGATATTCCTCAACGTTCCAAGGAATCGATGCCACAACTCGAATAACACAACGAAATTTACCTACCACCTACAAGTAGAAGCTTCGATGATATAACTTTGAATATGTCAAGTATATGGTCCAACACATGTGTATTACAAAATCATCTTACACTATAGTGCTTTGACAAATCCCCCCCCCCCCCCCCCCCTTTGTTATCACTTGTGCAAGCATAAACATAGTACCCACTTGACCAGCACTGATGCCAGGAAAGGGATATTTCATTCTACTCAATTTGAGACTTGAAAAATCGTTTCAGTGGCAAGCAAATACAATAATAGAAGCCACTGAAAGTAAATAACAATGAACAGATAAAACAAAGCTAAATCCAAACTTCGCCCAGTTGGATACAAGCCCCAATGAGACATCACTATTCTCTATTCATGGGTGTTTCCATCCGTTCCAGCATTAAGTCCACTAGCAAATAAAGTCTCATAATGCCTGACTACAACAACCAGGCATGAATATGTAATATTCCCAGAGACATTGAAGAACTCGATGATTAAATACAACTCTTTATTTTTTTTGAGAATGAGTAACTACAACTCTCTTAAACACATAGTTGAAACCAAAAAGGGAAAAGAAGAAACAAATGACTTAATGAAGCAGTGAGATACCCTGGGATTCGCAAGAGCTCTCATCAAGCTGACAAAAGGCACGTCAGGATGGTCAGTCACTGAAGATTTATTATAACTAAGATTATTAGGGGACTGTTGGTATACATGATTAAAAGATCAAACATGGAGATATTTAATAAGCACATCAATCAAACCTGTCACGTCAGTTGGCCAAGGTAAGCTTGAAAAAGGCATCCATCCCCATTTAGATTTGGAACGCTCTTTATGCTCCCTACAGATATGCAACTTGTATATGTTAGAATAGTAATGCTGTTATGAAGATGCAAAACATGGCATCGGATAGGGAACAAAAAAATTATCATGGCACCTTCAAGCTGCAATTAGGTGTTCTGGTGATAATATAGGCATTAGTTACAATATTACGAGAGCACGTGCTTTTACATGGTTGCGCAGTGATTATGCAGGACATGCTTATCTTACCAAATGTCTAATACACTATGTTGTACCACATAATTACAAGAAAATATGTAAATATCAGAGGAGAAACCTCGTGCGCTGTAAAACAATGTGATCTTCATCGCGCAAATAGCAAAACCTAGTAGTCGGCAAGAGGGAAGCATGCCACAGTGAGGCATGAAGTTGACATCTTAGGTTATCAAATTTCACCCATCTACTGGTCCCGAGCACGTTCACTCCAAGTTTCTCATTGCCACAATCCAGAGTTACTGTCAGAACAGTTCCAAGAGATGGCAAGTTACATAAAATGTCTCTTGGCAGACAAACTGGGACCGACTCTAAAGGAAGAGGGTTATCCTCTTCATCGTCTAACCTGAAATTTATAAATACATGTAAGACGTAAACATTTAAATAGCTTTCACAGTCAAATTCAAAAAAATCTAAGAAAAGTAGGTGAGTAAGTGTTGGATGGCTCAATTTGATATGCAATTAGTTCATGAGGTCCAGTTCAGCAAAATTTGTTATGGAGCGTTTAAACTAATCTATTTGAGAACTATAAAATTCTTCCTAGTGCGACAAAGTAACTCCACTTGAAAAGGAAAAGAAAATGAATATTATCCTCACCAAATGTGGTGGTCAAGCAAAAACATGGATAAAAAGTATATAACACTCACTTAGCATTAATAGCGACTGGTGGGGTGTCAGTTCCATCCCACACAAGAAGCATCCACTCATCTTCTCTAACTTCCCATACACGAAGAATCTTGCACATGCCATCGAAATTTGCAAAATATTCAGTGAATTTGTCCACGGTCAAGACTCGAGAATACCAAAACAAACAGCAACGTGTTTCCTTAATTGATCTTCCAATATAAATTAATGGAGGGCATGCTAATAAAGAGTACAAGTACTAGTATTACCTTGCAAAGCAAATTGAAGCCGCCTCCTTCCCTGATATCTTTCAAGGATTGGAAATCACTAGAATCTATTAAGGTAATTATTAGCAAATCAAGACTCAGAATTTTGAATTAAAATTGGTATACAAGGAAATCTATCACCTTCCCACCCCCACCCCCACCCCCACCCCTGGGGGGGGGGGGTTAATGTTATTTTGATCCTCATATGGAAACAGATGATTCCAAACCACCCAAATTAAACAGATGCAGCATCTAGTTGAGAATATATCGGAGGGAAGAGAAACTAGATTCCTTTTCTTTGTTCCTATAACTAACAAAGACACATTTTAGAAAGACTTCAGGTTCCAAAGTTGTTGCTTAACTAGTACTCTAAATAGATCAAACATGCAATCACTGTGAAAAAATACATAACTTTTGTGTCATTTAGCTAAGTTTGTACCAGAAGTAGAGTACCTGTTGCGGTGGGGTGATCAACCAGCCATATCCTCAAACCAAGTATAAATTTTTTGTCTTGCTCCTTAGCAAGATAAATCGAATGGCATTGATAAGGAAGAAAGCTTGTACTAAGTTTTCCGTCAAATAAAGCAAATGAAGAGAACTTTTTGTTGAACACAGCATAAATCACGGATTCATGAACTTTCATCTGCACAGCAACAATAACTTCTTATGCTCGTAAATGCAATAACCTTATCTTATTTGCCCTCAATACAACTACAGACCAAGAAATCAAGTCCTCAAGTTCAAGATTTTTCAGTAATATAGTAAAATACATTACAAAAGTAGAAGTAAATGGAGTTACCACAACGTGAGAAAGCAGAATAATATCACCACCATTAAGTACCACAGGCAATTTATCCATCGTCTTTGCGAAAATGTTAACAGAAAGCCCGCCACTTTGGTACGACTCATCGATGACTTTAACCAAGCAGAAGAAATCTGTCAAGAAACTCAATTTTTTTACTAATAAATCACAAGACTTCAAAAAGAAAAAGGGCCCTCAAACTTGATCTCGTTTTTTTACGTATGCCTCCAGCCCCTTAACTTATCTCCACTTTATCAATTGAACACTTCTAACTTATAAAATAGTAATCATCTAGACATCTCCAAAATTCATTCATCACGTTAGTACCAGCTTTTTACGAGAACTTAAAGTTTATAGAATACTTAAAAATGAGGCCAGTTTGAGGGTGTATTTATGTATTATGCCAAAAAATAACTTGAAAGTGTTGGAGAAAGCTTTTACCAGTGCCTTTAGACTTCTTTGGAAAGCCCGTTTGGAGGACCACACCTATGAGATTCACTTTATGGTTGATCAAACTCAAGGCTTCCGCTATTGGGGTATATTCATCACGCCGTCGCTTAGACATTTTCTTTTCTTTGTTTATTTGGGAGGCAAATTTGTGATTTGGGATATGAAGGGAATTTAGAGGTTTCAAAAGGATATGATGAACTAGTATCTTTTTACTGCAACAGCATAACCCTTTCCCCTTCCGTAGAACTTCTTAAGAGTGTGTTTCCTTTTCCAAGACAAATGAGTACTTTAGGGAGGAAGGGAGTACTTGTTGCAGAGTAAAAGTTGAAAACGTATAGAGAGGTTGCAGTTGTGAATTATGAGGTGGACCCAAACAAGAGTCACTTGTCCAAGAAGAAGTGTACCTCACACAACTGATGGAAATAAAAATACAATTATTAAAGTAATTTGATATAATATTTATTTGGAAATTTATTTTTGTTAGAAGAAGAAACCTAATTTTATAATATTAAAATTAAAATTTTAAAATATTAAAGAGATTTGATTAGACAGGAAATGACGCAGTAGCTTAATGAGAACATGATCTTTATATAAGAGGTTGTTGAGGACACGCACCAGGGTATAAGGTTTGTAGATAGTATAGTGTTGTCTTGCCTTTTCTTTTTTACTAGTAGCCGTAGTATTTTTCATGCAGTTTCTTATCATTCGATTTTGTTACTATCTATTGTCGTTTGTTCTTCGCTTAGCATACTGTTTTATTGTAGTTAATATTTCCTAATTGATCTGCTTTGTTTTTGCTTTATCCTGAGCCGAGGGTCTATCGGAAACAACAACTCTACCTTCCAAGACGGAGATAAGGTATGAGTACACTCTACTCTCTCCAAATCTCACTTGTGACTTGTGAGACTATACCAGATACATTGTTGTTGTTGTAAAATCCAAATTTCAAAATAATCAGACCAGCTAATCCAAAATCATCTTCAAAAAATTGAACCAATATGAACTTGTTTTTGTTTGGTTGTAGATTGTAATTTCTTAAATTTGAAAATAACAAATTCAAACCGGAATTTTCATATTCAAGTAGAATTATCTGAAACACCACCCCTAATAATAAGTTAAACTAGAAAAAAATATAATATTGGGTAGAGTATTGGCCAATTAAGAACTAGCACGTGCGAAGATGAAAGTAACAAAGATATAGGGGGTCAGGTAAGAGTGGCTTCTGTGATAGATAAGATGCATGAAGCGAGATTGAGATGATTTGACATGTAAAAAGGAGGAGTACAGATGTCCTAATAAGGAGGTGTGAAAGGTTAGCGGTGATAGGTCTAACTGAGGAAGAATTAGGGATAAGTGAGTAGACATGACATGACAGATCTCCAACTCATTGAGTATAAGAGCATGGATCTCGCGGAATAAGTTAGAAGGTTAGTAAGTAGTCAAGCAATTTCTCTCTTTTTCGAGGGCGAGCACGGTTCCAGTTTTATTATTATTATTATTATTATTATTATTATTATTATTATTATTATTATTATTATTATTATTATTCCTCATTTTATCACTATTGTTGCTTCTTTTACTTTAGTTATATTTATTATTTTTATTGTTTATACTTCTCTTTCCTTTGATTTTTTATCATAACTTTTTTATTCATGTATTTTTTCAAACCTGTTTCAAAAAATGATAAGTCGAGAATCTTTCGGAAACAACTTCTCTATCCCATAAAGGTGGAAGGTGTTAGTCGTTTCTAACTCTTCAGACCCCACTTGTATCTGTTGTAAGAAGTCATCCTTTTGAAAGCAGCAACTCAAACCTTCTTTTTTGTTCAGAAATCTTACTATTGTTTTTAACATTTCAAAACAAGCAAGTAACCCTTCTTTCTGTTCTCAGAAATAAAAAGTGTCGAGCTTGATTTCCATTCCCCAATCCTTTTCTTTCGTTTTCTGCAAATACTGTAAATTAATAATATATGGATCCAACCAATCAATTATGACAGTAAGAGTTAAGTGCAAAAACGATATCCTCTACAAAGCTATTGCATTATCGGCTTCCACAATTAAAAAAAAACACAACAAAAAAATGTAAATTACAAGTTCTGTCAGAGGGAATACAACATGTAAGTCGGGAAATATAGGGGAAAAGGCCAGGGGGTTAGCAGCCAAATAAATCCATTCTGCATCTGATTCCTCTGAATTTGCCACAAACAAATATTTGACAAATGACTAAGTCCCACTAGATTGGTGAGCAACTTAGAGACCATGTTGTACTAAGGGATTTGGCATTCTGCCTTAACAGTAATCATTTCCTCCCCAATGGTTTCTCCAGCTTTTGGAGCACCAGCTTTATTTAGCAGCAAAGTAAGTTGATCAGTAAATATCAGGTTCTTAAGCTGTATCAGCTGTTGCCACTCCTTTTCCATCTGTAAATCACGTTCCTCAAAATGAGCAATTATGTCTTCAATCTCCTTGGTCTGTATAGCACGAAAGCAAGAAAGTAAACATGTACAAAGATCAACAATTGATTAGCACTGATGACCTCATCAAAAGGATTTTCAAATATTTAGCACTTGATTCATGTACGAGTATACCTCTATTGCCACATTAGAGACGGCTCTCTCCAGGTCCAGCGCCTCCTTATCAAGCTGAGACCTCGCTTCAACAAGGGCTCTTTCAAGTGTATCCTTGGCATACCCATCGGAAGTGCCATCCGATTCTGCATAGTATAAGATATGTCATTTACAGCAGGAATCCACAGAACCATCTAGAAGATCTATTGCTTGTAAAGTTGGAAATGAATGTTCCATCTTCCTTTTCACTATTTCATTTATTGTAGTTGCCGAAAATCTGCCTCATGTGCCAACAATTCCCGCTACAAGGGAGAAAATCTGCTAAAAAGGTAGAAATTGGGCCCATCTTGAAGGAGGGTTGCTCAAGTGGTAGTCATTGGAGTTTCAAATACCAACAGGGAAAAATCAGTAAACCAGTCCTGTGTGGGAGGGGGGTTCTGGGGACCAAATCAAAAAGGCAAAAAGAAAGAGTTAGTAAGGGTGCCCATGGCCATGGTCATTTCAAGTTCCCCTAATTTTCCAAAGTCCCTTAGTCCAAACTCCTAAGAATCTAGAAAGGATCAAGTCATTTTGATAATCAGCAAAACGAGATTAGAACACTCAAATTATCAATATTAGGATACCAGAAGCCTCTTATTTTGGTCTCATTATCGATAAAGTTCTTTTTTTTTTATAATGGTATCATTAGTATTATCACTAAAGTTCTCATGTAGTTTAATCGCTCTAAATTTAATTGTTTATCAAGGTCATTAATGTCTCCCTCTGGAAAATGTCGATACTGTCAGAATAGAGAGACTAGACAATGATTTCAGAAAACATCCTAAACAAAGATTTCAGTAAACACGACCCTTAGCAAATTACACTCCAAAAGTTACTGTCAGATACTGCAGGCAGAATGTAGCCCCCAAAGCACCAAGAAGACATATTAGTTACCATTGCAAATGCACAGCTTAAGACTAAAGCACAAACCAAGCTGACACCCCAAATATCTAATAGTTTGCAATTATAAGGATTTTTCTGTTGAAACCAAAACAAATAATAAGAGGCGATAGATACCTTGTTTATCCACACCACCGGGTAGAGATCCTAGACTCCCTTTTGTTATTCCATTACCAATCTCAGACAAAGCTGTAACAGCAGCATGTGCTGCTAATTCTGCAACCTCTTTTCCTGCAAGAGCAGAGAGGAAAGCAGCCTGCACCAAGATTCAAAAACAAAAGGAATCGGTTGAGGTCTGACTTGAATAATACTCGAGAGCTAATTAATCAATTTGTCCTCCTCAACAAATCGGCAGCCCAAAAGACTCTTTGTCAATAAGGAAGAGAATGGCCCTAGAACTACATAGGATAATCAAATCTCATATGAGAAGCGAAGTTTCCTTGATCATGTGGACATTGAAATTGCTTCAGCAACTACATTGAACTTGCAAGTATCCATGGCAAAGTATACAGTCTACAAGCACTTAATCGATGTCCAAATTCTGTTCGATATTTATGGTCCACGATACTAAATAGAACATGTTGATCTAATGTCCTAAATACTTCCATGTAATAAGAAATGTGACTGAGTACCTGAGCCATAATTGGGTTGCTTGCATCAGCAAGGGGCGTGAGGCGCATTCTCTTGGATGGAAGATAGATAATTTCAGACCTGGGTTCACTATCCACTTCTGCAGATTCAGGAGGGCCCATAAACTGCTCACCAAAAGGAAGCTTCACAAATTGAGCCACACATTCCTTCGCGCTTCTGCCACCAACATGCTCCCCAACCTACTTCCAATCATCGCCATAATGCATAAGAGCTTCTAAAAGGTGCAAAGTCTCTTTGTCGGTCCAATCTGTCTTAACTTCTTCACTAATCTCAACTCGCCGAAAATCTGAAGAATTGAGGCCGACTCTGTAATTATTACGAACATAACATCTTGCACAAAGAGTCAAATCATGCTGCATTTAAACAAACAAAATTAAAGTAAACTTGTATCCGATCATAGCAACACTTCAAGTAAAAACTGCCATTTAGGAGTAAGCGAAAAATGTAAAAAATAAAACTTCTTTAATTGAAACCACCAGCTACAAGTAGGAAGCTATAAGCTGAATAGTAAGAGCTAAAGTAAGCATGATCAACTGAAAAGAAGTTAAAAGATTCAAACTTGATTCAAAAGGTTGTTAGATACTACCAATTAATCCTTCTAACTTATAAACAAGATAAACCAAACATGCGTCCTCCGGGGCATAGTCCAGTGGCAAAGCTTGGGTGCTATAAGGCGCTCTGGCATGGGACAACGTGGGTTCGATTCCCCGCAAGCACGAAGAAACTCTGCATGTTGGGGAATTTGACCTTGTCTCATTGATCAGTTGTACGCTCCCAGAAAAACTGGCCACCGGAGCACATCCCGCGATTTACCTGGTAATAGTGTTGAAGGACCGGTGCTATTACCTCCAGGACGTCTGGGTAATACCAGTGAAGTAGTCAGGCGCAAGCCTGGAAACCTGGATTATCAAAAAAAAAAAAAAAAAGATAAACCAAACATGCAAAGTGGAAAATTGTCGCAATCACCTTATCAGAAGCGAAACAGGCAATGCTGCAAACTGTTTTACAGGCATTGCACAGTCTTTTCTTGGGGACAGTAAGATCAGTGGAAGTACCATTAGCTTCCGTGTTTTGCTGAGCTGAAGCAGAAGTTGACTTTGACTCTTTCTCTTCCCACTTGATCAGAGACTTGGAAGAGTTTGCAGTGTAATTAATCAAACCCCATGTCTCCAACAAATCGAAAACCCTACGAATTGACACGACGTCTCCAACAATTGTCTTGCGAGCATCAGTAAAGGTGATTTTTTTAGTGGGATTATCTCTAAATATACGAATTATAGTATTCCTATAGTACTTGTATGTCTTAGGGTTCTTAGAAAGTGATCTTCCATCGAAGAATTCAGGAAGAAAACGAACCTCACTTTCATGAATGCTATTCCATGAAAACCAACCTAAAATAAGAACATCCAAACATCAATTAATCAATCAATAAATTCAAATTTAAAAAAAAAATGAAAAGTAAATGGGACTTACGGGAGTAGCTGGGAATATAAACGAAATCAGTAAGGCGGGAGGAGGTGGTGGTGGGAGTGACGTCTTTGGGATCGGTGGCGGAAGGGGTTGTTGGATTTGGGGACGATTCCAGTTGCTTTGCTGGCAAAAGTTCCGTTTGAGGTTGCTGCGGCGGTGGCTGTGGTTGTGGCTGCGATGGTGTTTGTGGGGGTGACGGTGGAGGAGAGGTAGTTTCAGGGTCGGGTTTAACTACCGGTGACTTGATTTCGCCGGTTTCCGCCATGTTCAAGTTTAACAATTTGGGAGATCAAACGAACCAACGGTCGACGGTATGATAAGTTTTATACTAAGCTCCGTTTATTTTGAGAAAAATACGCAGTGTTTAAGTTTCTCAATAATTAACAGACTTGCTTGTATCTTCTACAATGGATAATGGAACACATTTAATATTTAATTATTTGAAACACATATTTATAATCCCCTACTTCTCAAAATCTACTGAAAGAAACAGTCTATCATTCATGTGTTACATGAAATGGGATGGGTACTTTTAAACATACCTTCAGAACAATAATCTTCTATAAGAATCTTGATTTAATACCATACCAACATGAAAAAAAAAGGAGGTCCCCAGACATAGCGTATGTCAAATGAGGGTAACTTAAATCATGGCGAAAGCAATTTAATCTCTTTTGGTAGTATTATTTGATGTGTTCTCATAATATGTTCTGAAATTTAGACATAAAAAGTTGGCGCAGAAGCTGGATATCAAAAAAAAGGAACGTGATTACCAACGTGGGAAAAAATACCCTCCTCCTGTCCCTTCGAAGATCCCAGTAACTACTATTCCAGTGCCCCTGCGGTGGGCTTCTTCTTCTTTCATGTATATAATCTTCGATTTCGCACCAAGACTTTTTAGTTTTTTCGCTAAATCGAAAGTAGGTGCTTCAGATTCTAAGCTGAAAATCCGGCGTCTTTAAGTGGAAAATTAGTTGATGGAAGCCTATGTAGTGAAGAGGTGGATATGATAATGGTAATCTCTGTATTTTTGCCCATCAACATTCACGAGAGATTGGATTATGATGACATTTTAAATATAATATATCTTTTATTTTAGATAGAATTATATTTATACTGTAATTATGTCTTATTCGTAATCTGAATGATGCCTTGTCCGACCCAAATTGAAAAGCCGCAATGATTGACGAATATAATGCTTTTATTGATAATAAGACGTATGACATAGTACCCCGTCCACTTGATGCTAACATTATTCGTTCTATGTGGATTTTTAGACATAAAAAGAAATCTGATGGTTCTTTTGAGAGGTACAAGACCCGTCTTATAGGTGATGGCAACATGTGGGAGTGGATTGTGATGAAACGTTCACCTCGGTCGTAAAGCCCGCAACCATCCGGACTGTCCTCAGCATTACCCTATCCAAGTCTTAGCCCATTCATTAGCTTGATGTCAAGAATGCTTTCTTACATGGGGATCTTCATGAAACGGTATATATGCATCATCATATGGATTTCAGGGATCCTATTCATCCAGATTATGTGTGTCTATTGCGAAAATCGCTCTATTGACTGAAACATGCTCCTCGAGCATGGTACCAGCGGTTCGCCGATTATGTCTCCTCTATTGATTTTTCACACAGCAAATCCGATCATTCCTTGTTCATCTACAACAAGGGTCCAAACATGGCTTACCTCTTATTATATGTTGATGACATAATACTCACCACATCATCTGATGCCCTCTGTCGGTCCATTATGTCTCTCATTTCATCTGAGTTTGCTATGAAGGATCTGGGCCCCTTGAGTTATTTCTTGGGCATCTCTGCCACTCACCATTCTGGCAGCCTATTTCTATGTCAGAACAAATACACCGAACAGATCCTTGACCGTGCAGACATGACGTCTTGCAAGCCATCCCACACGTCAGTGGACACTAATTCTAAGATCAGCCCTGATTACGGCCCTCCCTATTCAGATCCGACTCATTATCATAGCTTGGTTAGGGCCCTACAGTACCTCACATTCACGAGACCAGACATATCATATGTCGTGCAACAAATATGTTTGCACATGCACAATCCGACGGAAGCACACATGTATGTCCTTAAACGTATTTTACGATACGTCTAGGGCACACTTCACTTCAGCTTACATCTATACAGGTTCACGCTCACTGGTCTCGCTGCTTATTCTGATGTTGACTAGGGTGGATGTCCTAACACCCGACGCTCAACGTTTGGTTACTGCGTTTTCCTTGGAGTTAACCTATTGTCTTGGTCTTCCAAAAGGCAACCTACACTATCCCGATCCAATGCCGAAGCAGAGTACATAGGTGTAGCCAACGTCGTCTCTGAGTCTTGTTGGATCCGTAACCTTATACTTGAGCTTCATTGCCCGATTCAGAAGGCAACACTAGTCTACTACGACAATATTAGTGCGATATATCTTTCCGGCAATCCTGTCCAACATCAGCGCACCAAACACATTGAGATGGACATTCATTTTATTAGCGAAAAAGTGGCTCGTGATCAAGTTCGTGTCCTTCATGTTCCTTCTAGAAATCAGATTGCCGACATATTCACCAAAGGATTTCCGCGCATACTATTTGATGATTTTCGAGTCAATCTCAGTGTTCGTGAGCCTCCCGCTTCGACTGCGGGGGTGTAATAGAATATTCACCAAATATTCTTACATTAATTGTAAATCTCTTATTTTAGGTAGAATTGTATTCCTACTGTAATTAGATCTCCTATTTTAGATAGAATTATACTTACTATTATAATTAGGTTGATTAGTTACCTAATTTAAATATACTTGTACTATTTATATATTATATATTATTGATGAATAAAATCATGAAACATGTTCTATTAATTTTTAACCTTTTTGTGGAGGAATTAGAAGCTAAAGAGCTAGATGTAGGAGAAGCATTTGATGAGAACAAGATGACTTTATCGATGAAAGGGATTTGCATAGTTCTTTGTGCTCTGGGATTAAAGCAAGCTGCATAACTAGATAATAATGGCCTTTAATGAAAATGGAGATGGCAGAACCGACTTTCATGAATTCATAAATGACGACTTAAGGTTTCTTAAGTTTTTGCAGGTTAGGGAAAAATAAGGTTTTGGGTCATGGGTCAGGTCAAAGGGACATAAAGAAGCCACGTCATCTTTTTGTTCCATGTTAGCAATTTGTGTGGAGGTCTGTTAAATATAAGGGTATATGTGATTCCAAAATTAGACGGACTTAACAAGGGATAAAAATAGTCTATTTTCGATAATTCAAGGGTATTTTTACCCTTTTGCGAATTTTTTATTTGATGAGACTCTACTCTAATTAAAATCAACCTTTTTAAAAGGTCAGATATTTTGAGATAAATTCATTTTGTTACAAGGACTATTATTTGAGACATTGGCATGGATGGAAAACACTTTCACTAGTGTTTTGTCTTTCTTGCACAATGACACACGACTTTGATTTTACAATATTCATTCGTTATTTACGAACAAATGTACTTACAAAGATTGAGTAACAACGTCTAAAACATAAAACGAAAGTCAAATCACTTCTTCAGTTGCAGGCACAAGACTCCTTGAAAAACAAAGACAGTTTTCTCTCTCCTGATGTTACATATAATATTCAACAGAAGTTGGAAAACAGATAAACTTCAGAGGATTATTGCAGTCTTGTATTCAGTTGCAAAGTCTGCTCCGAGTTTCTTCTTCTTCTTCTTGTACCAAAGAGGATGAAGACAAATAAAGAATGCAAGATTGCTTTGCACCCAAAATGTTCCAAATTATGGTCATGTCCACCAACCTTGGTGATAATAACTTAATGGACCTGAAGCTTCTTGCTTCAAGAATCATCAATAAAACATCCAAATTACAAAATGAATGTGAAATGTAGGACTAAAGATTGTTGTTTTATGCACAAGACTTGAGAATACTTGTAAACACAGCACGCAAGACTGTGACTATCTACACACCCAAAAGCATATTCTGGGACTATAAAAGAATCATAGGTTGATTCTGATATGAACTTTTTACAAAGTTTATTGCCACGGGGAGGGGAGCCAGAAACCTATTCCAGCATCCCTCCAATGCATGACGACACTGACTCTCTGCCAGTTATCCCGACACCAGCAGAATGCAAGGTCCTAGATACCGCGACTTCCATGTTTCCTCACTCAATCATCAGGAGCGACTCAGACATTGAGCTCTCATGGGGAGTATGACTTTTTATAACCTGCATCAAGGCAAATGACGTTAAGACTACAGATAATTGAAAAAGCTTGATAGCTTTTTAAATGTGATATCTAGGAGATTTGTTTCAGAGCTTCATTAGTTCCCCTCAGCAGCTTCAATACATTTTGATGACATGCAAATGCATTGAAACAGGGCGGTTTACCACAGAAAGACCTTTAAACATATCCAAATACTTGATGCAAATATAAGCTGCAC
Organism: Anisodus tanguticus; assembly: GCA_034509755.1. Classification (NCBI taxonomy): domain Eukaryota; kingdom Viridiplantae; phylum Streptophyta; class Magnoliopsida; order Solanales; family Solanaceae; genus Anisodus; species Anisodus tanguticus. The sequence continues at coordinate 315,800 of CM067553.1, read as the reverse complement.
CAGATGAAAAAGAAAAGGGCACCGAACTATCATGATAGAGACTACATTTTCGAACTCCATAAAGATTGTTAAAATCAATATGATAAGAAGATATGACAACGACAACAACAACAACAACAACAACAACAACAACAACCACAACATACCCAGTGTAATCCCACGCGGTGGGGTCAGAGGAGGGTAGAGTGTACGCAGACCTTAACTCTACCTTGGGAGGTAGAGACTGTTTTCAAAAGACCCTTGGCTCACGAGAAAACATGACATGGCAAAAAAGGTTGGATAAGGATTAAAGAAACTAAAGTAAAAAGATCATGGCAAAAATACTACAGATACACATTAATGGAGAAATTTTATCATTAAATGCAACTAGTACAATAACCGGAGTACAAAAAATAGCAAATAATAACAGGAAATCGAAAGACAAGAACATGCAAGGTAACACTACACCTGCTAGTACGGAGAGATACCCGAGACCCCTACTACTACCTAACCCTCTACCCTAATTTGCATCCTCCACAACCTCCTAATTCAATAATATGTGTAGCAAGATGAAGACAACAACGAGAAAGAGCTAACAAATATCTGTCAACTCCATCTGATGTGTAATTACACCTGCCAGGCACAGTAGATTGCAAAAACATTTCTCGAGAACATCATCATCAAGCATATAATGAAAATTGATAACATCTTTGGGAGTTCTTGTACACACAACAGGCCCAAACCCAGCATTCTTAATCAGGGAAAGAAGGTTCCCCAAGAAAGAAGCCCTTATAATGATTTTTTCTGTTTCTCTTTTTGAATAAGTGAAGCCTCTATGATTTAATTTGCATAGAGGAGATACCTGCTTTCTGGGAAAAACATACTACCCTCCTCTGTCTCATTCTAATTGATCTGTTTTCTGTTTGGTCCTCATATTATCCTCATAAATGCAATTGAACTATTCCTCCTACCCACCCCCCCACCCACAAACAGAAGAAGAAAACAGCCGAATAAACGACAAAGAGGCAGGAGGGGTGTTGGAGCATGGACGAACTCAAAGGAAACAGAAGAGATTAAACCAAGCCAAATACAGTACCTCTAGAATGCAAAGTAAACAATTTGCAAGGCTAGATTAAAAGGCCGCCTCTCAAGTAGCAATACCGCTGCTGTTAGTCCTGCTGCAATCTAGTACCTAAAGGTCAAAGGTAGAACACAAACATCAACAGAGAAATTGTGGTTGCAACTTGCAGAAGCAAATATTTATGCAGCTATTTCATCCGTTGGGTCTGAATTACCACTTACCTTGATAAAATCTCACCCTGCATTTTGGTCCGAACCGCTACCTTGCATAAATTGAGGAGAATGAGTAGGTAGTATAAACTGTGGCTGTGGTGTAACAGGCGCTCCAACACCTAAATATTAGAAACAGTTGCTTTATGATAATATGATATGCAAGGCTACCATGCATGCATATATAAGACGCAAATAAAAGAGATTTGCCTGTTTGGTATGGTGCTTGAATAGTTGGAATGGATGAAGCTGTCATTGCATTGACACCGGGCCCACCAAACTGAAGAATCTGATGTCCTGGCACGGCATAACCCTGCAATGTTGTATAACTGTGACTTCCATGAACAGCCTGACTTAGCTGGCCGTAAGGATACATTGTTGCGTTAACAGTTCCAGGTACACCATATATAGGAAGGTACTGTTGACCTCCATAAGGATTGTAAACACCCTATTGGATAAAATTACAGCATACATCAAAATTGAGTTTCATAGTCAAGACAAAAGGGAACTTGAAACTTTTTACTGCAGCAAAAAGACCGGGAAAAATAGTAATGTCTCCATTTATGCACTGCTTGCTACTAACCTGAGGGTAAACATAATCCGCACCATATGTCGCATACCTGCATTAGTAATATAGAGCTTACTGTACACCTTCTGAGAGTTGTGCTTTTATCAAATTTAATACACACAAATACTCCATGTGACAAGCTGTACTAACAGATGAGTCAAATGACTGATTGACATGAAGGCCTAAGGTCTATCAATTAAATTAACTATCCTTTTTAACTAAGATAAGCAAATTAAGTAACATGGTTCTCTCTCAATGAATAGGATGAAACTTTGTGCTCTTTCTCAGCAAAAAGAGAGAAACTACTTGTTCTGCATGCAAATAAGAAACTCATGAAATTTAAGAATGAATGGCATCAAGCTTGGCCCTTTCCACACAAACTTATAATCCTGAATGCCATGACATTTCAAGAATCAATAGCAAGAAATTAGGAGACAGTATGCTCCTAAGTTAATTAACTGAATCTTCCTTTCTCTTTATGCCAATTATCTGGATGTTTTCCTCTATGATTCTACTATAAACCACAAATGAATCAGTCCTTGCCTAGTCTATAAAAGGTCACTTTTCTTCTGAATTTATATGTGAATTGTGGAGTAAGCATGATTGTGAGGCACAGCTTACCCATGAGGAGAATACATCAAGCCTTGTTGGTAGCTATAAGAAACGGGTTGCTGGTAGCCAAAGCTTCCAGCGTAAGCACCCCGAGCGGCTGCTAGACCTGCTGGAAATGGAGACCTCATACGTCCTGTACCAAATAAAGTGGAAGTAAGCTAATGCACTTCAAAGAATGAGCATCCTTTTTTTCTTTTGGTTCTTTCCCCTTTTTCAGGGTAGGGTGCGCCCCAAAAAGGTATCAAATGGTTACGTGTGTGTCCTTATTTCAAGCTGTACAGGTTGTCATCTTAGATCTCTCAAACACATAACCAGCCACGAATCGTCATTCGCAAGATCCTTCCAAAAAGAGGTGATCCTTCTAGATGTTTCTATAACAATTCTCAGGCAGCTTTACAATTTTTTATATAAAAGGCCTGTAAAGGAACTTTGCAGCTTCCTTAATTTCGAAGATTACCAGTGTATTAGAGAGAAGCCAAGGAAACAGCTCTCCACATCAATTATTCAAAAGGTCAAAGAAGTAACTTATTAAGCATGCTAGCAATGTATTATGTTCTACACAAACAATTTTGGAGAAGTCGAAGAGAAAATATCCGCCCTCCACCAAGAAGGTAGATAGGTATAGGGCCAAAAGGTTAAAGAATGTCAAACATACTGCACTTGTTATGTAACAAAAAAGTCGGCCATTTCATTTAAGCAAACAAGGAAGTTGTTGAAGGGACAAAGATCATTGTGTCACTTTGTGATGAGGGATGATTTCTTGTAAATGGAGGAGAAAAGACTAAAGAGTGTTCTGAAGCACAGTTATAGATCACAGGCACTTCATGATGTTCAGCCGTCTGATCATGCTGACCTATTCACATCCCGTTATTTCTCATTTTAAACCATGTACTACAATCTCTTTAAGATTAAAGTATACAAAATCTCTTTAGATCACAGGCACTCCATGATGTTCAGCCGTCTGATCATGCTGACCTATTCACATCCCATTATTTCTCATTTTAAACCATGTACTACAATCTCTTTAAGATTAAAGTATACGAAATCTCCAACAAGCAGGCATGTCTAGTGCGTTGTCTACTTCAGTTTAATGAGAGAGTATCAAAATACACAACTTCAACTGTATTTTCCAGATCTTAGTATCTTATTACTCCTCCTACCGTCATCATTCCACCACTGTGTATCAATCCTAAGGCTTATTTTCTCAAATTCTTTTTACTTGTAACAATTTAATTGCACTATCTCAACTTTCTCCCTCAGTTTTCCATTTCATCATCTCAATAATATCTCCACCATATGATAGCTAAAGATGGATCATACAATGTCTTGTATTAGCTCAAATAGAAAAACAATGTACAAGCTTAATACAATTGAAAGTGATGGGAGAACAAACCATCCCGTAACACTTTATATAACATAGAGCTCATCAGACTGCCAAGATATGCAAAAGCAACTCCATGTTCCAACACTATCAATAGAAAAAAAGTAGAACATTCAACCAAAACAAGCAATAATACCAAATGGTACAGTAGGCCGAGGTCGTCCTAACGAAGCCAAATTACAATTTGCCCGCCTCCCATCAATAATTGGAGCAGGATCAGCACACGCCCTCCTCGTGGACTCAGGGTCCCGGAAAGTCACCTATACCCTCCATAGAAATACCATGCGGAAATTATGTCATTCAGTTATCCAAATTCTTAGATGCGGCTTAATAACTAAGTAAAGGCACGCAATTTAAATGATTTAGCATAAAGAACCAATTTTTGATCCGTAAAAAGAAAGAAAACAAAAGATAGTGAAAAAGTTGTATTCTTTTGAAATTCAGTAAACAAATATAAACCATTGAAGGGTGAAAACAAAAGGAGACTCACAAAGCCATAGCCTTTGGATCGGCCAGTATTTTTATCAGTGATGACAACAGCCTCGAGGATTTCACCAAACTGCTCAAAGTATCTTCTGAGGGTTTCACTCTGAGTTTCCCAAGCAAGGCCTCCAACAAACACCTTAGTGAAAGTTGTGTCCCCAAAAGGAGAATTAAAGAATGGAACCCCACTACTCCCAGCAGAACCTGAACCCGAACCCTGAACTGGTGGCTGCTGTTGATACGCCATAACCCACTAAGGAAATATTACTTAGACCAGAAACAGAAGCTATATACTAAAGTTGATCCAATGAAAACCCCAGCAAACCCCCTAAAAGATGGTGAAAAACTACAGGCATATACAAAACAAAGAAAAAGGTGTTTGAGGAAAGAGCTAGAGAGGAGGAGAGGAAGAGAAGACAAAGGATCAAGAAGAGAAAAGGAAACCCTAGAACTGAGGGTAGAAAATAAAGAAGGGTAGGTCAAAAGGTAGAAGAGGGGGGGGGGGGGGGGGGGTCAAGGAGGGGTTGTTTTTTTTTGGGGTGGGTGGGGGTGGATCAGCTGTACAAGAGAGCAGAGTAAGAAGAAGCAGAAGAGGGGGTGGTGGGTAGGGTAAAAAGGTGAAGAAACTGGGTCATGATGATACAACAAGAGCACGACAGATAAAAAAGAGGGGCGAAAAAGTGAGACAAAAAACAGGGGGCTAATAAACATTGATGGTGGATCCTAAGAAGTGGAACAGTAAAAGAAAGGATTTTGAAGAATTGGTGAGATTTGATGGAGAGAGAGAAAAACAGAGCATAGTAGAACATGTATAGAAGGAGCAAGAGAAGGACTCAATCATCATCGTTTTTAATTACACTGTCAAAAACAAATCCATTTCTCCTTAACGGCTTTATACTCTTTTTTAGCATGGTTGTGGCAGGTCAACTTTGGGCAGCTTCCTTCTTTTATGGTTATTTTTTAATCCCTCCGTCCTAAAATGTTTAACATTTTATTTAACCAAAATAAAATTATTACATTTCTTCATTTTACCCTTATATTAATTAGCAATATTCAATAAATTTTCATTATTGATGAAGTAAATATTACTATTGAGAAGAGATTACACGATGAAAATTATTAAGAGGATAAAATAATCAAAATGCTACTTTTTAAAATATTTTCTTAAAGGGCGTGTAAATAAAAAATGTCATAAGTATTTGAGATGGAGGGAGTACTAGTTAACGCTCTCAAATGAAAGAGGAGCTAAAATTTTGATGTTTATTTGAAAAATTATTTACACCATTAAGTGAATTTTAATATAATGTTGAAAGCTAAAAATGTTGAATTTTAACTTTTAACAACGCATAAGTAAAATTGTAACTCAGCCTTGATCCCTATCAAACCAGAGTTATTTTCAAGCTTAGATCCCAAATATTTAATTAAAGATGAAAAAGCTTTTATCATTTCACATTGTGATGGTTGTTTGATGGTCCTACTCTGTGTTCCTCCATCAGATTCTAGCATTCCCCAGTTGTCACTTTTTTTTTACTTTGTTATTAGCCCCAATTCTTGTGATTTTCATTCCAACACTTCCCCACCTGCCCCCTTCTCATATAGTATGCCAACTGTAGCAATTTACAACTTGAATCTTCCAATTTCAATTTATAATGTCAGTTAGATAAACAGTTGTTTAATAGTCTTCAGAATTTACTTGTTCTCAATCACACAGAAATGGGTGTGCATTCTAGGGAAGATTCTTGAATTTATCTTGATTTTCATTTTTTTGACAATTAGCTTGTGAACATAAGCATATACGAATTCTCCGCTCAAATGCTCTGTTCATATCGAAATATCCAAAAGTTCATCACTTTAAGTAACGATAGACAAATTCGCCAAGTACCTTCACTTAAAATGCTCGCTACTAAAGCTACATTGTCTTAAGCTCTAGGAATAGAAATACAAGGTTAAACTTGAACAAATCGAGACCAATCTGCACCCCAATTGAGCAAATAAAACAACAACAACAACAAAAAACAACGAAATAGTACTCAAAAGGGGTATAGTATAACCTCCTCAATCCAGACTATGTAATATAGACACTAGTTTGCAAGAGTATGAACTTGAAAGACATGCAGAGCAATTATTTACCCCCCGAGTATATTACAATAACGAAAAAGGTGGACTGAGATGTCTCCTCTTCTTCAATCCAGAAAGCCCCCTTGTTTGTATCTTTCAACTGCATCAATTAAAGTTCCTTCCAGTGGCCTATATTGCCAACCCAACTTCTGCAGCTTCTCTGAACTATAACTTCCATCCTCCGTCACATCGGTAAAACTGTAAAATAAAAAGTACATTTAGGACAACAGACTTAGATAAATGAGGAACTTCTATGCAGAAGCGCAAGAGCCCAACCCACTAGTGGTATTGTCCGATTTGAGCCTAGGTCTTCATGACTTTAAAATGTGTCACTTACAGCAGTGTGTTCCTAGGCCTAAAGGAGAATTATCACTAGTGGGCAAGGCGATTATGAGAAGGAAAACAAGTTACTTATCAATAGACTAAATCAAATAAACCAAGTTCATTGCAGAGTTTTTAATAATATCTTAACCAGACACTGAAATAGGAAACCAAAATCCCATAAGAGAAGTCCCAATTTCATTAAGCTGCTTCTTTTTGTAAGTCTTAAACCAGACACGGGAAATAGGACCCTAGATTCCCATCAAAGAAGCATAAAGTAGAAAGGAGAGAAATTCACCGTTTAGGATAGTTGTAGTTGGGGTAGTGTTTCTTCAGCATGGCAACTATATCCTCTGATTTCACTGTATGAGCCGTGCACATGTATCTACCTTCAGCTTCAGGTCTCTCATACGCTAGCAGCAATGCTTCAGCTAAATCACGTACGTCTATTAGAAACCGTCTCTTGTTTTCCAGTTCTTCATATCCTTCTGTATGAACAACACAGAGAGAAGAAAGGGACGTCAGTCACTTCAAGTGAAAAATTGAAAGAACCATGACCACGGATCCATATACATGAAAGCACAGAAACAACACATGAAGACATTAACATAAAAAAAATAGAAAGCAACTCAGATGATACAAAAATAAACGGATATAATATTTAAGTGCTTGTGCTCGTTTTAGGTGATAAATCTCGAGGTGAATGGAGAATGAGCAAAAAAACCTGTAGGCACTGAAATAGAAAAAATGGGTATGGAGAGGGTGGAGTCTTTAGGTAAAACTTTGTTTACTTTCGCACTGAAATAGAAAAAATGGGTATGGAGGGGGTGGAGTGGGGTATAACCCTTTCCGTGAAACTTTGTTTATTGCAGCAAATGTTCTTATATTGCAGAAGTTAACATTACTACCATTAAACACAATGCTTAGTAGCTGTCGGTGCATAGTAGCTAGGAGGTCTTTTATCTAAACAGGCAATACACTCAAGAATTCATAGCAAAAGCAATGCTTGAAACACTAGTAGAAGGATGACAAAGAAGCACCTACGCAATGCTTGTAACCAAAACTATCACAAACTAGCCTACTAAACTTTAAAATGACCTACTTATTGGGAAACAAAACTTTATGAAATGACCTATACAACACATAACTTTACTTCTTTCTCTTACACTTTTTATTTTTTATTTTACAGATAATAAAAATTCAACTTCAGCGATTTACATGAAGGGGAAACGGGGACACTGTCTCTCTGTCATATTAAATAATTGTGCGAAGTAATTTGAGCTAGAGAGGCTTCCGGAAGTTGTCCAAAGTATCTGGAGGTATAAAGTGAATTTATACATAAGAACTGATTAACTAGTGCACTGAATTTGAAATAATAAATTTATCTAAATGTTATGGAGAAAAAGTCCTAGCTACCACCAACCAACACATCAAACATGAAAAACGACAATAAACCTAAACTCAGTGTCTCATAAATACCACACTAAGATATATGTGCCACAAAGCTGCACCGGAATTCAGGTTACTCCATCTACATGGACAAATAAAAATGTAGAAATTTTCAGTTGTAGCTTAGATAATATGCCTCAATGATAAAATGTAGACAGCACTTTTTTTTGCTTTCAATGATCTCTGGTTTATAGTCCAACCACCAAGAATACTGGATAACCAAAAGTCATATATGACGAGACTTGTTATAGTTACACATATATATCATCCTGACACTTTCAAGCATTGACAAAGAATTTAACAAAACACAAACTCCATGCTAAATTTATGCTCATGCTCGCAAGGAAAAACAACTAAAAAGCTTATAGGAAAAGTAAATTCTGATTAATCCCCAATAAGCAACTCATGCAAGCAGAAACGTAGAAGTAGAAGAAATAATGCAGAAACGTAGAAGTAGAAGAAATAATGCAGAAACGTAGAAGTAGAAGAAATAATGCAGAAACGTAGAAGTAGAAGAAATAATGCAGAAACATTAAAACAGTGAAGTATAACTAAAGTTTCTTGGTACCCTTCAGTAGCTTGATGAGAACCAAATTACTGGCATTTGTTGTCCTCTGCAACATTGGCCCGATAACAAGTGTTGGGAGCACAGTTACCATATCAAGTCCACTTTGCTTTGCATATGACCAAGCTTCTTTCTCAGCCATCGTTTTAGAAAAACAGTACCAGTTCTGCATGCATGTAGAACCACAAAATCAGATAGCAAGCTGCTCTAACAAAATAAGCATTCAAGATTCAAATCCGGGATTTACCGTACAAAACTAAGCCAATCAGACACGACATTGCTCAAATAAAGTAAGTATTCAAGATACAGATCATATATTACTTTACCAACACTAAGTATCGTATGTAAGAAACATGCTGATTATTAACTAATTGTTCCCGTCCGAAATGTTTGCCGTTTTATCGGATGACAAATTGATTCCTTAACTAAGCGATTTGGGCTGGAAGCGAAACTCTAACTTCCAGCGAAGAGTTCCCCAACTACTCCAGAAAGCGTTAGGATGGTGATTGAGTAAACTAAGTGGTAAGAAACATAAATACAGCTAGAGTGCAATAAAGGCGATAAAGATAGAATGAAGATATGAAAAAATCAGTTTTTTTATTGATTGTGTTGTGTTTATTCTGTACAAATGATCCTACATTTATACTACAAGAAATAAGGCGTGATCCCCCTATGTTAGCCACTAAACCCACTAGCCAACTATGAAGAGGTGGTGCCGACTTTTGCTCCTTGTCTTCCTCTTGCACGACCGACGACACTTCCTTCTAGCTGTTGATGGTTTGTTTCTGTTTCTTGGGGTCTAGAAGATGTTTTGACTTGGTCTTTGAGGCGTCCAAATATGCGTGGGTTCCAGTCATTCCTTGTAATTATGATTCGGCCAGGTTAGCGAGATAGCTGATGGAGCTTTTCTAGCTGAGGGCTAGGACTAATAGTTTCGGCTACGAGTCAGTTCGGTTATCGGCTTAGGATTTTGTTGCCTGCTCATTTTGAAATTTCCACCTTCGGCTGCCACTTGATTTGGCTAAACACTAAAAGTATTTTTGAGTGCAACTGTTGAGTTGATGTATTAAAAAATAGCCGCCGTTTTGTGTGGCAGCCGCGATTGTCATTTCAGTCACTTTTGCCCTAAATGCGTGTAATGATGAATTTCTCTGAATTCCTTTTAACCGAGGTGTCTCGGCTACCACAAATAAATTCCGATGCACTTCAGCCGCATGTTTGAAAGAGAGTAGTCCCGACACGTGTCAGCCACATCTTCAAAAGGAAAAAGATTTAGGAGAGGCGTCCCCAGAGGTTTCTCATACACTTCTTCAGTCGTTCCCAAATTCTTTTTCTCCTCCAAAGAAACCCTATTTCCTTAAACATAAAACCATGTCTTCATCTACCTCTCTCAGGGATCAGATAGCGCCGATTTGGCTGCTGGTGACCCAACCCCTACCTTTGCTTTCATCGATGAACAGTTGGTTCTTGCCCCTTATGGTACATCTGAACAGGGCGACCTCCTTCTTTCTCGGCATCTTAGCCCGGCAAACTATGACCTTCCTATCACATGTGATTGGTTCACCGGTGACCGTTGTCCGGCTAGCCTGCGTACCTGGCCGGCCAAGATTGCCAACTATTCTGGTGGGTTGGAACGAGTGAAGTCGGCCAAAAAGGCCGAATGGAGAAGCATGGGTCTTTATGACGCCATTGCGCTATCGGGGTTTGACCTCCCCTGTAACATTGGTCTCGTATACGCTTTCCTTGGTTATTGGTCGACCACTGCCAACACCTTTGTTTTCCCTTGGGGGATGATGACCCCCACACTACTAGACGTGACGGCGATACTTGGCCTTCCGATACTGGGAGCCGAAGCGCCTGTCTTAGGCGATATAGATGTTGTCGATTTGGGCATCAAGGTTTCAAAGACTTCTTCCGGCTATGTCCACTTTATGGCCAACAACTGCCGAGTATCACCTCTCTCAGTCGATGATGCTCTTTCCTGCTTTTTTGGTTCCGCCGATACTTTGTTTGTGCAGTCGTGAAGGAACTGGAAATTTATGCGGCACTAGCCGTTTCGGGGGAAGATGTCAGCGGGGCATCTCTCTTCATGACTTATCTTTATATGGCTCTTGGCGATGCCCAAGCAAGGTTAAGGAACTCCAGAAATCTGGATACCTTAGTCGGTTCCCTGTGGTTCCTTCAGTTGTGGATCACCCTGTATTTTCCAGAGTTTATTCCTGATGGTTTTGATGACCGTCGTTTTCTATTAAACCCGTTGGTGCTAGCCGATACTCTTCGGAAAACACCTTTAATGTCCCAGGACGTTTTTACTGCAGTCTTCACCCTGCATGATCTATCTCGGGACCATTATACAGATTGGCAACCGGTCCTCGAGAGATGGGCCACCCTTGATTGGGTCCGTCTAGTAAACGATGACGACCTTATGTTCTCTCGGCGGAGAACTATGGCCCTCACATGGGGGAGTATTCTAACGGCTAGGGATATGTGTTGGGTGGCTTGAAGCCCACCTCTAGGAACAATAAGTTGACCATGGAGCCTTATCGGCCGAACTTTGTGGCAAGGCAATTTGGTCTCACTCAGCACGTACCATGACCCACCGCAGTATTGTTTGTTTAACCCAACGCTGCATTCTTGATGCAAAACAAGCGAGGGAGATAGCCGATCACAATCTTGAGAGGCTCGCCCTATTTGACTGGCAGTCGTTTCCCTCGAGAGCAAACACTACTGTTGCTTTTGACGATTGGTGGAACACGGCTAAAGAGAAATTCTTCCAGTCTCTCTTAGATGTCTATTATGATCGGTTGGTTTTGTCAAAGAAGAAAAAGACTCAAGAAACTCCTAAATCGCGGGTGAAAGAGGCCCCTTTGAAAACTGCTCCCTTTAAATCGATTAGACCTGCTGGCTCAAGGTCTTCTGTCAGGTTGCGGCAAACGAAGAGAAAAGGTAAATTATTTTCTACATATGTGTCGGCCAGATTAATCTTGTGAATTTTCGGCTAACATCTTTCAGCAACTTAATCCCCTCCAGCGTTTGTCGATTTGGAGACCACTTCCAACAACGAATCTCCGTCACCCAGGAAATTTATTCCTGGGCAACCCAGACGAAGCGGAGGGGTTGTCATCCGAGATCATAGTAAGGAAGGCCCCCATAGAACAAGAGTTCCTGTTTCAGCCGAGTAAGAGGAGGAAATTGAGGTATATCCCTTGTCTAGCTTAAATAGCTCTGTATCGTCTATCTTTCAGTATTCATGTTATCTGTTTGCCCTTCAGGGACCACAACTCATAAGACGCTCGCAGACAGTGTTCGGTGCCCCTCTACATATTGGATCATCCTCCTCGGCTCATGCTCTCACGCATCCGCATAATCCATTATCGGTTGTCCCCAAGGCCAAAATTTCACATGTCGAGGTAGCTGAAGATTTTTATGTTGATGCAGCCGTAGAGGTATATCATTTCTCTTATGCTTGGTCCTTCACGGTTTCCAAACCATTGCCTCTATTCTGAACCTGCCTTTTTCGTGTAGATGGCCGGAGATAATCCCCCGACTAAAGCTAATCCGGCTGATGACTCAGAAGTGCCAGTCGAGATCGTCCCTGAAGACGTACTTCTGCAATATTTTGGATCAGCCGATATTGCACCTGCACCATCTTTGCATGTTGGCATTCATCGGAAGCGAGTTGATGAGTCTTTTGCCAAGGGAATTCCGACTAGCAAAGAAGAGTTCCATGCTTTGAGGGCTTCTTTGTTCAGACTGTCAAAAGAAACAAAGGATTCTCTAGTTTTGGCAACCGCCTATAATGACATGGCCTTGGCTCTAATGACTTATTTGCTTTACATAAAACGTCCAAAGATAGTCATGATGAGGCGGTCGCTGCTCTGCAACACTTGGGGTCTCTTCGGCAAGAGAAAAAACACATTCAGACTTCTTTCAATGAGGTAAATACAGAATGTCAGCCGAAGGAATGAATTGCAGGAGCAGCTGTCAAAACTGCGAGCCGAGTTGGAGAGGATCCAGGTAGAAATAAAGGCTATTACTCCGGCCATAGGCGCCTTGGAGTCAATTATTAAGGCCCAAGATTATTTCCGCTCTTCTTTGTTTCGGCAGGGCATTCATTTAGATAACAAGATCCGGAAACTCGGTAACCAACATGTAGTCTGGGAATTGGATCAGAAAGCGGGCAGTGAACGGCTGGCCCAACTGGAGAATGAGTGGATTGTGTGGAAAAACAGACTTGCTCAAGCAACGCCAACACTCCATGCTAGTTTTTCCGAAGTAGCATCCGAGGGAACTTATTCTTCAGTTATGGCTACTCATTTGCCGATTGATCCCGTTGCTCAGTTGTCAGCAGAAATCCTTATGGATTTGCAGTCCGAAGGCATCGCTGCTTCTGTTACTCAAGTATTGCCAGCAGCCGAACAACAACCAGAGGACATTCTAGCTACCGACACTCAAGCTTTTTCTGAGATCCCACCAGTGGTGGTGGCTGAGCCTTTGTTGGATGCATGAAGAAGTAGGAGCAGATGAGATAGTAGCTGATGGTGCGGCTAAGGATGAGAAAGAGACTGCGGCTATCCAGGGTGACCAAGCAGCGGTAGGTTCGGCTATTCCTGAGACCCTTGTGACTGATGATGTAGCACAACCCCTAGCTGGTGACATATCAACCAATTTGCCTTCCTAGTTTTATTGACCCCAAATCGAAGGGTCTGTTTTTTGTGACCAAGCAGCCGTGGATTCGGATAATCCTGAGATTTCTGTAATTGATAGTGTAGCGCAACCCCCAGCTAGCGAAACACCAACCAACTTGGCTTCCTAGTTTAATTGATCCCGCATCGAAGGGTCTGTTTTTTGTGACCAGGCAACCGATCTGTGGCTGTCATTTACTCTTGCATTCCCCAAATCGAAGGGAAGTACTTTTCGCCTTTTTATGTGACTGTGACCAGGCCTCCGGCCTGTAGCTATCACACATTCATGTATTCCCCAAATCGAAGGGAATTGGTTTCTTTTGTGTGGCTTGGCGGCCGATCTGTCACCGTTGCTTACTCATGCATACCCCAAATCGAAGGGTAATACTTTTTTAAGTACTTGTCGTTTACGTTTCTGTCAAGCTCTTCATCATGCATGTCTATTAGTTGGTACGCATTACCAGCAATCCGTTGGCTTACTACGAAGGGTCCTTCCCAATTTGGCGATCATTTGCCGAATTTACGATCTTTCATTCCAAGCGACAATATGATTTTCCAAACCAAATCTCCTTCGGCGAACCTCTTGGGCTTAACATGATTGTTGTATGCTTTATCCATTTTCCGTTTACCAGCTTCGATTCTTTCCAGGGCCATCAGTCGATTTTCGCCTAGCTGATCTAACTCAATTAGCATGGCCTGCTAGTATTCTTCCAAGCTTAAAGAATTATGTTTGGCCACCCGTAATGACTTAACATTAATTTCCATGAGTAACACTGCATCTTGGCCATAGGTTAGCCGATAAGGTGTTGTCCCCGTAGCAGTAGACTTACAGTTTCTGATTGCCCAAATAGCTTCATCCAAAGTGAGGTGCCACACTACCGGTCTATCCTCCACATTTTTACTAATTATGTCCACAATAAGCTTGTTAGCTGCCTTGGCTTGTCCATTTGGCCTATGCATAATAAGGCGAAGATGTGATCATCTTGACCCCAAACTTCTCAGCAAAGGCTGTCACTTTAGAACCAGTGAACATCGTCCCTTGATCGGTTGTAATCGTCTCAGGAATACCATATCTATATATGATCTGGTGTTGGATAAACTGAATGACATATACGATGAACCCTCTTCATCGGCTGTGCCTCTACCCATTTAGTGAAGTAATCGGTAGCCACAATAATAAAATTATGTCCTTTAGCCGATTGTGGGTGAATCTTGTCGATAAGGTCTATATCCTCTGAAAGGCATGGGCTTCACGATGGGGTGCAACACCTCGGCTGGTACCCGTTGGATTGGTCCATGTCTCTGACACTCTTCACAACCTTTTGCGTATTGAAAGCAATCGACTGTGATGGTAGGCCGATAATAGCCATGGCGATAAATCAACCACTTCATCGTTGGCCCGGCTCTGTGTGATCCACAGATTCCTTCATGAATTTCTCCTATGACTCTTAAGGCCTCTGCCTTATCAATGCACTTGAGTAGCACCCCATTTACGCTCCTTTTGTAAAGATCATTATCAATGAGCACATACTTCAAAGCCCTCCTCTTAACCTTAAGGTCGTGCAAGGATCTTTTAAGTAGACGATTAGTACATGCTTCCACGAGTCGATCTGGTCCATGGCTAACACTTCGGCTGGCAGCTCATCATACTCTAGAGTGAGTAGAGACTTCCTCAAGCCAAAAGCTTCTTGTACTAAGTCGTTAGCCTCAACATTCATGTCTCTGGGAACATAACTTAATGTAGACGATGCAAACCTACTAAGTAACCTGCTAGCCGTTTCGTAACGGGCCAACAAATTTGGATATTTGCAGTCATATTCCCCAGACAACTGTTTGATAACCAACTGAGAGTCTCCGTGAATCTTGATGCACTTTGCTTTCATAGAAACTAGGAGTTTGAGTCCTATGATGAGAGCATCGTATTCAGCTTGGTTATTTGTCAAGTCAGAATCTAACCGATAAGAGAACCTCCACATTTCATCTCTAGGATTGGTTATCATTATTCCGGCTCCGACTCCCTTCTGGGTTCTTGACCCATCAAAAGTTAGCGTCCAATGGACGACGTCCATACATGCGGTAGATGGGACGCATGGGTCCTCCACATCTACACAAGTGTGGTCTGCCAAGAAATCGGCTACCGCCTGACCTTTGACAGCCCTGAGTGACCTATACTCGAGAGAAAACGCAGTGAGCTTGATTGCCCATTTCATTAGTCGTCCTTGCAAAACAGGTCTATTCAATAAGTACCGGCGATCTCAATCTTGCACAAAATGTGAACCACATGTGGCATTAAATAATGTTCAAGTTTTGTACAAGCATAGAATAAGGACAAACAAAGCTTCTCTATAGGAGTATATCTAGATTCAGCTCCATTGAGCATTCGGCTAAGATAGTAAATTGCCCTTTCAGTTCCATCATCAGCATCATGTGCTAACAGACAGCCGATAGACAAATCTGCAGCCGAAACGTACAATTTCAATGGTTTCCCTGGCACGGGAGGTACCGGCACGGGAGGAGTTGCCAGGGCTTTTTTAATTTCGTCAAATGCTTCTTGCTCTTCTGACCCTTCAAGTCTAAGCAAAGGTGAGAAAGCCTTCATTTTGCTAGCCGAATTAGATATGAACCGCCTTAGGAAGTTGATCTTCCATAGCAGGCTTTGTAACTCCTTTGTTCTGGTTGGTGCCGACTCCATTACTGTCCGGGCTTTGTTCTGATATATCTCAATACCTTTCTTATGTACCAAGAAGCCAAGGAAGTTGTCAGTCGATACTCCGAACATGCACTTGGCTGGATTCATTTTAAGATTATGAATCTTCATTCTTTTTAGTGCTTGTTCCAGATCGGCTAAATGATCTTCGAAGTCCTTAGACCTCACCACCACATCATCAATGTAGACCTCCACAGTCCTGCCGATCAAATCATGGAAGATGGTGTTCATTTCCCTCTAATAAGTAGCACCAACATTCTTCAGACCGAAAGCATAACTACCCACTCGTACATGCCCAAGGCTCCTGGACACCGAAAAGCAGTCTTGTGAGTATCCTCATCAGCTATTGCTATCTGATTATAGCCGGAGTATCCATCCATGAATGTCAGCACACCATTAGCGGCCGCCGAATCGACTAGCATATCGGCTATGGGCATGGCGTATTCATCTTTGGGGGTGGCTAGATTTAGGTTCATGTAATCAATACATACCTGAACCTTGTCATTCTTCTTCTTGACTGGCACAATGTTTGCCAACCATTCCACATATCTAGTCGTTCTGATAAACCCGGCCTTCAGCAGTCGTTCAATCTCAGCTTTAATTTGAGGCATCAGCTGAGGGTGATATCTCATGGGCGGTTGTTTATGAGGTGTGAAACCCTCCTTAATTAGCAACCTATGCTCTACCAAAATACGTGCCAACCCAGGCATCTCATGATAATCTCATGCGAAGCAGTCCTTATACTGCAATAGAAGAGTCGTTATGCTTTGTTTATCCTCCTCTTTCAGCAAGCCACTAATATGTGTTAGCCGAGGGACTTACTCAGTACCCAAGTTGACATCTTCCAAGGGATCCTGAGATTCAAAACTAGGCATAGCCCTTCTTATGGGTGATTCAAGTTCCATCGGCAACTTAATGTCATCGGATGCCAGTGTTAGTTCTCTGTCGTAGTCCCCTACCTGTGACGCCTCGGCTATCCTGGCTTCAGAACTTAGAGCAGTCAGCCGATGCCACAGATCACGTATGATTTGGGTCTCCTCAATCATTTAACTTTTCCAAGGTAAGCCGTGGTTCGGCTAATTGTTTTATTTCAAAACCTCGTGAAGTAAGATTGCAGTATTCCTAAGATCCTTCTTCGTATTGCTCTGTGACAGCTATGGGAGCCACATAGGGTGAATATAAGACAACCTCCAAGTTCTTAACCCCTGCTTGAAATGGGTTATCGTCGGCGGGGACAATTTCTATCTTGTCTCCTTCCCAGAAAATGAGCTTTTGATCCATGGTGGAAGGAAGGCATTAGCGGGTGTGAATCCAGTCTCTGCCCAATAGGATGGCATAGGACGGCTTGCCGTCTATCACAAAGAAGGCAGATCTGACTGTCTTAGGACCTACGGTGATTTCTGCTACTAAAATCCCCAAAGCTTCAGAGGCCTCTCCCATAAAGCTAGTCATTTTCATGTTAGTTGGGATAAGATCCTCTCTGGTTTTGTTGAAGCTTTTCAAAGTAAGCAGCGGCATCACATTCAGCACTGCCCCATTGTCGACGAACACTCGGCTGAAAGCTTTGCCGTTAATGTAAGCCTTAACATAGAGGGGTTTGAGGTGTTTAACCATCTCTTCCGTAGGTGCACCAAATACAGTGCTCAAAGCATCCCTAGCCGTGGTGTCGGCTAATGTCGCCCATTCAGTGTCCTCCACACACATCGCCTTCTAGGCTATCCAGCTTAGAGCGGCTGGCCCAGAACTCACATGGAATCAGGCTGACCATTTCAATGGTTGCCCAAATCTCATCGACTGAATCATGCTTGAATAAATCGAGGATGGAGTCTCCTATCTCGTCCAATTCGGTTGACGAGAAGTTAATATCTTCCATCTCCGGGAGGCATATAGGAATCGGCTGGGGTTCTAACGACTGGATCCTTCGTGCGACCTGTGGAACCGTCTCGGCTAGGGATTCCTTCAAAATATTAGTCTCCTGTCGAGGTTCCTCTGTTGGGTTGCCATTAGGCTATATATTCAGTTCTAGTTGATCCAAAGCTTCTCCTTCATGCGGCACTGTCTCTGAAGAGGTTGAGCCGAATGCCCGCTCGTTAGCCTCAGCTACGGCAGACTCAGGAATTTCCTGCTTATCGATTGCCTCAGCGCTGGATATCAAGTGCAACGTTAGCTTCATCTTGCGCAAGGCTTTGGCACGCTGCATCCTTCTTTTCTGCGTACTGGATATGACTCCCCGCGGTGCCTCTTTCTTTCCAGAGGCCTGATTGACGAACCACTTTCCTTCCTCTATATTGGTGGTTGGCTTAATCATCCTCCGGGGTCTCAGCTGACCTTCATCCCTCACTGTGATATGCAAGGAAGAAACGTCTTCCTTCACGTTGAACTCAGCCACCCTCTGTTTAGCCGTGGGTTCCTCGCCTATCTGGGGCACGCTCAGCTTCTCATCGACTGGCAGCCATGCTTGCTCCCCGAGCTTGCTCCTGAGGTCTGTTGGGTCCCTTTTGAATACCGGGTACTGTTTGTGAGGTTCCCAAGCAATATGTTCTGGTTTATAAGGGCGGCCTCGAAAACTGCTTCTAGCTGGCTGCTTGTTTGTGCCCTCATAGATGTCTCATAAGCTGCCTAGCCGATCAAACACATAGGTCTTGGTAACCTCCTCCTTACCAGTGAAGCTTCTTTGGAACCTATATGGTTTTCATCGGATGTTTCCTCTTGACGTCCTTTGGTTGATCTGGCTTGGCAAAGGATACCATAGCTATCATTACCGCGGGGAAATGGTCAGTATCAACAGACATTTCAGCTATGCTTTTATCGGCTAGCTTGAAACTGCCTTTCTTGATGCCCTTTTGAATTGCCTTCCTAAAGACCACACAATTAGAAGTAGCGTGACTATATGAATTGTGTCACTTACAGTACTTCTTATCCTTGAGTTCTTCGACAGACGAAATCTTATGGCCATCAAGCAGACGACCGTTTGGAAATCTGGTACATAATGTCGTGGATGCCTACGTCATTCTGCAGTCTAATGAATGACGTGGGCATGACAGTTGGACCTTCAGGTTGACTAAGTTCACCCACAACTTGGGTTGATGGAGGAAGTAGAGGGGTATCAACCGATGTAGGCATACCTGAAAAAAGTGGTAGCTCGTTGTTCCTTCTGGGAGGATTCTGTTTATGGTGTGGACTGGACTCTGGGTTCATTTTCTTACCAGACCTTAGGCGTATACGCCAAGCGTGATTTATCCGAAATGTTTGCCGTTTTATCGGCTGACGAAATCGGATGATAATTTGATTCCTTAACTAAGCGATTTGGGCTGGAAGCGAAACTCTAACTTCCATCGATGGGTTCCCCAACTACTCCAGAAAGCGTTAGGATGGTGATTGAGTAAACTAAGTGGTAAGAAACATAAATACAGCTAGAGTGCAATAAAGGCGATAAAGATGGAATGAAGATATGAAAAAATCAGTTTTTCGATTGATTGTGTTGTGTTTATTCTGTACAAGTGATCCTACATTTATACTACAAGAAATAAGACGTGATACCCCTATGTTAGCCACTAAATTACCCACTAAATCCACTGACCAACTATGAGGAGGTGGTGCCGACTTTTGCTCCTTGTCTTCCTCTTGCACAACCGACGGCACTTCCTTCTAGCTGTTGATGGTTTGTTTCTGTTTCTTGGGTCTAGAAGGTGTTTTGACTTGATCTTTGAGGCGTCCAAATATGCGTGGGTCCCAATCATTCCTTAGAATTATGATTCGGTCAGGTTACCGAGATAGCCGATTGAGCTTTTCTAGCTGAGGGCTAGGACTAATAGCTTCGGCTATGAGTCAGTTCGGTTATCGGCTTAGGATTTTGTTGCCTGCTCATTTTGAGATTTCCACCTAGACTGCCACTTGATTCGGCTAAACACAGTATTTTTGAGTGTTAACACTAATAATCTTAAAATTTCCACAAGTCAAATTTGCAAACTTGTATCAGTAAAAGAAGTTACATTAGTTGCTTTGCAGTATTCACTGTCTGACCAACAAGTCTCATCCTTCACTTCGCCCTTCGGCCAGTTGGGGTCCAAGGCAGCAGCAGCAACAGAAGATACAAACACAACTCTCTTGATGTTTGCTTCAGAGCATGCCTTCAGAACATTAAGTGTGCCTTTTACTGCAGGCTCAACAAGTTCTACCTGCAATCAAGCCATTGAACATATGAAGAACTTTACTTTCTTTTTGGTGCAGAACTAGAGCACATTGGGAATAGTTATTTCGAAAGCAATCTAGAAATGCAGATCGTTTGATTACAATACAATGTATCCTGGATGAACCTGATTTTCCAATGTGGCTTACGCTCCAGAATGGCGGAGCTCCATGGACAGCGTCTCATATTGTAAGAATATTAATCACCATGGAGAAACTTTTTTGACTAGTACATCACATAAAATCCCAATACATTCACTAATTTTTTTACCTCAATTTGTAGAAATACACCACTAAGTGCTTTCAACAACTAATAACATATATTAGAGGTCAATAGGCTAGACTGCTCATGAAGATTCCACTGATCTCCTGAGATCTACAAACTGAAACCTCAGGATGTGCTTCATATCAAAAAGTGAATAATCTGATAATCTCTTAATCTGTGGACTTCTATCACCCACCAACACCAATAACAGGTAACTTTGTCCACCGAGGCTTAGGCCGATGGGAAAAATCACAGAGCATTTTGTCCCTACTGGGATTTGAACCCTGGCCCAGGGTTTGCACCACTTCATTAACCAGTAGACCACGCCCTTGAATGCATTGGCCTATTAGTTTATTAGTTTACTCTGTAATATATCTTTAGAGAACCTAGCTTTCTCAATGTGGTCGCAGGAACTAATTTAATAGGTCATAGCAAATTCATACCTCGGGATTTGGTACAGAGCCCGAAGGAACTGGACTAGCAACATGAAATACTCCATTGCATCCTTTGATGGCTGCAGCAAGCGAGTCGGGATCTAGCAAGTCTGCCTTGAAGAGTTTAAGGTTCTCAGCAGCTTTGTCAAGGTTGTTCAAATGAGAATACTTGTCATTAGCTGCAAATTAATTTACAAGACGCCTCTTCAGAAACTTTAAACAGAAACTAACAAAAAAAAAAACTTCAAGTTTAATTATAATACCATGTTACCAATCTAAAACAAGATTTTCCTATTTGGTGTATGCAAAATATGCTACCTTTTGTTCTCACTACACAAGGAAACAAGATTTGGTGTTTCTTCAGAGTTTTCAGCAGAAAGGATCAATGAATGGATGAACCAATTATAAAATTTTGAAAATCCAGGAACTACCATAAGAAGTAATTTATATCCCTTGTCCATTCAGTTTTCAATTTATTAATATAAGTCCATTGGAATTTCATCAGAAAATTAAAAAGAAGTAATTTTTATTGGACAAAAAGGTGAAACTTGTGATTTGTAAATACTGGTTGCTATATTCTGCCTTATAAATAGTTTTTAGTAACTATTGTGTGAAATATTCTCAAATAAATTGATATGGATATAATTGATCCATATAGCCGATTAAAGTTAAACTAATTTGGAAATGAGACATAGTTGATTGATGCGGACTGAAACAATTTCTTAGGAAGCTTCACCTACAACATTCCATTGAATTATAAGGGTTCCCTCTCAGCTGAAGCTCCTAAAATTAGTAGTTGGGAAACTAAGAACACTATGTATAAAATAGTTTGACAATCTTGTACTGACCTTTCATTTCAATACTATTACAGATTATATATTTATCCGTTTAAAAAGGCCTCAAAATAAGAAATACTCCTACTTACAAGGGTCTCTGACGGTGCCATGAACGATGTAGTCCTTAGAAAGGAGAAGCTTTACTAGCCAGGAAGCCACGTATCCACCTGCACCAGTTACACATACCCTGCACTTCAACGCCATGCCTCTGCAATTTGATGTTTCTTCTCGATACACACACAAATAGTTTACTGTTTTTTTCCGGCTAACCGATGTAATAAAAAAAAATAACATACTAGAAAATATCTTTTTTTTATAAATATCGAGTTCCTAGTAGAGTACAGACTATGAGAAATAAAGACCGTTTTCATTTTGTGTTTCTGAATTAAAGATGTATATAATATATTAAAATATTTTTTAAATTTTGTGATTATAAATTTATTATATATAATGTTTGAATTATCAATTTACTAAATATAGAAAGAAATACTTTTTTAGATAAAAAAAAAATTAACATACTTAAAATAGAAAGGTTTGCTCAGATCGTAAGCATATCAAAAAATATTATGAATCAAGTAAAGTAACATTAATGGAACGGGGGATCGCACCTTCAGGGAAGAAATAAGGTGACCAGCTGGAAGTTTTTGAAATCCCAACAATATTTTCTATATAAAAAGAATTTGGAATCCTACTATGTATTAAAATGTAAGTATCATTTCTTCCCCCTTCTAATGATGGGAGTGGGTATACAACACACTTTCAATCCGAAGTAGAGGGTAGCCCCTGGTGGAGGATTAAAAAAACACTAATTATGTAAGTAGGGATAACTTAGTTGGTTAGCCATCTGAGTTTTTAATTTGTTGGTGAGGGTTTGAATTGTCACATTGTAATTCACTTCCCATTTCCCCTTCATCTACCCTTGTATAATTTTTTAAAAAAACGGGAGGAGTACTATTTATGTTGCTTATACACATTTTTCTATTTTGTCTTGAGTTTCTATTTTGATGAATAAAAAGAAATATGCGATAATTTGATTTTGGACTCACACCTATACCGGACATAGTTGAATGACAAAGAAAGAGAACTTAAAATCCATGTATGACCTTGTAGGTGGTATCATTTGCTCTGTTCTATTAAGTACGTTCATTTTTTAAGTTTTAACTTTAATTATATTTATTTTTTAGTTTATAATCACTTAACTAATTTAAATAATTGAATGATTAATATGTATAATAAAGTCCTAATATCGTTATAATGTGATTCATTCAAAGATTATTATAAAAATGATATTATATCACTACGCCGTCCATTTTTATCACTAATCACTGCCGTCATCGTTATTCACTATCATCAATTACCATCATTCATCATTCACAATCCGATCGATTCTTATCTCGAAAACGTATTTCTCCTCTTTAATTTTTTATTGTCTTTTGTAAGAGACTCTTTTTTGTCCACTAAAAAATAATTTCATCATTTAAAAATCTGTAATTTACTATAGACAGATATATACCAATACTACCTTACGAGAATAGAAGATGGTATGAACAACCAGAATAGTTATGCATAAAAGTATACTTCCAGGAGGAATTTTATAATTTTATTTGCACCATCATCAATCAATCGTCGTCATCAGAGTAATTATCTACAATAATCACCACCAATCATTACTATTACCACAACATATATACCATTAATCATTATTGATTATCACCACAAATCATCCACCAATGTATATCGCCAACTATCGTTAGTTATTAATATTATCTCATCACAATTATCGAATGTCACCATCAATTACCATCAACCATCATCGTTAGCTATCAATATTATATCATCATAATTATCGGATGCCACCACCAACTACCATCATCAATCATCATTAATAACTGGTGTTGTTAGGCATCATCACTATTAACTACTACCTTACACTACCATTTCAATTAGCAACCATAGCCACCATAATTAACCGTTAATACCATAAATCATCATATATATTTTTTTAAATATTTCATTGGTATAATATTCAATTAATTTATATTTTATTTAAATTTTGTATTTATTAATTTTTAAATAAAGATAATTTTACATATTCAGATGTTGAGAAACAAATAGTTATTAAGTATTTGCATTCACTTTTTAGTTCAATATCTTAATATTTAAATATGTACTTAAATTTTGATGTTTTAATTTTAATAAAAATAATGGAGCTTAAGAAGGTGTTCAATAGTTACAAGTCTGGATTGAGATGTCTAAGTGAAATTTGTGGACAACTTTAAAGGGGCGGTTGGGTTGGTCCGACCAAGAAAGGCAGCCCCCTGTGTGTACACTTCTTCCACATGGGGAAGGAAAGGAGCCTTAACGCCCTATGACTTAAGTCTTTTTAAAATTTGTGATCATAAGATATCGTTACATTTATATGCGTATTAAACTGTTGAAATTTATATTTTAAATATATTATAATATTTATATGACGAGAAAAACTTCTCATTAAGCCAAAAAAAAAAGTTTTCAATATGCTAGTTCACCTGTTATAATTTCCTCTCACAATATTCGATACTCCATAGAATGCTACAATCTCACTTATTTTTCCATCGCTCTCTGCAAATCTCTATCTATCCCTTTTACTCTTGTCAATCTCTCTTTCCTTTTGTTTTCAAGTATATATTCTTCTTCTTTGTATATTGTCTACTAACATTAGACCTATCTCTAATTTTTTCTGTCATCTATACCAGTTCGTTTAAAAAATTTACTTCCCTAATATTTAATTTTACGTGTATTTTTCTAATAGGGGGAAATTTCATTTCTCTTAGAACATTCTCCTAAATTATTAATTCTGCCTCGTGTTTAACACTTCTATTCTTACTTCCAGAAGTTCGTACATTAATTATCTCCCTCTAAATATATTTGATAAATAATTTTGGTGGCTTCCAAAATATATTACATAATTCATTTATCATAGTCCAATTAAATTTTTGCCTTCATAAAATACGACTCTGCATGTGCCACGTCGTAGCCTTAAACAAGTAAGCCACGCCGTAGACCCATCGAGGATATGCTTAGAGTGACACCCTTACCAACCAAAATTAAAAAATGTTTATTTTCTTCTCTAAGTGATTGCAATCACTTTAATAAAGAGTGTGACTTTTTTTTATCTTCCATACTAATAAATAAGGTATGGCTATAACTAAATTACTGGGATCAAAAGTTCAAAACCACTACTGTCCATCATATTTCTTTGTCCCCAAAAATGTTGTATTTTTGTTGTCATCATCTGAAAGGTGCAGTCTTTACAACCTTAGCTTCATATTCCTGGCAACTTGCTGTTAAAAGATACAATCTTTATAAATTTTGATTTTTTTGGTCTTAAATCAACATCATAAAACTGCTGGGTGAAGGTTACCTTTTAATTCATAAATGAGATATTAGTATTGAAGTGTGTGACCATCTGATCTAAAAGCTTAAGCTGTTAGATAGACCACACTTTTAATATTTGATTATATTCTCAACACGTCTCCTCACGTGCTGACCTGATTTTTTTCATGGTCCAAGCACGTGGAAATTCTTTTTGAGAATGGGTGGCGGTGAGGTTCGATCCCAGGACCTTTGGCCTGCACTGATATCATATTAAAGTGTATGACCATATGATCTAAAAGCTTAAGCGGGTAGATAGACCACATTTTAAATTTGATTATATTCTCAACAATTAGCTTTGTGTACACACTATTCAGTTCATTAATTCTGCATTTTGCTAATGAATTTTATGTTTGCTTGAGATTTACCCGGTTTAATATGGTTCGGCTCTGAGCACCATGAACTTGATTATTTAGCTCTTCACTGCTCAGTAAGTAGTTATTGCATTAGAATATATTCCAAACTTTGGCGTAATATAGAACACAATAAAAGCAAGAGATTCATACGAGCAATACCAACTAGTAGGGATAAAGGCTTACTCCATTTGAAAAAGGGTCAAGACTTAGCCTGGTTGGTATACTTGCACTGATCCAGTATTTACTAGGAGTCTTTAATATGTTCAAAGATTTATATGTGTCTAGAAAATATAGAAAACCCATAGTGCTAGAGAACCCCAAACTATTTAATAGTAAAATGAAATGAGTTAAATGAAGCAAATTGTATAATGATGGTTCATATACAGATCCCTGTAAGCTTGAGGCTGAAGCTTAGTAGTATTTATAATACTCTCTTGGTCATCTTCTAGCTTCTTGACTTTCCATATTCTTCCTATTTGATGCAGGTCGAGCAGATTTGCCAGGCTCCAGAAGATTCAGTGCTCACTTGCAGGGAGAAATCTTTACATCAGATTCAGCTGTGGCACAGGGGATGCCATGGGAATGAACATGGTATCGAAGGGTGTTCAGAACGTTCTCGATTTTCTTCAGGATGAGTTCCCGGACATGGAAGTAGGTGGCATATCTGGTAAGCTATTGTAACTTTTATCCAATGATGGCTTGCTGCAATTGATAATTGTTATTTGTGCCGTGACCTCCCATATCACTTGGGAATCTCTGAAAGTTAACTAAGCTATTATTTTGCAATAAGTCGTGCGGAAATTCATGAAAAATCCGTATGGATTTGATGATTTCATCATAGGCTGTCTTTGTCAACTATGAGTGCTCTTATGCGAACCCAAAAAGTCATTTCTTGCTTTGAGGTGTCAAAACTTAACAAGTGCTTCTAAATTAAGCTTGTAGATGTATGTAGGTGAACTTTGACAGAAGGTTATTTCCAGCGGTTGTAATTTTCCATAATTCACCAATGATGCTCTTGCATCTCTGTTGCTTGCTTGCTTCTATACCTTACTGACAGCTACTTGACTCATGTTGCAGGGAATTTCTGTTCTGATAAGAAACCTGCTGCTGTGAACTGGATTCAAGGGCGTGGAAAGTCAGTTGTATGAAGCAATGATTTCTGGAGAAGTGGTGGAGTAAGTATTGAAAACTTCTGTATCTGCTCTTGTAGAGCTGAACGTGATCAAGAATCTTACCGGCTCTGCTATTGCGGGCGCTCTTGGTGGGTTTAATGCCCATGTTGCCAATATCGTCTCTGCCATTTTCATAGCCACTGGGCAGGATCCGGCACAAAATATAGAGAGTTCTCATTGCATTACCATGATGGAGGCTATCAATGATGGGAAGGATCTTCACATATCCGTCACCATGCCGTGCATTGAGGTAATTTTCATTCTGTAGTATATCGTTGACTTTGATAACTATTATATGGTGAGAAGTCACTTTTATACCTGGCAAAGCCATGTGCTTTAAAGATTTATTTCTGATAGAAATGTCTCTTGCTTGTACAAGCTTTTGGTAGTTGGGATGTATTTTTATTATTATAAACGAGCATGGTTTGTCTAGGTTGGTACCGTTGGTGGTGGGACTCAACTTGCTTCTCAATCAGCATGCCTGAATCTGCTCGGTGTTAAGGGTGCATGCAGAGAATCCCCTGCATCGAACTCGAGGCTCCTGGCAGCCATAGTGGCTGGTTCTGTTTTGCCTGGGGAGCTGTCATTGATGTCTGCCATTGCATCTGGCCAGCTTGTTAAAAGTCACGTGAAATATAACAGATCAACCAGAGATTTGAGCACGGTTACGTCATAGAGCCGTAAAATTATTAGCAAGAAGTTTCTTGCAAATCAACTTGAAAGATATGTGAGGAGACTAGAAGTTTAAGTTGAAACCGAGGTGTGGGGTGGAGCAAGCAGTGCACATCTGCTTCTGCAGTCCGCGTTAGCTGCTACTTTTTTGCAAGCATGTGAGCTCAGGGGAGGCGAACACGGTTGACTTTACTTCAGTTTCCCTGCTGAAGCATTATCCAAGTTGTATTTTGTTGCCCAATCTTGCTTATCTCTTGATCAGTAGTGTTCATTCTAAATTTTCAGCATTGGTGTATTGTTGTTTCTACGATGTTCTGAAGTTTTGGTATTTGTTATTATTTCATTGTACGGTTTGGTAATGACTAAGTACCAACTACCAAGTGAAGGAATTTGTCAGTTTCGTTCAATACATTAGGCTCTAATGTTCCAAAGCGTTGGCTAATATTATTCTAATCCTTGAAAATAAACATCAAAGGAAGAGTGGTTGATGCACTTAGAGCTGGGAGGTACTGCTAAAAAATGGTAAATTATGAACATATTGTGTTTAGAAACACTTATACATACGTATGCATTAGGAACTGAGTTGCTTTGTTGGGTTGGCGATTTGGTTCTGTATGTGATGGCAAGTGGAATTATAGTTACAAGGCTATAGTTCATTTAGGGGACCAAAGCGCCAATTGCGATGCATGACTAAACATGGGATTGGCCCAGGCCTACTGAGGGGTCCCGAGCTCTGCAGTCCACTTAAAAAAAGGAGTGCTCCAACTTTATAACGTTCATGCATGATATCATATTTCGCTCTTTCGAAAATGTGATAAAGATTTATTCACGCTCGATATTTATATCAAATTAATAAAATACAAAATATATATTTTTCATACACACATTTATCGTTTAATCATACCAGCAGTTCACGGACTATGGTCGATTTTCCGACCTGTCCGTTAGTCATCTTTTTCTACTAGTAATTCACAATAATGCAAACATGTTCTGTTGGACCCAATGTTGCTTTGTTGGTGCCAACATTCTTTGGTGGAACAAAAGTCAAGAAGTTTTTGACCAATTCCAATTGTTCATCTTGTGCTATATCATCACCACCATCATCTAAGATTTGAAATTGGTAAATTAGAGTTATTGCAATTATATACACATTTCAAATTGAAGTTAACTGGTGCGACCATATCTGCTACGGTAGTTTAGATCCGTCCAAGAGTATCAATGACCAAGTACAAAATAATCCGGTCTACCCAATAATCATTATTAGTAAATGTAAGAGCTTTCATATTTTAAGACTTAAAGTTCAAAATCTTTGGAATATTTCATTGTCCCTGATGGGGCCAACGTGACACACACTTTTTTGTACAGTTGTACAATTTAAAATTCAAAGTTCATTGATTACAATTATGTGTCCTTCTAGACTGCTGTAGATCGTTGTTAATCCTAACTAATTCTCTTAATTTATTGACATTAATCTCTCGAAGATCGATGTAGCCGCGAGTTAATCATCATATTTCATAGAATTGACAAATACACTAATTTGCCTGCATCAGCTTGGACCCCTCCGTGTTGTTATATTATTTGAAATGAGAAGGACATAGATCAGTCAGAAACGTAAAAACTAGAGATGGCAGTGTATCCTGGACCCGGTCCGGATCCGATGGATCCACATCTGTTTTATAGGATATG
The DNA here is from genome assembly GCA_034509755.1 of Anisodus tanguticus. Taxonomy (NCBI): domain Eukaryota; kingdom Viridiplantae; phylum Streptophyta; class Magnoliopsida; order Solanales; family Solanaceae; genus Anisodus; species Anisodus tanguticus. The sequence goes on along the minus strand of CM067553.1, from coordinate 286,619 downwards.
GATCTTTAAAATTTGGACCCGACGGATCCGGTCGGACCCGGATCCATTTCTGACGGATCGGATCTGGATCTGGATCTTGTATTTGAGATCCGTATCCGGTCCAGATTCGACCCGTGGATCCATTTTTTATTAAATATATTCATAACCTAGAATGTAATTTTATAAGTATTTTCTTAGAATTGCTAAGCACATTCTTGCAAGTTTAATTCTCAAAACAAGTTTAATTTATCCCCGCGTTAACTCAAAAACTAAAAAATAAAGAGGTAACTTCCATAATAAAATAAATGTTATATTAGTGAATGACTAACATCTCCATAGACAAGTAGTTAAAATTATATTCACTTCATTTGTGAAGATTCCAAGCACATGCAAGTTCTGCATTGTGGAAATACTAGTCAGCATTTTCCACAACTATTGTCATTGTCCAACATTTTCAATTAATAGCTCACAATTAAAATGAGACAACGAACAAAATATCTCATATGAACATTTCAAAATTGAAACACAGTAAACTGTTAGCTAAGTAAAAATCGTTTGTCAGTTCAAAAAAAAATCTTAGCAAGGCAATTTTTTTTTACATGTGGATCCAGATTCGATCCGTGGATCCCGTGGATCCGAATTTGGATCTGATTTTTATGGACCCGATGGATCAGGATCCATGTATAAAAAATGGATCTGGATCTGGATCTAGTAGGATCCGGTCCAGATCCGATCTGTTGCCATCTCTAGTGAAAACATACATGTATATGCAGCCTACTAACTTTCGTTAGGTCACCGGAATCTCTATTATTATAGCTTGTTTGGAAACAAGCTTCTAGGAAGCTAAAAATATTTTTTCCTTCAAACTAAAAATATTTGTGTGGCCGAAATGGGAAGTGTTTTTAAGTAGCATGTGAAACTTATATTGCTTCTGAGAAGAAGCTACAAGTTCTAGCTTTTACCAAAAAACCGGAAGGGAAATTCAAAAATATACAATTTGCTCATTTACATAGTAAAAAAATTGTCCAAAATTTACATTGCAAAGTTCTGACCCAAAAATATTTTTATACAGTGTTATACACTTCTATACAAAAGACAAATACATTATGTATATAGGTGTTTGAAGGTGTACATATATTTATACACCTATATACAGAAACACTCATATATACCACATATACACATACACATATACGTACACTGATATACACCTATATACAGAAACACTCATATATACCACATGTACACATATACATATACGTACACTCATATACACCCATATACATCCCATATACATTCTATATACAATATTATACACCCACTATCATGTCCCTCATGATTTCTCTATCGCCAACCTCAACGACCTTCAGCAACCCCCACTGCCGATAATTTCATCACCGCCACCTGCGCTCCACCACCACCTCGATGAGTTTTTCGATAGATCTAGATCTATCAAGGGTAATTTATCGTCAGATCTGAGCCACCGGAAAGTCGTCGTTGTCGGAGAAAGAGAGAGGAAGTACGGCAGAAAGAGGACACGTGGTAGAGAGAGCGGGAGAGAGAGAAGGCCGACAAACTCTCTCTCCATGTCCTTTTCGATGGTGTCGACCGACGTCAGCGTCGGCGAAGAAGAAAGAGATTGGGGGAAGAGGAGGGAGGGAGTGCAGAAAGAGAGGAGGAGAGAGTGGGTTGTTTTTTGTAAGATTTAAAAAGGTGAGTTAATTTTTGTAGCATTAGTACCCTAATTAACACATGGTGTAATTATCTCAAAGCGGAAGTAGGAAATTATTTTTTAAAGACAAAAACATCCTTATAATAATTTTACACTTACCAATTTTTCCGTTATCAATTTAATCATTTTCTACCATTCCTTCTCATTTTTTTTTATTTTCACATCTCGTTCTCCTTCTTTTGCTAAGCCACACTATGAAAGTTTGGAAATGAGTTGTGGAGATGAGGGTGAGAAGAGGCGTGTTTATTTTCGAGAACCAGTTTCGACCACATAAGCCATTCATCTAATTAGGAGGTTGGTGGAGCAGTATAGGGAGAGGAAGAAAGACTTATATACGATTTTCATCGACCTCGAGAAGGCATACGACAAAGTCCCTAGGGAGGTTCTATGGAGATATTTGGAGGTTAGAGGTGCACCTACATCGTACACTAGGGCAATCAAGGTATGTATGATGGAGCCAAGACCATGGTATGGACAGTAGGAGGAGACTCAAAGCACTTCCCAGTGATGATGTGATTGCACCATGGATCAGCTCTTACTCCATTCTTATTTGCCTTGGTAATGGATGGACTGACGCGACAAATCCAAGGGGAGGTGCTATAGTGTATATTATTTACAAATGACATAATACTGATTGATGAGACTTGCAGCGGAGTGAACGCTAAGCTAGATGTTTGGAGATAGACTCTGGAGTCTAAAGGGTTCAGGCTGAGTAGGACCAAGACAGAATACTTGGAGTGCAAGTTTAGTAACGGGAGCTACCTTGAGACAGACGTGGAGGTGAGGCTTGGTACTCAGGTTATTCCAAAGAAAGGAAGCTTCAAGTACCTCTGGTCTATTATCCAATGGGATGAAGAGATTGATGACAATGTCACACATCATATTGGGGCAGGGTGGATGAAAACGAAGCTCGCATCTGGAGTCTTATGCGATAAAAAGGTGCCACCAAAACTTAAAGGCAACTTCTATATGGCGATGGTTAGACCGACTATGTTGTATGGGACGGTGTGTTGGTCAGTTAAGATATCGCACATCCAAAAGATGAAAGTTGCAGAGATGAAGATGCTGAGATGGATGTATGGGCATACAAGGAGGGATATGATTAGAAATGATGATATCCGGGACAAAGTGGGAATGACCTCAGTGGAAGAGAAGATGCGAGAAGCGAGGTTGAGATGATTTGGGTATGTGCAGAGGAGAGACGCAAATGTCCCAGTGCGGAGGTGTGAGAGGTTGGATATGAACGGGTTCATGTGGGGTAGATGTAGGCCGAAGAAGTATTGGAGAGAGGTGATTAGACGGGATATGGCGCAGATGCAACTTACTGAGGACATGACCTTAGATAGGGGGTTGTGGAGGACACAAATTAGGGTAGAAGGGTAGTAGGCAGTCGAGCGCAGTCCTACTTACGCTTGCAAGCTGGTAGTTGTGGTGTTATTATTGTAGGCCCGCTTAGCCTATCATACTAATAGACGCAATATTGCTTTATAGTCCCTGGTAGTTTAATTTCTGCTGCTATGTGTTCTTTAGTGTACTTTGTTTAGCTTATTTACTCGCGTTAGTAACTGCTTACTTTTCAGAATGCGCTATCATGACTTTTTCGCTTTTGATACCAACATTTTCATACTGCTTTAATTTTTTTTGACCAAGTCTGACCCTTTCTCTTGCTTTTGCTTTGTTTGTGTTTATGCTTTATCTTGAGCCGATGGTCTATCAGAAATAACCGCTCTACCTAGAGGTAAAGTCTGCGTACACTCTACCCTTCCCAAATCCCACGTTGTGGGATTTTAATGGGTATGTTGTTGTTGTTGTTCTCCTTCTTTTGCTAATCTAACTGTCAAATTTAGAGCTAGACTTGAATTTGAATTGTGTTGGAAGGTTTGACGTAACCTAACTACAGAACTGCAATTTCAAATTCATAACAGATAACTTGAAGTGGTTAAATTTAAAAGATTGACAGATTTTGACTATTCTTTAAATGGGTTCCAAAAACGGCTATTTGTGCACTTCCTCATGTGAAGATAAGTTTGATTGCTGATCCACACACGGAGTGGAGCTCTCATCTTGATTTCATTTGGGCTGAACTATAACTTGTAGATGGGCTCCTAACTACCTCGCTAAACCCAGTTCGCCAGAGGCCCAGTGACGGGTGAATCATAAATTTCTGCATGAGCGGCTCCAGTTTACTTCAATGGCGAGTGATTGGAGGAAATCGGTGGGTAATGTTAGATCCTTTTTGGGAAACTTAACTGGAGGTTTAAGAGGTGGAAGCAATTTAGCATCTTGGGTTGTCGCCGGTACTTTAGCTTACTTTCTATGGGTCAAACCCTCTCAGGAACTCAAGAGACAGCAACAGGTAATTCTCAAGGAACAATTTCCCCCTTTTTTTCTAGTATTTACAAGTCAATCAATCGACTAGCCCTCCATTCAAATTCGACCAGTTTATAGTATTTTTCTTAAATTTTAGGAAAAGGCGGCTTTAGCTGCTGCTTCAGATACTTATCGTTATGTTGAGAAGCGAAAACCGATTCCTGATCCACAGGTACTGCGCCCTTTTGATTTCCATCAAGGGCTGTCTATGCTGTATTGAATGTTAGTCTTATCGGTTTCGTGAAATGTGGCAGGAAACTGGACTGATATATGGTAACAAGAACAAATCTAAAAAATCTGAAGAATAGCTTTGCGAGAATTCGATGCCATTTGTAAGTTAGCTTGCATAATGCTCAGGGAATTATAATCCCTTTTAGAGTTACAGCTGCTCATTGGCGTATAGGAGCTTATATACTTTGTACTTCTGAACTAATTTTTTTATGGAGGCAAATAATTATCTATACCTAGAAAAGAAAATCATGTAAACTTTAAGTTTTTGTTGATAGAATGTAACATTTTTCTTGTTTTCATGGTGAGATTCTTGAATAACGTTATACTGGTTTCTCAACATGATGTTTTGTTCCCTTCAATGCGAGCTACGTGAACATTTTTGTTAAATGTTCAAAGTTTATATGTATTGGTTAACTGGTTACCGCTAGCTTCTATTCTTATGTTAACCAATAAGGATTTCTGTATTAATGGTAATCAAATTTCAAGAATCTTGCTATTCTGTATTCCCAATTTCAATTTGCAATGATGGAGGGTTACTTCTACTTCTACCTTACATATCTTAAACCATGGCCTTTTCTGTAGATAAATTATGAAGGATGTTGGGATATAATTAAGTAGATAAAGCCGTACTTCGTCTAACATAATTAAACTTTTAGATGAGATAATGACACACTTCAATATGGTATCAGTAGCCTGTAGAGGTCCTAGGTTCAATCTTATCATCCACCCATTATTAAAAAATAATTTTCATGTACTTGGCTTAGGCTGCACGTGAAGGGGCGTGTTGAGACATAATTAAGTAAACAGAAGTGTGTTCTTTCTAACAACTTAAACTTTTGGAGAGATGGTCACACACTTCGATAAAGGATACCCTTAATATTTGCCTCTAGTTACTTCCGAGGTATGTCAACCTTCGACCTCAATGTTCTTAGTTCATCTTGATATCACCCTAGTATTGAGATGTTTAGGTTTTGATTTCATGTCTTGCTTCTGAATTATGGAAAACTGTTGGTGAAAAGTTCATCTAAACAGTTGACTGATTTGAGCAGTTTAGGAAACTATCCAACAACAACAACAACATACCCCGTGTATTCCCACAAGTGGGGTTTGGATAGGATAAAGCTTTTGATACATGATAGATTCAGCCTTGAATAACTATGTGATTAAACCTTTGTTACAAGCTTGATCACTCCTCATTTTGACAGAAAAGAGAACTGAAGAACAGTCTTGTGAAATTTGTGATAACTTTATAGTATCTAGACTCGTGCTTTATTTTGATTTGAGATTCCCTTTTCCTTTTCTTCACTTTCTATTAAGAAGGCAATAATTAACAGGTTCAATTGAAGTGTAGTACAGCTAAGAAGCTAATTTTTTAAAAACTAATCTATATTAAAAAAGTTTTAGTTATGGGACTTGGATTTTTTATTTGATAGATCTTATTACATGCCTTTTCTGGTTAAGACTTGAATTCTTAAAAACCCTAAAAATAAGCAAAATTAAGCTGTAATGAAATACTTTATGTTTGATCGATGAAATACTTTATATTATTTATTTTCAGATTTCGTTTATTAGAGATATAGGGTCGACTAGAAATTCGTTCATTGTTAATATGGTTTTCTTTATGAAGATTCATCGTTAATATGATAAATGAAAGTATTACTCAAGTAAAAATATAAAGAGTTACGCCCAAGGGCTGTGGTGCAACATGTAGTGTGTGGGTTAAGCATACTTCACGGGGTTCAAACGTTACCGCGGACAAAATCCCGGTATATAAGTGGGGAAGGGTGGAGGAGTTTATCCATCAAGTTTCTAATCGTGCACCACTGACCCTCGGGGACATCTTGGTTGTATAAAAAAGAATTTTAGGAGTTACTTTTCTTTGAACTCTATTCTTTTTAGCAGAAGGAAAATGAAAATCTGAAGAATCATGAATTGAAAAATGATCCTGATAGCTACTACAGGCTGTCTTTTCTCTCATTTGAAATGAACTGCTTTCAAGGCAATTTCAGGTGTTCATTTGGATGACCTTAAAAGTAAAATAATAAAGGTAATAAAGGGTAAAAGAGAACGAGGACTGTCTTAAAGTAAAAAATAAATAAAGGAAACAAAGGGTAAAAGAGAACAAGGATGAAACCTATCTTCACTGAACGTTGTGAAGGGGGTGAAGCAACACAGCTTCGTGCCCAGACCAATATCTATTTGAACTTCTCTTCTGGAAATTCACAAAACTTGCCGAGTGTTGACTGGTCTGATGCTGATGTGCCGTTTTTGATCCTACGTGATTTTAATGGAGTGCAGGATGGTTCTGTAGGTACTTATCTTAGCATTTTCTTTGCCTGTATTTACTCTTTCCTTTTCTGCTTTACCCTTCGTTATTTTAACAACCTGAATGACTTGAATGCTATACTTAACAATTTCAGTGAAAGGAACTCAGACGTGGACTTGTTGTAGAATTACATTCTGATTTTTCTGTATCATTCTCTTTGAGGCCCCGGTGCTGTGCTCAGCCATATATGTGAAGTCAAATTCCATCTAAACTTGTTATTAGGAGGTTTTCTTTATTAGTATCTTATAAGATTGGATCTATGTGCATCCGTGTTTCAACTGAAAATTGCATAATCATATGCAGTGATTCTTTTGCGTAGAATAATACTACCTTGCATCCAAGAAAGAATTGCCTAGTTCAGTGTTGTGGGTAAAATTGAATAACATGGTCTAGATTTGGCAGTAATTAATTAGTTGTCTTTTTCCAAGTAAAAACCTAGAGAATTACTCCGTCCCACTTTATGTGACACTGTTTAACTTTGGCACAAAGTTTAATTTTTTTTTTGAAACTTGTCGTCTAAAACAAGCATAGACATTTGCATGGCTATAAATCATCTCATTAAGGGTGGTAAGTTTAAAGTTAATTAGTTTTAAATATAGAAGGTGCGATTTTTTTTGGACAAACTAAAAAGGAATAAAAGGGCCGCCCGGTGCATTAAGCTCCTGCTATGCGCGGGGTCCGGGGAAGGGCCGGACCATAAGAGTCTATTGTACGCAACTTTCTGCAAGAGGATGTTTCCACGGTTTGAACTCATGACCTCCTCGTCACATGGCAACAACTTTACCGATTACTCCAAGGCTCCCCTTCAAACTAAAAAGGAATGTGCTACATAATTGGGATGGAGGGAGTATAAGTTACATAAAAGATACTGCAACCATATCAGTTGGCATTTAAAATGTCAGAATGAGAAGATGAGGAAACCATGGTGAAAAAGGAATGTCTTAGACTCCCCAAGTAAAAGGAAATGAGAGAGTGACAAGTACTCTTTTAGATACTGAAGGAGCTAGACTTGGCTGAAAAGAGAGCTACAAGTTCGTATATGCCTGCTGAGCCCAGTAGCTCTGCGGTTGACAGTAAATCAAATATGATTGACGGAATAGTCGAAACAATGTCGTGATCACACTGTTCTAGACAAATCAAGAAATAGGAAGATGTGCAATGTAGAAGAAAGGACTGTGTATGAAGTACTGACTGTTTCCTCGACATCATTATGTTTTTGCATAATTTTATATGATCTCAACCAGTTAACCGTGCATATAGACTGTGATACTAACGAGGTATTGTTTCGGGTTCTCCATAATGAGTCCTTCGGGTAAAGTATATATTTTGGGTAGTTGTGTTTCTTAATAAAGAGCAAGAATTTAGGAATGGAGTTGCTTATGAATTTTGGTTAGTTGTGTCATGTGTCTTTCTTAATATTTAGCAGGCGATACAGTCTTTGCTGACATAGAATTGCTTCATCAAAAGCTTGTCCAGAATTTCCACGTATCACAACAAGCTGTTATCGAGTCTTGAAATCTATACTCAACAATGAGCAACAACAACAACGTACCCAGTATAATCCCACAACGTGGGGTCTGGGGAGGGTAAGATTTATGCAGACCTTACCCCTACCTTTGTGGGGTAGAGGGGACTCAACAGTGAGCAAGGGCCTGTATACTTGAAAAAGAAAAAAGGTTTAGTGGTAATGAAAACCTGTGTTGCTTGCTTCACATATGTAGTCAGGCTAATTACTGATAGACAGCAACATACATATAATGCTGGTCTTGAACTTAGCTGATATGAAATTGTTGGCCGTTCTTGGTGGAAACTCCTCTGCAATTGATATCTGAGGCCAAAGATAGATGAACGTGATAATTTGGGTGTGTTTATGCTGGTGATGCTTTGGATTTATTGTCTTTGAGCCAAGTCATGTGCTAGATTGTTGGTCCTAATTTCCTCTAGACCCTCTCTAAATCTTTATCATCTGCTGTTGGGTTTTCCTTGTTTCCTCTTAACCCATTTTAGCTTTCTTTAGTATTGAATATTGGAAACTTTCTTTTTGATCATATGTTGGTTTAGTATTTTAATGATTCAGCCTCTGCTAGAACTTCATTTGAATGTTCTATCTGGTCGAATTCTCCAATTTGGACAAAAGTACTTTCTTGAGAACTATAATAAAACCTGCTGTACAGGGAAACATAGACTTGTTATTTATAGAGATTGGAGTTTCTTGCCTTTTTAATTTGTTCCAAGTTTTATTTGTTACGTATATTTTCGTGTTTGCTGCTTGAACTTAAATACTGTTCCTGATTTGGGGTTAGATTGGGAAATCTCAGGGTAATAGATTCCTTACCTTTTCAGCTTAATACATGTTCTTTTAATTTGTTCTATAAATGTCTTCATGTGTAATATCTTCTCTCACATTTTGCATAAAGTCATTGTTGGCCAAGAAGTTCCTAAAGTAAACAATCTTTTGAAGGAAACAGAGAGAGAATGAATAGACATCTGGAATTACCTAACCACAAGTTGGTTGAGCAGCACTTGAGAAGAAACAGATAATTTTCCTTGTTTATACTTGTCGGGAAGTGGTGTTTTCTACTATTTTGATCCAGTTGGGTGAGTGAATGAGTAGTTTAGCATATGTATAGCTTTTGACCTTTTGTGCATCTAATAAGTGCTTGTGCGACTATCCATCTCTCTAACAGGAGTACATATTTGACATGTTCACGTGTGCGTGGCCCCATCATCCCAAAGTCCACAAATATACCCTAGAAGGAAAATAAAGTAACTCTCTCAGATGTATATTTTCAACCAAGACAAGCCAAGCCACGAGAGCCTTGTTTGAATATACTAATTCCCACAAATTATCACAAAGCTAGGATAATTGTGTGTGAGATGGTTTAGTTGTGTTTTGCTGTAAACATTTAATTATATTGATAGATGTGACAAAATGAGATGGATCATTGGATCTAAAGACGTCACATGAAGCAAAATTGTCTTTAAAAAGATGTATAATTCCTTGGATCAATGCCAGTTCAGCAAAGTCGTGTGGAGGCAAATGATATATATAGACAATGGCAAGTAGTTTGAATTAAAGTTTTTGTTTGAGATCTATAGAACCTTTTACATTTCAAAAGACAAGGTCGGAATGAATTATTCTTGAATAGGGCTGAATAACTATCAGAGTATATATATACATTCTATTTCAAACTGATAAGTGGCTGAGAAATTGGTGATTGCTTGCTTAATATTGTTCTCTGTTTTATTGGTTGTCCTTAAATTAAGCTGATGTAGAAACTAGTAGTATTATGTTAATGGAAATATGGCCTAGAACAGGCTTAAGGAAAGAATACCCTAAAATTATCGCGTAATTTTTTCTATTATTAAACTAAGTGCAACTTGCTTTATCCTTTTTTTAATTTAGCCCAATTACAAACAAGACATCATTACATCTTGGATAGTGGCAACAACCACATACCCAAAACCCCCAACCCCTTATTAGTAGCCGAAGTAAAGGCACCATGAGATCAAAGTCACTTGCCGCTTTATTAGTTTATTATAAATTGCTCTCTGTTCAACAAGGCCATCGATATTCCCTTACTTCTCAAGCTTTGAATTTTATGAGCCCTTCGATTGTATCTTGTTGAGCTCTTCCTGATCGAAAGTTCCTATTTTGCTGCCTCTTCGATCGTCTCCGACTCCCTAAAAAAGAAGATTGGGCCAACGTTATGGAAGTTCCTGGATCGTGTAAAATAATAGTAGTACCAAAGACAACACCTATCAAAAATGAAAAATTGGTTATGGAGATTCCGTGCCCACAATATGGGGTATGAGAAGGATAAAGTGTATGTAGACCTTACTTCCAGAGCGGCTGTTCCCGAGCATCTTGGATAGTGGCGTTTAAGGGAATTAATTCTATTCTTCGTAGCTAACGTCACTTCCCAATTCCTTAATATTGCTGTCATATCGTTAGTTCCCAACAATATCATAATATACAAACTTGTTAAATGACGCAAACTGTAGTGGATCATATATTTTATTTATACCCCAAAATAAGGATTGATTTGGTTGATCAAGAATATATTATATAATTGATATGTCTTTACTTTTTAGTAAAAAACTTTTGTTCGAATGCACTTTATAGTTTATACTGTTTTAATTCCTTATCTGACTCTGACCGTTTCTATTGTTTTACTCTTGCTTTATTTTGATTGCCTTGCTTGTGATTATGCTTTGCCTTGAGCCGAGGGTCTCCCGGAAACAACCGCTCTACCTACCAAGGTAGAGGTAAGTTATGTGTACACTCTACCCTCCTCAGACCCTACGGTGTGGGATCTCACTGGGCATGTTGTTATTGTAATTATAGCATGTAATACCCACTATGCTTTTCTTGTCACCGAAATTAAGTAGAAAATCGTGGATGGACTTCTATTAGTGCTACAGAATACGCCAGGCCTCTATTAGTGCTTTCTGATCCCTGTAGTATGCTGTCATTTTTATATTATAGATATTTTTTTTTTCTATTTTTAAGGTACAAGTGGCTACCTTCCTAATTAAAAAAAAGTTTATACAAATTATCAGCATAAATAATTTTAAGGTATAACTGATATTCATTTGTAATCAGTCTTTAAGTAATACAAATTATCAGCATAAATTATTGATTACCTAGCTATTATACACGACGAAGGACTAATGTACAATTATGATCAGTTAGTTTTTTATTGAGTGGGAGCTTGTTGCGGATGTTTTTGATTGGCATATTGTATAGTTGGTGAAGGCCATTCCTTATCAGTGATATTAGTTTATTTGTAAGAATATATGTACGTATCTAAGTGAAAAAGAAAGGAATGGTAGGTTCTGCACTTTTCGTGATTGGTTTGGAACTCAAAGTATGAGTCAGTATTTTAATCAACAGGCACTACACATAGATCGTACTCCAACTTTTGTTTTAAATAGATTAAAGTGGATACCAAACATCCTAAGCGATATTATTATTAAATTTAGTGTATATTTATTAAAAGACTATTTGTCGTCTTTCGATGAATTAATAAGGTACTTGTAACTTCTGGCTTTTTTTTTTTTTTTTTTTTTTATCATTATCCCTTGTTCCCATGAATACAATAGATAACCGTATATTCATTTGAGCAGATAAAGGACATGTAATTTGATCGTGAAATATCATTTGAACTTCACGTGAAATACTAATAATTTGTTTGAAGGTTTACTTTATGAGAAAATGTTAAATTTTCAACGTCCAATTTTTGGATGAAGTTCCAAATACAATTTCAGCTTCAATTTTTTTTCCGACTTCAACTCGAATGTTCCTAGCCAATATTTTGTGACATAGTGACGTTTGTCGAGGTCCCAAGTTCGTTTATAAAACACGATTTTAGTCCGGAAAGATGAGCAAAGTCCAGGACAATTGAGAGTATATGAATGTGGAGTTGATGATATAACTAAGTAAACTCAAAATGAATTTTAGATGAGATGATTACATTTTAATTTACATGGTATCAATCAGAAATCTTAAGTTTGAGTCTTACCGTCACATATTATTAAAAAACAATTGTACGTAGTTGATCCATGCATTAAAAAAATTATATTTGTATGATAGTCGCACTTCAACAAGTTGTATGAATGTCTTTCTCTGACTTATTACTATTTTTGGGTAGAAAGAAAGTGAATGTCAACTCTATGAAACGAATACGGTCTTGGATATGCACAGGTTAGGGTGATTCCTAAACCCCGTCATCATCACTAAGTATTAATGTATATTCTCAAAATATACTTCATATATTTTGTAATATTTAGTGTTGTATAATTATGATAGATATATGATCCTTATTCTCTTAGGATTCCACATTGTACACACTATATATATATTTGTATTAATTAGAAGGGCTCCCCAAGGGAGATTAATACAATCTTACATGGTATCAAGAGCCAAAATCTAAACCCTATTTTCCTTCTACCTCGGTTTCATCAAAACCGCCGACTGTCTCTGTGTTCCAAAGAGCAAATTTCTGACTCTGTTCCCAAGAACAAACTTTTTCTCTACCAACTTCTGATTTCTTGTTCTTACTCTCTGGCTCTCTGCTCCCATGAACAAACTTTTTCTCTGCCAACTTCTGATTTCTTGTTCCTACTTCAGCCCCCTTGGTTTTAGAATAACTGGCGGCTGCATCGAGAACATATTTTCTAATTTATTTTTCTTCCTTCACCATAAAATAATAATTCATGGCAGCGTCGACACAACACTGCCCAACATTCAGGGACATGCAGTCAACAGTCGCGGCCCAGCAGCAGTTGGGGCTACAGCCGCAGCTCAACCTCTGGCAGCCTAACATCCCAAGTTCTGGAAATCAATTTTGGGCCCAATCTCAGGCAACCTACCAGTTCGTCCCAGGCCAGTCAATGGGCCACAGTAATCCGACCCTATTTCCTAGAGCCCATCAGTCCGCTCCAAGCCTCTCCTAATCCAATTTGGGCTCGGCTTTCGTCACATTGACTCCTCGACAGCCCGATAATGCGTGGTATATGGATACGGGCGTCACGTCTCACATAACCAATAATTCTGGTAATCTTCCTCAACTGCGAAGTTTAAATACTCCACAATCTATTATGGTTGGAAGCGGTCATCGTATTCCAATTCAAGAGTTTGGCCACATACTAACCCCACCACCGCATCCCCATTTCTCCATAAATAACGTCTTATATGCTCCTAACATTATCAAAAACCTAATCTTCGTTAGGAAATTTGCCATCGATAATTTTGTATCAATTAATTTTGATATGTTTGGATTTTCTGTAACGGACCTCCGTACCGGGAAACTCCTTACGAGATGCAATTTTGAGAATATACGTTAATACACCCCTTCAGTCGGAGCGGGATGAGGCCAGACGCTAAGACTAGATCTGAAATCGAGGAAAAGCTGTCTAGAAAGACCTTTCGTGAAGATATCTGCATATTGATACGAAGAAGGCACATGCAATACCTTAACATGACCGAGAGCAACCTTCTCATGATCATGAACAAAGTGTATATCCATCTCAATGTGCTTGGTTTGCTGATGTTGAATAGGATTCTGAGATAAATACATGGCGGATATGTTATCACAATAGACTTGGACACCCATGAGCCCCTATTTTTAATTTTCTTAAAAACAATAATTTAATTCGTTGTCATAATGGAAAATTTGCCCAACAATGTCTTTCTTGTCCTTTTGGCAAACATGTTTGCCTTCTGTTTCAGTCTTCTTCAAGTGTTACATATTCTCACTTTGACATTGTTCATGCAGATTTATGGACATCTCCCATTACTAGCTCACTGGGTCATAAATTTTATCTCGTCTTATTAGATGACTTTTCTCACTTTGTCTGGGTCTATCCGCTTAAATTTAAGTATGAAATGTTTTCCAAGTTTTTTGCATTCCGTGTCTATATCAAAACACAATTTGAAAAAGACATAAAATTGCTTCAATGTGATAACGATCGTGAGTTCAATAATTTTGCGTTTCACAATTTTTGCTCTACTAATGGCATGGTTTTCCGATTCTCGTGTCCCCACACCTCCTCCCAAAATAGCAAGACCCAATGAATCATTCGCACTATCAAAAACATGGTTCGTACGATCCTATTTCATGTCTCCATCCCCCTCCCTTTTGGGTCTATGCTGTGAAAATGGCCGAATATATTCTAAATATTTTACCTACTCAGACTCTCCAAAATAGAACACCCACCGAAATTCTATTTCGTAGGATCCCAACTTATGAGCATTTATGAATTTTTGGCTGCCTGTGCTACTCGAATCTTGCCTCCACGGCCCGCATAAACTTGCACCCTGCACCACCCCTTGCGTGTTCTTAGGTTTTCCGCCCAGTCATAGAGGATATTTGTGCTACGACTTGTCTTCCCACAAAATCATCGTCACGTTTGACAAAGCAATCTTCCCATTCGTAAATATCCAAAAAATTTAAAATTCGGATTACACATTTTTAGACGAGTCCGACACATCACCGCTTCTCCGCCTAGCTCTCGGTCGCGCTGTCACTCTTCCGACATCAGCCACTGTACCCACTGCCTCTTCCCAGTCTTCTCTCGGTCGAGCCACCACCGTCTCGACGACCACCCTTAAGCCGCCTCTGTCTTCATCACAGACATTGTCGATTGCCACCATCACCGACAATCGACCCAGCGTCTCTGTATCACCACCGGTCAACATCCCTACTACTTACCGGAACCCTCAACCACCACCAATTGCTATAAACGACAACCCATTCACCCACCCCTCCATCGAAACCCTACCAGTCACCGAAACTCCGACCCGTACAACTCCCACTCCCTGGACCACCACTACCACACCACCACTACAACCCTAACCTACCATCGACACCATATCCGACATCGCCTACCCCACACCACATCGGTCTACCCAGATCGTAGACCCTATCCGATCCATCACCGCATCCACCCAACCCGATGTCATTCCCTGACACAGCTCACCCGCTGCCCTATTCCGTCGACCGCACCCGTCAACAATCCGACACTATCTACCAATCCAGTGACCCGAAACCAACAACCCACCAAAATACCCATCCACCCACTGCCTCCATGCACCCAATGGAAACCCGTGCCCAACACAGGATTTTCAAGCCAAAGTCCAGTTTAACTTATCAACACAACCCATTTTCCCAATTTCCAAAAATCCAAAATTAGCCAAATTAGACCCTAATTGGAATGCGGAAATGTGTGAGGAATTTAATACTTTAACGAAACAACACACGTGTGATTTGGTTCCTAGACCGGATGGGGTGAATGTGATCCGAAACATGTGGCTTTATCGTCACAAATACAGAGACATTGGTGATCTAGAGAGGTATAAGGCGAGACTTGTGGCTAATGACACTAATTAGCAGAAGGGTATTGATTGTGGTGAGACGCTCAATCCTGTTGTTAAACCGGCTACCATTCGCACAATTCTGAGTATAGTTATGGGCAAACATTGACCGATTCATCAGTTTGATGTGAAGAATGTGTTTTTATGTGGATTTAAAAGAAACTGTTTACATGCGCCAACCACCTAGTTTGTCCATCCAATATCCCATCAGTACGTATGCCGTCTCCGTAAGTCACTTTATGGTTTGAAACAAGCCCCTAGAGCGTGGTATGATCGTTTTGCACAATACATTATGCAAATTGAGTTTGTATGTAGCAAGTGTGATAATTCTCTCTTTATTTTTTATCGAGGTAGTAGCATCGCTTATTTATTGTTATATGTGGATGACATTGTGCTTACTGTCTCCTCTGATTTGTTGAAAAGTGAGATCATTGCATTGCTTAAAATCGAATTTGCTATGACTGACTTGGGAAAGTTGAGTTATTTTTCGGGGATATTAGTGACTAGATCTGCAGATTCTATGTTTTTGTGTCAACGCAAGTATGTAGAGGAGATAGTATATGGGGCTAAAATGGCAAACTGCAAGATAATGTCCACTCCGGTTGACTCTAAATCAAAGCTTAGTGCTGTTGATGGTAATCCAGTGTCCGATCCCACACTGTATAGGAGTCTTGCAGGTGCACTACAATATCTTACGTTCAACAGACCTGATATTGCTTATGCTGTTCTTCAGCCTTATTCTACTAGAATTCCACATTGTATACACTATATATATATATATAAGGCTCTCCTGGGGAGATTAATACACTCTTATACTAAGGATTTGACCACCAAAAAAAAAATAAGCCGTTGGATATCTATTGTATACGAGTTCACATGCTTTATTAAGTGTGAAAACCATATGCATCTAGAGTGGCCGTGTTTGTTTGTGATGAAGATGTGTATGCGTACGTAGGAGTACTATAAGTATATTCAACATTGACAACTAAATATGGATGCCGCCCCACCTTCATGTCAATTGTATATATCTTCTATTACCATGCATGAATCACTCCCATTTCATGTTACATTTAGGACCTCACGTCCCCCACACCCTCTCAATAACTTTTTTCTCATACATAATAGTTTTTTTGGAGATGTAAGAGAACCCCCTATCCATTCAGTTTCACCTGCGCCTAGGACATTTCCCTGCACATACATTTGTTTGCCTTTTAATAGTGCCTGTTGGCTGTTATTTTGAGGACCCCGGCCATTTGTAATAGCCACTATCTTCTTACATTAAAAAATAAAAATTAATGATAGATAAATTCTGTAGCTAAATAGTAAAATACGTCGCTAATTTTATTCAGACGGATTAGCAATAAAATTCACCGCTAATTCTTTTTTTTCCTTTTCTCCTATATATTAAGTGAAAAATAATTAAAAACATGCCTAGCCTGTCTATAAAGACTATACAAGATAACTCAATTACAAAAGAGTGGCAGCTTTCTTTGAAGATCATTTTTGTGCAAATGACATGCATTTGCAAGTTATATGAAAATCATTTAAGTTTCTTGTGTGTGTATGGGTTACGGTCTTAGGGATTCAGTTCAACAGTATGTAAATAATACTATAACTTGCACTCTACAATTCAAGCAATTTTTCTACGCTCAGATAATTAAGCTACGTTGTTTTGTTCCTTTTTCTACTTTCTAGCGCTGCAAACTATGGCTGGCCAACGGGCCGGGACGGGTCCAGGCCTGGGTCAGGACTAGCGGGATCCGTGGATGTTCCATCCCGTTACCGGTCTCGTCGAAAAAGGGGACCGGTCTTGGCGGGCCGGGGCGGGATTGGGTCGGAGACGGTTTTTTTTTGCACTTAATTTTTAAAAATAACATATATAAACACCTCAATAATTGAACAAGATGGTGTAATAAAAAACATCCCAATGCTGTTTTTGTGCCTCTTATATTATTTAATAGAAATATGATTTTTTTGTAATACAATTATCATATTTAAATACATCAGACGTGATATATACTTTATCAGGAAATGATATAAGGAATAACGTAAATACTGTTGATATTCATCTGCAAATTTAAATACATCTCTCTTAACAGTTGATCTAGGAAAACCGTTAAAAGCAGGATTATACATATCTCTAATGTAATGAATAAAACTAGGAGAGGAAGGAAATGAAAAAGGCAAACCCTCCACATCGACTAATTTTGCTATTGCTTCCCTATCTTTATGTTTATCGTATTTACGGCCTACAATTCCCCCTGTCGTAGGGTTAATTTGACCTTGTACTTGGTCCGGGACCGGGACAGTATGTGAACCTTGTCCTGATGGCGAGGGAATTTGCGCACCCAGTTCTTCAGTCAGGTATTGGGCATACCTAGATGGGTGATTTTTTTTACGTGTCTCATTAAACCCCCCATCCCACCTTGACCTTTTCCAATTTTAAATTTAAAATACAAATTTGACATCTAACTAGTTGATTCTCTACGTCCCTATCAAAAAAAATTTGTGCATCTGATTTTAATTTTCATTTTGGTGGGCCTCGGCTCATATTAGGGGGAATATGAGGCGTTCCAGTTGGTGCACTAATGGGTGTGTCATCTAAATTAGTCGGTGTGTCATCTAGATCAAGGGGTGTGTCATCTAGATCATCTTCTAAATTAAAGTCTTGTTGAGTTCTAGAAAATATCTCATCGTCTAAATCTAACGGTATTGGAGGAAAATGTTCAGTATCAACCAAATCATCCTGCCTAGGAATAGGATGACTAGAAGAAGTACCCTTGCCCTTGTTACTCATACTAGAAGAAGCCTTACCCTTAAACATACCTCTTAATCCTTCTATTTTAATTATACAAATAAATAATTAAAGATAATGAAATTAAGTGCGGTAAATAAAATAAAGAAACAATAATAATTTAATGAAGGAACGAATGTACCAAACGCCGACGTAACGTCGACGTGTAATCGAGATGTTGAAAATTGAAACTTTGTTCGATGGAAGATCCTCAAGCTAGTTGCCAACTTCACTCTCAAATGAATAAATACAATTGAATATTTAGTAGACAATGTAGACTTGCAGAGAGATAGATTGAGAGATTAGAGAGATAATAGGAAGATTTGTGAGAAAGATGAAGAGCAAAATGAGGTATTTATAGACGAAAATTTGGGTTAAAGTGTAAATATAATAACTTAGGGGTTAAAAATAAATATTAAGGGGAGGGGGAGGCAAAAAATGGCCGTTGATGCAACAATTATTTTGTGCAAAGGGGAGGGATCGGGACTGGGACTGGGACTGGGACTGGGGCCGGGCTGGTGGGACTGGCGGGGCCGGGTCCGGCATTGGGTCCGGCCGAGTGGGGACCGGGGCGGGCGGGTCCGGTGGGACGAGCCTGTGTCCCGTCCGGTTCGAGTCCCGGTACTGAAACTTTTTTTTTTTAAAAAAATCATGGTCGGGGTCGGGGTCGGGTTCGAGTCCCGGTATCGAAAACTGCTTGGTAGAGTATCTCATCCTAATTTAGGTGACACCATTTGACTTGACATGAGATTTTAATATTTTTTTTTTTCAAATATGTGATCCAACATATTTTTTTTATAAATATACGGTTGTAAATCATTTTCTAAAAATTAAATTATTTTTAAATTTATAAATATGAATTTTTTTTGAAATAGTTAAAAAATAAATAATGTTACATCAATTGAGACATAGGGAGCGCGGCGGGGTATTATACTATTATTATGGAGTATGAAGAACCGATGTTGCCAGAGAGCCCACGTGGCCTGACAACTGACACAACGTCACACGGTCTCCTTCCTCCTTGTTTTGACCCTTTGACTGGACACGTGCCAGAGAGCCCACGTGGTCTGTTTCATACGTGTCCGCCTCATCTTCTGCAACTTTCTCTATTTGCAGTGCATGCTGGCACGAGACGATACTTATTTAGTGGTTGGCAAGGTTACGTATTATGCTAATTAATTAGATTCTCATGCAGTGTATTACTATTAGTCCAATAATCTGTGCAGTAATATTGCAGATAACCTACCTAGACGCTCCAAGAGAATTAAATATCATATATGTTCTATAGGGGTTTCTATTTCGTGATCGCTAATCGCCTATATATGGTAAACTAAAACCAAGGCGTTCAGTTTTTTTTTTTTTGGTTTCGCCTCTGGTGTACAGTATTCACATTGGGATTCAATAAATTTAATTTTTTACCGAAAAGTTTCACATGTAGCGGTTATAAAGCATTTTCTAATAAAAATAATCATGTATCCAACTCAAATCTGAAATTTCTAATTAAAGATGAATCTTGCCCCGCCTTTAAGTGAACAGACTATTGTATTTTTGTTGATAATGGAGTGGAGTGCTTATTAGATACTCTGAAGTGTATTAGACAAACTTATGAAACAATAGATCCAATCGGTCCTATATTTAGCAGACAGACTCTAAATGGAGAATTAATTGATATACTTTGTATAAGGTATGTTTATTGCTCTAACATAATTGAAGAAGAAATAAAAGGCAAAATTGAGAAACACATGAATTGTCTTGTTTTGCTATATTGTACTCTACTAAAAAAACCATATCTTTGTTGATTGACGGAAGGGGATTCGATTTGTGGAATTATTAGGTGGCATAGTTTAATTAAAAAAAAAGACTAACACGTTGAAAAGACAATACTAAGTAGAATATTTAAACTTATCAGAGGAAACACGCTTTAGAATGAAAAGTAGGACACCAGATACTTCCTAGTTCATTTTATAGGAAACAATTTAACTAAGCAATAAATGTTAAAAATGACAAAACAATTAAGAATAAATGAGAAAAGAAAGATGCTTCTCCTATCCCTGAAATAATACGGTTAGGACAAAGGCACTGATTTGACTGCGGCCGCACATCCAATTTAGTAGAATTATTACCTTCACACCCATGTCCTGCTCTTCATATATCTAAGTATGGAAAGATCGACCATCTGTGGATCCAATCAGCTTCGTCAACATTAGTACAACTAATTAGGTCATTTCTGTGGTTGAAGAGGAGCATTAGTATATGGATTTTAATTATACCTTGGGATTGAGTCGCGGTGAGTCAAAGGATGCATCTGACAGTGATGCTGGTGCAAGTTCCGGCGGAGCTCCGGGATCTTCGAACCGCCGGCCTCGAGGCCGTCCGCCTGGATCTAAAAATAAGCCGAAGCCTCCGATAATCGTCACGACAGATACACCAAATGCACTCCGATCTCACGTGCTTGAAGTCTCAACGGATGCTGATATCATGGAAAGTGTGTCCAATTACGCTAGGCAGAGGGGGAGAGGTGTTTGTATTCTTAGTGGTAGTGGCACAGTTGCTAACGTCAACATACGTCAGCCTGCTGGAAGTGTCGTTACCCTTCACGGCCGTTTTGAGATACTTTCGTTATCTGGGACGGCTCTTCCTCCGCCCGCACCGCCCGCTTCGAGTGGGATTTCTATATTTTTGTCAGGTGAACAAGGTCAGGTTGTTGGAGGTTCCGTCGTTGGGCCTTTGGTTGCATCAGGTCCTGTTGTGTTAATGGCTGCGTCGTTTGCTAATGCTGTATTTGAACGGCTACCGTTGGAGGAAGAGGAGGGAGTTGTTGGTGCTGCTACTACACAGGTATTGCTGGATATGTAATTTCAATATTATGGAGTAGTAATTAATTTGGATTTAACTTATATATACATACTGACGCTATAAGTATTTTTTATTACTACGTATAATTTAATATGTTGTTTACCTTATTTTTCATGACTAATTTCACTTATGATGGATGAGTATATTTTAGGTGTGTGAATTAGTTAAACTCTTATAGTAGTTATTAGGCGCATGTTTGGTGTTACTCATGTGACTTTTAGGATATCTAGTTGCATGGATTTAATGTTATCTAAATATATTATCTCCTAGTATATATTATGTAGGTGCATTCTAAGAACTTGTCCATAACAAAACACTTAGAGAGAGAGAGGGAGACAACATTACAACATGTTTTTGGGTGTAACATGTTTTGGAAGAACTTGTCCAGTAACAAGAAAAAAAAAAAAAAGGAGAATGTCAGAACTATATTAGGGTGCAACATATTTTGGAAACCAATTTGATTGGTTTCTGTTGTAGGCAAGTTCTCCTATAAATATGAGCTCAATTCTCTCACTTTATGACACCAACACAGAGAAGTGAAAAGTAATAGAGAGTTGAGAGCAGTTCATAAGTAGTGATAGATATATGGCATCATATTGCTCCTTTTCAATATTATATCCATGTTAAAACGCTCGGTGTCCTTGCTACTCTCTAGTTATTGTTATTTACTATGGATATTATTTTTGTGGGATATTATTTGTCAGCATGCATTTTGATGCTTTCAATAAGTTCAAAATGCGTGCATAAGTATTTAATAGTTGTGAGTCTAGAAGTATCCTATGGACAACGCCATTTGTGATGTTATGTAAGAAGAGAGTTTTCAAGATGATTCGTGCGCTTCATATTCGTCTATCTTTTTCAATATTCTTTGTGCCTTATAATATTTACCAAAAAACTTAGTTTGAATTTCAATAGGTACAGCCTGCTGCCTCACAGTCCTCGGGAGTAACCGGTGGTGGAGAGGGTATTGTGCATCCTGGGGGAACTGGCGAAGGTGGTGGTGGTGGAGGTATGGCTTTTGGGAATGCACCACATAATAATTACTCATTCTCAGCTGAATTGCTTGGATGGGGTACTGGCAATGCTGCAAGTGAAAGACCCCCATTTTAGTATTCGGATGATTTTCATGAGTGTTAATAATAGTACTTGCACACTGCTTTAAATAAAGCGCTGTGAATAATGCGCCAGACGTCTGGTTGGATTGGAGAGTCGATGATATTACTGGTGCAGGAAATGGGAATTGGGGAGGTGTTGAATTGCATAGTCAGTTATAGTTGTGGTTCACAAACAGTAGATTTTTTCAATTCCACTAACAGTGCAGCAATCAATAGCAAGAGGCAATTAGAATTACTTTGGTGAAATTGAGGACATGAGAGAAGGAAGAAGTTTATAATTCAAGGGTGCTAGCTTTCTATTGAAACTTGAGCATTGAGAGCATTATCCGAAGGTGAGTTAGCTAGCTTGCATTTCATGTACATAGTGTTTGTACAAGGTAATATCACACGTAACAATGCTCATCCTGGCTGTCTAGTCTTGTGCCAGTTTCCATTGATTTCCTCCATATCTGTTATCACTTTGCTTATTGTTTGTTCGTTTTTTTGTAATCTTAGCACTACGTACGTATGCAATGGTGCAAATTACTAGAACAAGATTAACTAGGGCGTTGAGAGTTTTGATCAGATATTGATCTCTTGTTTTGGTCTCAACGTCTTTTATTTACATATTGTGTTTCGTAACCGACATTTATCATATGTGAGATCAAACCTCTTTGTTCTTGAAGAAAATCTTTGTCATAGTGTTGTTTGCTGCCTCCTCCCTTTTCCTTGGTCACTAGAGTTTGGTATGTACGCCATTCAATAAGCTAGCTGTCACGTTTTTTGGTCTTGGTTTAACTGAGATACAGTAAACACCAAACAATAAGTAAAACTTCTGAAGAATGATCAAATCTATATGCTTGTATGATTGTTGAGGTTACGTTAATTTTTGTATGATTGATTTTAGTCATGGATAGGTGCATTATGTTATGGATTGTAATTTGTTGTAAGTGGATCATGAGTGGATCTACTCTTGTGATATTAATTAATTACTGAGAGTTCTCTGATATGTTTGAGAAACTGAAACTGAAATTGCGATCTCACAAAGAAATTAAAGAAGACTCTAGGAAAACTGGCATCGAGGATTCAATGATTGCATGTATATATCATCTATTTATGAAACAAGCATAGAAAATTGCAGTGTAAATTCCATTTCTTCATGAATATGTTAATTTCGGAGCTTCGTGTCGTGTAATTAATTTACCACTAAATTCCACGTCTAAACGTTTCGAGCATCCTTTTTGTATAATCAAGTCGTATATAAGAAATGCATATAATATGTGGTGATATGGAGTTTGCAAAAGTTACATGGAATAATAATATCAAATATTCCAAATATGTGTGATGAAAAAGGTATTAGTATATGAATAGGGAGACAAGAAGTATTATACTCAAGTTATGGGGTTCAGTACGTTCCAATATCCCATAGTATTGAATCGCGGACCTTTAAATGGAATAACGAGGGAAGACAAAAACCAAACGAAACGACGTTGATCTTTGAACTTTGATATTATTGAGAAAGAGAAAGTGACAGTAAGGGTATTTGTGCCTAGCCAACGACCAAATTCCTTTGGCCCAACAGATGTGCTGATAAGATTCTATGACTTGATCTGCAATGAGAATATATAAGAATACAACATACTCACCAGTCCACTTTGTCTTTACTACTCTGACGAACTAATATCAAGTATAACGAACTAATTTTTCAATGAAAAACGCTAGGTGAACTCATTGCAACTTCTGCCCTTCGGTTGCTTGGTGGACATACAAGGAAAAAGGAAGAGTTGAATTGGATTTTATTCAGATTGAATTAAGTCTTCTCTCTCTCTCTCACTCTCACTCACACACACACACACACACATGGCACAAGGATATAAATAAGTGACCTCGGGTCAAGCTGGACATCAGATGAAGTGTCAAATGCTAACTAGAAATAAATTAGTATCGATATTACCATCAGAACAACAAAAAGGTTCTAGCTATTCTAGTCATAAATCCGATAGTTAAAAAATGTGTCACAGGGCGGTTGTAGCCGGACAAGCCTCCTCTGCTGTCAGGTCCTAGCTTCAAGTTTTGACCCACAGAACGTCAACAACTAATTTGATCAAACTAATCATACACAAGTCCAACAATCTAAGGCCTAGCATCCACAATGTGACGTTCAACAACGTTGGTCAACTACCACCATCCAAGTTTGTCAATCAAGTTCAGCTATATGTTCCAAACTCCCCCAAGCCAAATATTTCACTACGCAAATGGTACACGAACAAAGAGCCGTCCATGGAGGCTTACAACAGCAGAAGTATGTAGTGGATCGATTCTAGCAGGCAGGCTTACTACCTGAGAAAACCAACACGCGTCATAAATGGGACTACTCCTTGTTTCATCAGAATTAGAAGGCGACAAAATATATACATCTCAATGTATAATTCAGATTTTGCAAGACCAAGATTATTTTAATGGGTCTAATCAACATATAGCAACTGAACAACCAGAATATTATCAGGAAAATAGAGATCATAAGCGCTAATACATAGATGACAAATCATACTTTATCCACCCAGATATCTGATGCCTATTTACTTCAAAAGGTAAAACAGAGTACAAGTATAAGAACATGCAGACAGTTTCACAACAGAATCCTATATGATAAAACGCATTGGCACCTGTTGGTTATACCTACTGTTAACATTATTCCCATGCCAATAAAAAGGATTACTGAAATAAACAAAAGATTATTCTTGCAGTCAACATGACACTCACACCAGTAAGGAAGACGAGTAGCCAATTTTCAGTTTATGAATTGGAATTGCATTTAGCTTATTTGCACTCTCAAAAAAATAGTTCTCCTATTCGTTGAAAATTGACTCCATTCAAAGAAATATTAATGGAGGAACTTGAACAGAGAAAATTTATGTATTTTCATTGCACTAACGCACACTAATTTCTCTTTCCAAGATATCATCAGTCCCTAGACTTCCAGCACATGCAAGGGTTGGTGAAGTAATAAAAGAAGAAGCAAACCTTACCTTTTTGAAGGCGGTAATACCCCAAGGGTTGTCAAGTTGCTCCGGCTGACCAGTTATGACCAGACGGCCAGCAGGATCAGATTGAACCCGCACCTGGTCACCAAGAAATAAGGAATGGAAACTTTTAGATCATTATCAACTATAATTCACTGCAAGCATATGCTAATAATGACTCCTATCTATCAATAGCCACTATATTTTGGTCCTCTGGAATGTAACATGACGCTTAAACAGAGGGAAAATGAAATACACGGTAATTTTGGGGCACGTGAACCCATGGTATTTTTGCAAAACCCGATGGCACTCAGCCAAATTCTAAAGTGACGAAGGGAAGCAATAGTAGATTACCATATCCCAATCAACATCTTAAACTTGTCAAAGTTTGAATAGTTTGGTGAAATTGATGCTAAAAATTGCAGTTGGCATATCATATTCTACAAATTTACTGGTGCAATATGAAAAAATTCTTTTAGGAAAGTCAACAACATCAATGAACCTTGAGAACATCTCTTTAATTTCTTTCACTGCTTAAAAACTGCAAGACGTGAAAATGAGGATTTTATCAAGCGATAATATGCAAGTATCTCTCCCGCTCCTTTACTCAATCCATCCCTTGAAACGATCGGACAAAATGAAAACAGCTCTATGCCCATATAGCAACAACAAAAAAGCCAAGCCTCTTATTCTCATGTATGAATGCCCAAAAAAGGGAAGAAAAAGACACTATTTATTGTGTGAGGGGTTTGAGCATGATGTGCATTGTGCTGAGGATGTGAAAAGATTTCGTCACAACTCTTCATTTTGTGTAGCATAGAATCGAAGTACATAGGCTACAGACTTTGTTCAGGACCACATTCCTTTCCAAAAATAAACAATTCTCCTCCCCTGAGTTTTATCAGTTTAAGCAGGTCGCTTTGCCCTTTTAACTAGATGGAGGTAGCACCAGGGGCGAATTTATTTATTAATTTTGGGGCACGTGAACCCATGGTATTTTTGCAAAAACCGATGGCACTCATGCTACAAAAGGGCTTAATGCTGCACTAGGTTAAATTATTTACCACGAGGAACAAGGATCGATTCCCACTAAATGCATTTTTTCTCCTTTCTTTAGCAGTGCACCCATGTTCTAGGAATCCTAGATTCGCTCTGTCTAGCACCCATATGAATCAGAAGCACAAGTCTTGCATGCATTCCTTACAAAGCAGGGATTCCTTTTAACTGATTCCAAATGATATGGGGTTTACATCAAAGAGACGGTATCTACTCTAATTCTAAGATCCATATGTTTTGAAAACTATCATAAAAATGACATTTGTACACTTTTCACTTTTACATGATCAAAAAAGGAAGAAAAAAGAAGAAGAAAGGAATGGCATTTGTACACAATAAATCATGAGAACAAAGTGAAATGGCCTTGAAGATAACACATGCCAACAAAAGGTACATACCTCTTCTCTCAAAAGCCCAGGCACCAGAGCATATACCTCAAAACAATCTCTCTGTTTGCGAAGAATCATTACGAGTCAAATGGAAGAGAGAATAAATATAAACTAGAAATACTTAGTATCTGAGAGGAACTTACTGTTTCTCGCACATTGATTTTTACCCAATCAGCTGGAGGTCCCAAATCAACAACTGTTGTAACCAACCTGGCAGATGAAATTAATTTAGTTTCACATCTGAACAAGAGGAAAGAGGAAAAGAATTGGCAGAGTAATACTGCTCAATCACTTTTCAAAGGGGAAAAAAATTTGTCTGTGTGCTACAGAAAGTGTAGTCAATTTTGAGACTTCCATGCAGCTTGTAAGGTTGAGATGGTCTTTATAGCAAGTCAAGCCTAATGTCAAGTACGCATTGTTTAATACAACCTTCACAATTTACCACATCATCAATGATGAATAAGCTCCCTAACATCGTGATCAATAGAAGAAAAAAGCAGTGCTTGGATTACTGTGTGAGAAAACATGCAGATGGCTAGTGCCAACATGCTATCACTTCAGCTAGACAACATATCAGGAGGAAACAGACACGGGGTAGACAAACAATGCTAAATCTTATAGGATTTATCTTAAGCCTTGAAAAGAATGCTGCTATGTTTGAGAATTATTCACTCACTGCAGGAGAACACAGTACACCCCTTCTTATTCATTCAGTCAATGCTGAAAATAACTCAAACCAAGACACCTTCCATTAGTGCTATTCCTTTTTTCAAACATAAACTAAGCCATATCATCAGCCAGGTATTTCAACTCCATCGATGGATAAAATCTCTGGCATGCCCATAAAGAGAAAAGAGGATATGCTCTCATTAGGGGTAAGAAAGTCAATGAAGGGACAGTTTTGCAGTTCCATAGATTAATGGACCAACTTTAGGCATTTTCATAAGCAAGTCCCAGAACAACTTAATAAAGTCTAATGGTTAACTAAAATCTCAGAGAGCTTTGGAGAAAGCTAAAAGTTGGGGGAATACCTAGAATGTGGCCGAACCATCATGGTGCAAAAGTTAGATATACACCATTGGTAGAGTATGTAGAAAGCAGGCGTGGAAATTAGTAGGCGTCTGGTATAGAATGAAGAACTATACATGTATGACTTTGCTAACTCTAGAGATAGTGTGCTAGCAAGCAATTTAAAGAGAGTGACTCCTTTGAGATGGGAGGACAACAATTTTGTATAATTTTTCTCCACCTTGGTAATTCTCTTCCCTATGTACATCTATGATTTACCATGTTCTCACGCCTTTTTCATCTGTCTTCACCCGCTGAAGCAGAGAATTTGCCTATCCTTTAAGATTAAATTAGAACAGCTATTGGTTGTACAACTTAGGAAAATAGGTATGTCGCCCATGAATAACTGCAGTCCACAACATAATATGACATTACAAAGGCTTCTATAAATAATTTTTTGAGAAAGGTAACAGTAAAGGCTTCTTATAAATATATCAAACTACAAGATCAAATCTCAGAGCCTATGATAATTAATTTTGCCAGAAAAAGAACTATGTGGGATCAACACATCCGGTGCAATGATATGAAAACTGAGCAAATCAAACACGTCTGGATGCTGCAAAGACAAAGTTGAAAATTGAAATTTTGACAAACGAAGAAATAATAAAAGACCATGCATGGAGATGAAACCAACATATACCAAATTCCAAATTTCAAATTGTGGAGTTTGAGTAGTTATATTGAACTAATTTTGTCTAAGAAAACTGTTACATGAGAGAATCAACACAAAGGATAACTTAACTGCTTGGATGTTTCAATTCTTGCCACTTTCGAAGGGCGTTCGACTTCATCTGGTCTCTTGTGTTTTAAAGAACCTGAATGCAAGTACAATTAATTATGTGACTTCTTAAGAGAAAAAGATATCATCAGTCCTGTCTTAGTCCCTGTATCTTACAGGTACAAGTAATATAATGCCCTTGATAGCCATTACCAGCCAGCGAACTGAATATCATACATCAAATTGAGCTATCATAACCAGAAACGAGTTATATCTAAAGAAATATGAAGGGTTAAGGTTGGTAAAGAAACCAGAAAGAACATTACCAATGCTTTTGAGATTCTTCTCACGCTTTGGCATAATGTTAGCATTCTTGTCCTATCAATAGATTCATAACAAAATTAGTAATACATGTCAAGAGACATGGTCAAAGGTAAACACGACCAATAAATGTTTCTGGAGTTCTATAATATCAGCAGACATTTACAATTGGCTCCCCAACCTCGCCACAACCAAGGAGACGTTGCTCATGCCATCCTTGCATAGCACGGGCAGCAGCATCTCTTCTCGCCCTGCCTGATCCAGGAGTTTGATAACCATTTCCCTGCATAATTACTTCAAGATGGTTCATTTTATACATCTAAGTATGCCTAAGAGATCCCACTGGTTGATTAATATGAAGTAAAATAATATACATGAAACCTGTCTCTATCAAAACAAAACAGACACAAATCTATTTATAATATTCATCGAAGCTGTTTTAGCTTGTGGGATTACACTGAGTATGTTGTTTTGTATCAAAGCTTTTTTAGCATGACTGGGAATAAACAGTGGCTTGGGCGAGATGCTCTTTCTAGGAAATTGGAAAACAAGGATGAATATTTAAGTTAGGAAAATAAAAGAAAAAAGATTTATTTTCATAGAGGTTCCACGATCTTTCTTGTGAGTTAGACATTAAGCTATTGGGGCATGATGTTGTTGGGGCAAAGGAATTGATATCTCAATAACTTATAAATTATACTCCCTCCGGTTCAATGTGTTTGTCTTAGTTTGACTGGACACGGAGTTTAAGAAAGTAAAGAAGACTTTTGAATCTTCCGGTCTTTAAACTAAAGATATGTATAATGTACCAAATTGCCCTTTAATCTTGTGGTTTTAAACATGCCATGTGGGATGTTGAAATTAAAGAGTTGTCAAATTAGGAAAGGAGCATTCTTTTTGAAAGAGAGTAAAAAGGAAAGTAAGACAAACAAATTGAAAGAGAGAGAATAACTAATTATATGTTGAATAATCTAATACGAACAATCTATCATCCAACTATATATGACATACTTGAAGCTTAGACAATTATGCACATTCAAGCTATTGCATTGTCTATTTGGATCATTTAAAACAAGGTTTAAAAGAAATAAAAAAAGCATACATCTCAGTATGATATATCTATCTGATGCCAAGACATTAATGCCACTCCAATGAATGTGTGCTCTACTTCCCTTCTTGAACACAAGCCAACACTTATTCACTTTGATACTGCAATCTATTATTCTCAGCTATAATTTAAAAAGTCATATCTCAAAGATAAAAGAGAGAAAAAAAAAAGGTTCGGTTAGCAATCTGCAGTAAATGTTACATGCGTGAATATTCAAGGGAACAAGTTCCAATGTGCCTAACTTTAAAGTTTTGCATCCCCCATGACTTGGTGCATATTCACTTGCCCTTTTGGAGTAAAATGGGTAGTGCCAAGCAACTTAAAAGAGGCCATTAGCAGCAGTTCGTTAGGACGAATAATTTAAAAGCAGCTCAAGGTCCTTCAGAGGACAGTGTGAGAAAAGCAAATTCTAGATGTTTTCAAGGAAAAGCGATACCATTTCTAGTATAAACTTCAAATGGCTAGAGTTTTTGGCTTTCTGGTGTAACATGAAAAATGTATCATTTTAATACACGGTTGAACCTTACGTCCATACAATAGATAGAAGCTCCAGTCATTCAATCTTGTACAGATTTCAACGCATAACTGGTGCTGTTTTATGCGATAGAGCCATTGCTAATTGACTCGATTAGTGATTTAATTAAAAGGTAGATCAATTAGAAGATGCACAGCCAGTACAAATGAGGAGCATAAATGTAAACACAAGCTCACCTCATTGTCAGCACCTGCTTCAGGAAGAGCAGCAACAGGAAGTCGAAGCTTTCCGCTTTGTGTCTTATGCCTTTCATATTCTAAAAGGGCCTATAATGCAGAAAGTGTTGGATAACAAAAGAAGGTAGAAGGTGGAAGTCAGAAATTAGTAGTTGTTCGAGATAATAAAATTAACGAATTTATAAAAAGAAGAAAAATCAAATATGCAAAGACAAGCAAATATATTATTAAATCAGACTTAAAAATCTATTTTCAGTTTAAAATGGCAAGACAAAGCAGAATGGTGATATGCTAGCTAGTGATTAAATTCCAGGGAAGCCAAAGGATGTTCAGCTGTCTTTTCACAACCACACCCCTAATGCCACATAAAAAAATGCAAGAATATCAGATGTATTTAAGAAGCAAAGGAACCACAAAAATATTATATATATATATATATATATATATATATATATATACACACACAACATACCCCACAATATATACATACATATATATAGGGATATTACCACATTATTTCTCCATTTTCGCGATCTTACTTTGAGTAGGCATGCATCTAATCAGTAGTTTAAGTTTGTATAATAGACTAAAGATAAGTGGGTCCAAAAGGGGATGGAAAGGTTATTAATAAGTTTGAAATTGTATAAAATGAAAATGGCTTCTATCTAACTCTTGATGCACGACAATTTTAAATATATTATGAGTAGTCAATAGTAAAGTTTTTCATTGAAAGAAGGCCCGAGAAGCAAAACAGTATTGTGGACAGAGGGAACCTCAACAAAAAAGATTAGCATAATTGCCACAGCATAGTTTAGTTTTACCAAGTTCAGGTTTCACAAATAAAACAGATTAGAAAGATTATTTAAGGTCAAGAAAATCACTTGTTACAAGCTA
Organism: Anisodus tanguticus; assembly: GCA_034509755.1. Classification (NCBI taxonomy): domain Eukaryota; kingdom Viridiplantae; phylum Streptophyta; class Magnoliopsida; order Solanales; family Solanaceae; genus Anisodus; species Anisodus tanguticus. Next base: position 255,071 of record CM067553.1, on the reverse strand, counting down.
CATATAATGGACAACACTGGCAAAAATATACCAATAGCTACCAAAGGGATCTTGGGTTTATTACCTTCTCATAAAATATGCGGAATGTCCAGGACACAGTTGTGCAAGTCCTGAAAGAGAAACATATTCAAAAAGAGAACAAATGAAAATTAAAGATACTACAATAAGAACTGATAGAAGCTTCTGGTTTGTTCTATCTTTAAGTTGACTGTCAATCAAGTAACTGCATATCTTATTTGAGTATCTGAATGAGTTCTGGTCATTGCCACCTCTCATTTTAACCTTATTAGCTCTCAGCCATCTTTTTGAAGAAATCAGATGTCTATGGTCATTTACAAGGTCGAACTACATGGCGTTTTACATAATAACATCCCAACATCTCTTAAAGTTGAGAATCAGTACATGCTTACAAAAAATTAGGCTTCAAGTGCCACAGGAGTCCAGCGCTGATACCGATCGGATACCACTCAGGAAGCACGTATATAGAGCTATTTTTCTCTTAATTAGACCACGTCTTTTGTTGTCTAATTAGAACAAGTAGTACTGTATTTTATCAAAAAAAAAAAAGAAGGAACAAGCAGTGTTGTATTTTGGGTTTTCTGAGGGCTTCTCCCTTTTGGTATATTATATATGTGTTTGTGTGGTATCCTCATGTACCGCAAGTTTCGAAAGTTTTCATATTTATTTTTTTAGAGAAGGAACACTATGTCTCTTTTTCCTTTCAGTCCTAAAGGTAATGGATAAAATGAGAAGAGATTTCTTTGGCATGGGAACAAACAATCATAAGTTCTTTTGTGTTAGCTGGAGAAGTGTCAATACCAATAAAATAAGAGGTTACTTCACTGTCAGTCAACTTAGAGTCTGTTTGGATGGGCTCATAACTTCTGGCTTATAAGCAATCCTAACTTATGGCTTTTGGCTTCGTTTTGTTATTTTGGCTTAAAACAAGTGCTTAAAAGCACTTTTTTATCTTACCCAAACACTACAAAAGTGCTTAAAAGCTATTTTGGCTGAAAAGCACCTAAATAAGCCAATCCCAACAGGCTCTTAGTGTTGTTATACCAATTATAAAACATCGTTACTTATCAAAGAAAATAAAGGTTGAATAATTTAAAAGATGACTCTAGTTCTATTTATAAGAAAAAGAATCTGAGCACTCTGATTTTAAAGTCTGTGACTCCTAATTCTTGTCTATTAAGTTAGAAGGGAATAAATAAAACAGAATAAGTCCTAACAAACACATAACAAAAAAGGTATCTAAAGTTAGACTAACTATGACCCAGACAGCTCAATAGATTGCTAGAGGACTTCAGCTACACGACACTACAAAAGCAGCATCAATGGTGACTGTACACAATTCTGTGTGAACTGCACCACCCTGCTCTCCAAAATAAACAAACAAAAGGGGGCTCTGCTCCAGCATTACTCTATGTTGAGCTGGTCCCAATTCTTGACCTGAGTTCTATGTCCTTGCCTACATGACCTGTCTTTATAAATTGTAAATAATTATTCTTGATTATTAAATTTAGCCTCTATTTCCATACCGCGGATGAATGCACCTTTTTAAATTATTCCTCATAAATAACCCTTGCAAAAAAAATCTAATGCCTGCGATCATCAATGCCTTGTCTCTATTTCATCCACAGAAGAACTTGACATTTGAGAAGGTAGAGCTACATTTTTCATTGTATGGGTGGAAGATTCATGCTTTAAGTTCAACACTCATAAAGAAATATGATTCATTAGATTTAGATGCTTACTTGGGGGGATTAAATGACTCGCCTACTTGCCGCCACAACTTGGATCCAGTCACCTAAATAATCAAATCAATTTAATACTAGACCATCACAAATAGCATGACAATGAGTCAATAACATGAAATTCACCTCTCAGCAGTACAAGACATGCACACAAATAATTAATTAATCAACCTAGCAGCAGAAGAAAAAATACACAACCGGAACCTTTTCATTGAAACCAACCAAAGTATGAACAGTGTATTCTTTAAGATTGTGTGAACCACCTCATGTAAAACTTAAACTACTACAAAGGGGACACTTTTTATTCATATATTTTAGGTTTACAGCACCGCCCTGCATCCTGATTCTTCATCTTGGACTAAGAACGTTGAAATATTTTTGTGATAGGTAGGGGTGGTGAGACATTAACACCCAAACCAACTCCGGTACCATGTAAAATCATGCGAACCACCTCATGTAAAAGCTATCAGAACAAGGCAAGTTCAGTTGGGGCCGCAACCTTTTGCCCGGGAGGAATTGTTTTTGAAATAAAAGAAATGCTTAAATTTTCAAATAAGGGACAGTTTTATTTATTGAATATAGGTCTGAAACAGCCCCCTACTAAAGCTAAACCTACAAACCCTTCGTAGGCTTGCTAGACCTAAATGTTGACTCAATACCCCTGGTTAGCGGACTGGAATAGAAGGTCCATTCACTTTAGAATGGAGTCCTAAACTTTATAATTAAGCCAATTCAGGTGAAGTGAACCATCCATTTATGATTCAAGCTAACTAAAGAAATTTCAAGAAAGAGCAATTGAGATTATGGGACATCTTAGCAGTAGATTGATTTGAAGCAGCTACAACAACAACAACAACATACCCAGTGAAATCCCACAACGTGGGGTATGGGGAGGGTAGAATGTACACAGACCTTACCTCTACCTTGGTAGGTAGAGCGGTTGTTTCCGAGAGACCCTCGGCTCAGGACAAGCAAAGCAAAAAACAGTAAGACCCGGTCAAAAACTTAAAGCAGTAAGACAATGCTGATAGCAAACGCGAATACACCATGATATCACATCCTGAAAGAGAAGTAGTAACTAACGCAGATAAATGAGATAAACCAAGTACATTAAAGAACGCATAGCAGAAGAAATAAAACTAGAGAAGACTATAAAGCAATACTACGCCTATTCGTATGATATGCTAAGCATGCCTACAGTAATAACACCACAACAACCAGTTGAAGCAGCTACCCAGTGAAGCAACTAGAGAACAGAAAAATATGGAATAGGAGAAGAAAGAATGAATCAGAAAAAAACTACGCACTTTGAATGGACATGAACCAGACAACTCTCAAGGGAAAAGTTCCAGTGCAGAACATAAGACAGAGAGAAGAAGAGGAAATTTATCTACAAATGCCGTTTGAGCTCTTTTTCTCAAGGAGGTAATTTCCATTTTTAAAGTTTAAACCAGGAGGGAAGACTTCCAAATTGCAATCCTCTGTCAGAAGAACCTTTTTATTTAAACTAAACTAAAAGGTAGAAGGTATAAAAGTTTCCAATTTATAAGAATATCAATAATGGTATTCTACTTATCGAAAAGGAGAGATCAATCATGTCATTCTAAAATCTCCACCTTACAGGATGGCCAAGTTGCAAGGAAGTTTTGAGTCCCATCTACTGTGCAACATACATGTGGGACTCAATAACACCTTGAACATAGATAAAATAGTGTGACATACGAGTTAAGAAGACAAAGACCTACCCGATCATAGCCACCCAATCTGATCACAGACCTCCATAACCTATCAGGCAATTTCATGGTCAGAATCTTATATGTACCTGAAGCAAAAGGAAAGATATGAGCAATCGAAAAATATCGGACACTTACTTCAGGCAATTAAGAGGATTCCCATAAAACTTAGGTGGTTTAAATTCCATCGCCCTCTCCCTGTAAAAACTATCAAGTTCTCTCATAAATGCTGCTAGATTGTCTGGTGATCCATCATCATTCCAATCCTCATCTTCATCCTCATCATCAGCCAACTACAATTTGAGTAGATAATTGATCAATTTGAAACACAAAGTAATAGCCACGACATCTACAGATCAAACCCTTCAACACGGTGTGTATCAGCACAAGTACCTTTGCTTCATCAAAGATTTTAATTGATGCTTCCCCAGTATGCTGTCCAGCGTTAGCAGTGGCAGATTTCACTGACGAATTTGGAGTGGCTGGCTCTGGCATTTTTGCAATAGCAGCATTCTTAACATCATCTTTTGTCTCTGACAACTCATTCGATCTAGCATCGCGATCAGCAATAACACTTGCAGCATTAGTTCTATTTTCCACTTCCTTCTGTTCATCAACCATCCTATCATTCCCATTTTGATGAATCTCTTTGATAGAGTTCTCAGCCTGATGAACTTCCTTCACCTCTCTGTCACTCTCACCTACTTCTTTACCAGGTAGCTCCTCATGGACCTGCATGTTTACATCTCCAGTATCATGGTCTGCAACATTGCCAATAGGTTCTTCCTTCTTCACGGTCACATCTGCATCAAGATCCCCTTCTTTTTTCTCAATTTTGGCTTCTCCTTGTGTTCCACCTGTAGCATTGTCTTGGTCATCACCTACTGTATTGCCTTGAGTCTCTGGCTGGCTTATGGTGTTACTTTGGTTCGCTGTCTCGCTTGCATCATTCCTCTTGTCCTCTACCACACTCTTTGAATCAGTATCATCCATTGTCTCATCATTAGCATTGGTTTCACCTTCCACCGCAACACTTTTCTGCTCTCCATTCCCATTTTCAGCAGGCATTGGGCTCTCCGAGTGGTTATTTTGCTCTGTCTCTGTTTTAGCACTGTCCACAACAGCCCCTTGAGGTTTCAAACTGGAATCAACCTTGTTACTTTCTGACGCTACAACAGTATTGTCGACATCCTGCACCATCTCGCAGCATAACCTGTGTATAAAAATTCACATTCTAGTAATACGCGCAAATGGAAACTCAAACCAATCCACATTGAGTTCCGCAACAGAACCCTAGTAGTATTTGCGGGAAAAAAGGCCCAAAATTTTTTAAAAAGCACGAGAAGAAAACGTAAAAGGTCAGAACTTGGTGCATATACAGGAAAAAAAGAAGAAGATATAAATCATGTCCTACCTGCGTCTAGGGTTTGGCAACAGGCGCAATGGCGAAAAATAGAAAAGAATAATGTAGAAGAAGGTGGTGCATCTCAACTCTATAACGTCATAGCGCCCACGGTTACCTTTGCTTGTGCGATTGGCTCAACCGTTAAACACCTGATTCCCATCATTACTACTTTCACTAATCTTTATTTCTTTCGTTCTAGTCAGGTAAAAACTCTTTTATGGGTATGTACTTTTTAATGATACTTTCTTATAAAGACGTCATAAATGCAAGATCACATCATTTTAATGATAATTTTGGTATCTTATAGCAGCAGCATTTTATCTGATTTCGAGTATTACTACTTTCACTATTTTTTTATAATAACAATTCCACTCTTTTATTTCGATACTCTTTTTGTAGTAATGATTTACGAGATCTCATTTTCTTTTAATAATATTTTTCTATAAAGACACGATATATATAGAAGATCATAAGATTTTAAAATTTAATAATCATTTTGGTATCTTATAGATAGTTAAGTTAAATATTAAAAGTCTAAATGATTTTAAACTTAATATACAATCAGACATATCCCATATAAATTAAAGTTCGACTCATGAGCATAAGACACATTCCATGTTCCAAATCTTCTAACTGGAAAAAAGGAATCACCGAATTATAGCTTCGGGAGCTCCTCGCTCTTTTATTGCTTGACTATATTGTTGGTATAGTTGTAACATGTCGTGAGGCTGTTGGTATAGCTATTGTATACCATTGGATTGTTGGTGGTGTTGATATTAGCCATCTTTAATAGGTTAGACATGATAAACACGGATAGCGGAAAACTTCAAGATTAGAAGATTGAAAGAGGGAAGGATTGATTCGTGGGAGAGAAGAATACAAGCTAAAATATTTTAACTTGAAACCTTGTTTAGTAGTAAAAGAAGCAGTTGAATCAATTAAGAAGAAGAACAATAGGAGCGAGGGGTTTGGCGTGTTGGATTTATAGGGGCAGTATAGTGTACAACAGCTTTAACATAATCTTATCCCAATCGAGATTAACATCAATGCAAATGAGGTACTAACTCAGATTTAACAATTGTACAGACACTAGTTTGCCACCCTTTATTGATTGCATGTACCTCTTGCAACAGTTGGGTAATTCAGTTATCAAACATGTGTACAAGGAGCAAAAATTGGTAGCATGTTTTGGTACTTCATTTCATGGAAGCAAAGCGTTCTCCTTTTTTGGTAAGAGATTCATTACAAGCGGATCAGGGAAACATCACAAGGACAAGATATATCTCAACTGCTTCTCATCTTACGTTTTGTAACCTTAGCAATAGTAATTGTTCTTTAGACTTAGCTAATGATCAGCTTAAACAATGTTGTAGTGACTGTTGTCCCTAACCCGTGTCTTGTAATAGTTGACTTAATGAAAATTATATCTTTCCTACCCCAAAAAATACTAACATTTTCCTTTTTTATGAATTTTGATAGGAGAAAAATGAAAATAAAGAGAAAACTCACCTTCAAGGCTTGAGTCATGGCTCGAATACTAAGCAAGCAGAAAACAGATAATTGTTGTCTCCTTTCTCTTTGTAGGGTTTGCATGGGCTAGTCAATTTTACATATGTCATTTAAGTTATATTCAAATTGTTCAAAGTATTTAACTTTTGATTAGTATTGAAATTATGCAAAACTCCAGACATTATGGTAAACATTCATGTCTGAGTTGGACTTTCGTTCAATTTGAAGTTCAAAATTCTAGACCCGTTATTCTAACTTCAGACATTGAACTTACAAGTTCTGTCCCATAGGTACACAATTAACTATAAGACTACTAAATATTAACTCTTAGTACTTTTTTACTATGTCTTAACTATCGACCCTCCAGACGGCTATATGGATTACCACTTGCTCTCGATCGTATCGACTTATTGGGAGAGGATGCTAGAAAGCATTTGAATAATGTGAGCCTATATTTTCCTCTTTACTAAATCAGCCATTCAACTGTTTTTTTTTTGTTTCCCAATTCAAGGTAAAAAGATGATTGCTAATGTTTCTATAGTCACTTGCTTTGTGCTTTGTCTCAAACCTTAGTAAACTTGAGATTCACTCTCTCTAGCAACATAAGGAAACAATATGTGGTAATCGTATGCGTACGTGGTGTTCTAAAGTAGTTCATTGCATCGGGTAATTTCAGTACTGGCTGCAATAGTATTGACAAAATTAGCAATTGGATGCATCGTTTATTTTAAACTTAATTTGCTCCCTTTTCACCATTCATATCATCCGAGACTTTTAGCTATTTGATGCTGCTTTCTAAATTATAATTCGCTGAAACTACACTTGGTTAATAACTTTATGTCGTATCTTTATGTTAACTTCTGATAACCACATAGATAGAGAAAGTCTGATTTGTTGGACTTTAGCCAAGCTAAAATATTTTAATCCGGGTGGGGAATTAGCACAACCTAGAATAACTCTGGGACGTATCATTTTGATTAGTCTAGTCTAGTAGAATTCGCATGTTGACGAGGATTCCAAGGATTTCTATTAGGAGAATATCTGAACACTTTCAGATAGACAAAGTTCATCGAAACCGGCAGTCTTTAACTTATAGAACAACCAATTTACAAGTTCACAGTTGATCAGATAGTCAGACAAGTGATCTTAGACTCATGATGTCGAAATACTTCATCCTTGACCTCTTTGATCCTACGCCTATTAAGCTATTACTATGTGTATCCCAATACACCCTATGCCACAAACCTCCATAATGTTTAGAATTTAACATAAAGCATCTTCATTATTGGAAAGACCAAAGATTTTTATCATCTCATCCTTTAAAATAATTCCAGGAGTAATTACAACTTTTTAGTGTACTCTGACAGGATGGAATGTTTCTAAGAAAGGCATTGTGTTGTTTCATATAGTTATGTGTAACAAGCGAAAATGGGACAAATGTCATGCTCAAGCCTAAATGCCTAATTATCAACTATAGCTTTTGTTACAGAGGTTTCAAATGTATTCTCACTGATTTCACCAACTACATCAATATCTGCAAGTTCATAGCTATAAGGTGTCTTGTGTTATTTATAAAACTGTATCAAGTCATAGACTATCTAAACTACCTTTTAGCTTTTCTGAATAGACTCTCCTGTCTAAGTGAAACCTTAGCCTAGATGGTGAAGTCTTCTATTACTTTTTTCTCTTTTCTTAAAGAGGTAGTGTTGCGCTATTTGTTGTTTAATGCTGATACTTCTCCTGTGAACAGATTGTATTTTTTGTATTCAATCCAGCCCTTGTCTCCAGCAACTTAGCCAAAACAATCACATATGAAAGCCTGAGAAATGTGTGAGTTCGCATGTCCATTTAATTCACCTAAAATTTTGTGCTTTAGAAATGTCTCTCCTATTTACTCAAGTTGCAATTATAGGTGGTTCATGCCTTTCAATATCCTCTTCACTTTTATTGTTGGTTCAATTCTTGGTTGGGCAGTCATTCAAATTACGAGGCCTCCCCAACATCTACGTGGACTGGTCGTAGGCTGTTGTGCGGCAGGTATGTAAAGCCAACAAGAACCTCAGTGATGAAGATAACTGTAACTCTGGTGATTGTGACGATATAGTTTATTCTAGCTCTGAGCACATTTTATATGACCTGTTTTAGTTTATGAGTAACCTGACTAATTTCCAGACCAGCATAGCACAAATTGTTCTGTCCTGAAATAGAATTTATATACTCAGGAACTATGTGGAAAACACTAGTAACAACCAAGTTTCAAAGTAAAATTAATTGAAAAATCAAGAACGTCGTGATCAGAGAAGCTTTCTGTTGACTCTGTATATTTAATTAGGTTAAACCAAATGGGAGGTACAGGATGTTTTACTAGCTACCTTTCCATATTTTGATGAAATAAAATCTTGAGGTTTCAAATCCATTCCGAGTTATGGGAATCTCTTTTGCACCTTATCAACTCAATTGATATCAATTTCCTCATCAAGGTTAAAGTAGATATACTACGTAGTATGACTAGCCTAATGATTCTGCAACTCTGCAATTCAGATGAGGAATGAGTCTGTCGAGATTTTATATGAATTTCCCTATTTAAAATGCATGCTGGTTGGAGTATTTGCTCCAGATGTGATACTATTTTACTTTAATTAAGCAGAGAAAGAACTTGTGAGATCATTCAAATTTCACCATGAAGGTGCTGGTGATGTAAGGTCAAGTAAATCGATTATTTTTTGCATACTTTTAGAACCAATGTGATAGGCAAAATAACTTTACCTCAGAATGAGACAGTCGGTAGATTGTAGATGTACGTCGTTACGTTGTAATCTTTAATGTATGTAGCTTTTGTCTTTTGGTACAAGTACATTTTGGGTCCTGGAAATGAGAAAAATTCAACAAAAGAATTCCTCTGGATGTCTGGAAAGATGTTCTGGTCATTGTGTTGATCTTTTGGTGCATGTCTGCTTTCTTCTGGTCAGATCACATTATGAGTATTAAACAGAAAAGGAAACAGCCATGGATGTCCGGGAATTGTTGTTAATGGATTTTGAAGACATGCATAACAAATTTCCAGTATCCAAGAAATAAAATTGAGCCAAAGGAAACAAAAGCGTATCTTTTTGTTTTTATACAAAGGTGTTGTTTGCACGCACCTCGACTAATTCACCTCGTACCTGCTACAAAAGGTGGATGTACCGGCCAGTAACTTTGTCCACCAGTGCTTAGACAAATGGGAATAAATCAACTAGCTTATTTCAAGTAATTCATGTGGAAATAGGATGAACAAGGATGCAAAAGAGCTCTCTTGTACAATGACTTGCTTCTGTAGTATCCAAGTTTGCTAAAATAATGATTTTCTTTGCATGGACAGGAAACTTGGGCAACATGCTTCTCATTATCATTCCAGCCGTCTGTAAAGAACAAGGGAGCCCTTTTGGGGATCCTGGTGTTTGCCACACATATGGAATGGGCTATGCTTCACTTTCGATGGCAGTATGTGTCTCTTAACTACTCTAGTTGGTTTCAAGGATTTTATTGCATGATGATTAGAAGGGTCTCTAACATTAAAATTATGACCATAGTACTTGTATAAATATGAATTCCCTTTTTGGCAAAAAACATGATTTTTTATGCAAAGGAAATCTAATGTTTTCCCGGTGACTGTATGTAGGGGCGATTTATCTATGGTCTTATGTTTATAATATTGTGAGAATATCTTCAAGTAAGAGCTCAAAGGAAATTGAGATTAATGATTCCTCGGCCACTAGATCTTCGAGAGAAGGCTCTATATCACAAATTGGGACATCAACAGAATCACTACTTCCATCGAAGGCCTTCAATGGATCTGAGTCCCCGGCAGAACAACTTGGGCTTCCATCCACCAGATTTGATCACAAAACTCAGGTTAATTATTGCTCCACAACTCAGTCATGGATACTCCAGGCTATGCAACAATCAGCGTTCTCCCACCCCTTACCCCACAGTCAGAAAAAACACTAATTAGCAAAAGTGAGGGAGAAGATGTTAGATAGGAAAACTGAGCGGATGCTTACGGATAACATGAAGAGAGGCCCTCTAGGACTGGTAAATGACTAAATGGAGATGGTGAAATAGGGTTAACCTTCTAGCCAGAAGTTGTTGTAAAGGAGTCATCACATGATCTATGACACATTATGCTATGCAACATTAATGTTCTGCATTTCTGCTGAGATTACTCCATAGTAGGTGGTTGAGATGGTACACTTCAGTTTTGAGTTTAAATGATGCACTTTGGTCTCATTTTTGATTGGTTGAGTGTTCTAAGAATCCGATTCCAACAGGATTTCACTTTCACATATCCATACCATATTTCACTTATTTTGTGTTGAAGTTTTAACATCAATTAATTTGCTCAATGTTGGATCTTCTCAAAATATGAAGATGCTCTCTATTTAAGCATGGTTATTTTTCTTTCCTCAAGTTATTTACGCATCATAATAAGCACAATTATGCATCAATTTTGGATATTGATGTTTGAATTTTTGTAACAGGTACACCCTTGGACTAAACTAAAGCAGTACATGGAAAATCTTTCAAGGAAGATCAACCTGAAGAGGTTATTGGCCCCTTCAACCACTGGAGCGCTATTGTTCAATTGGTGTTCCTTTTTCTGAACTTGTTTATATTGCACAATTGTCCTAATTCTACTTTAGTGCTTCTAATATGTTGGGTGTAAGAGGAAGTCACATTGAAGCTCTTTGGTCATGCAGTTTCTACTAATCAATGACATAAAACCTCAAACCTATTTTTTAAGGAATAATATCAAGGCATGTTTTAAAACTATCCACCCCGAAAAATGTCTTTCTTATATTTTTTTGTCCTTAAAGAATTCTTCTTATGAGAGGTTGTATTTTGGCAACCATTAATATACAAGCACCTGGTTCATAATCTGTAGGTTGGTTTTCAATGTGTTCTAAATTCTAAAGATCTTTAATCATTATAGGCATCTGTAGCAGCATGAGCGCACACACACCTCAATGGAGTAGTTCATTGGTATCATTTGTCGATAAGCTGTTCCAAAAACAATGAGACACATGACTTAGGTTAGGGATTATTTTTTTTGGGATAACAAAGACTATTTTATAGGTACTCTAGACTGTAGCAGTCACCAGTATATACTTGCTGAATATAAAATAAGGGCTCATTGTTCAACTTTGCCCCAGATTGCACTGACAAGTGGTAGTTTTCTACAGATTGCAGGTTTTATAGTTGGACTTATACCTCAGATAAGGAAGTTGATGATTGGTGATGTAGCTCCTCTACGTGTGATTGAAAATTCAGCTTATGTTACTGTAGGTATAAATGGTGTCAGAAAGGTTAAACAGAACAAAAAGCTGAGTCAAGAGATGACTCTATGTCTTTAAGACAAAATTGCCCCGTATATATGTTTTTACGGTAATGGACAATAGTCTCCCAAGATAAAATAGCAACAATCAACAATACAAAGCAAGTAGAGAGGATCTGTGTGTGTTTTTGTATATGCTCTTCGAACTGAACTGAACATTTCAGGGACCAAAAAGAAAATTCCGGCCCACGACCCGACGGGCGGCGCGCGTGTGGGGCTTAGCCCCGAACCCAAGCTCACCTAGGTCCTCCCTTTTCTTAACACATGGGTTACCCCTTGGGGTCCCAAACCCTTACTCAAAACTAGAGTTTATATGCTCAATCATTCCATCTTCTATCTATGTGGGAGATTTGTTATTTGGCCAAAACAATCCATCTATTCATGTCTCAAACACTTCACTTTGTGTCGCAATATATCTTTCATTTCTTAACGAAATTTGACGATACTTGGCACTAATATCATCTACTCATTTAGTAGATTAGGCATGTGCGAAGAAATGATATTTTCGACATGCGGGCCCCACGTGTTTAAGTCACTAAAGACGGGAAAACCTCAATTCCACATATTTAAATTTCCAACAATCCCCTCTTGAAAGAGAATTGGTGCACACAGGGTGCCAAAGTTCAGCAATCTTTCAGCGGAAAGATATTGCATCAGGAAAGGTAGCTTTCGGCTTTGAACCTTCCTTAGTCGATTACCATTAGATTTATTTACTGCGCGATGAACGTGATGTCTTGAACCGTCAATGTTTAGTGTAAACCAAGACAATGATATCAACACAATAACTCCCCTTATTCATTTCTTTTTATAGTTTTGTCCTTTGTGGCCATGGATAACTTCTTGGATTTTTAAGTGCGTACTTTTGATGCGGCCTGTCTTCGCACTTAAATAGGTGATCTCCTATAAGGTATCTTGCTATACCCCACTCGCAAGTGTTAGGAATCATTAAAAGATTTTAGAAACTTATCCTTTACCCATTACGCATGTAGCACTTAATGTCTATCGCGGAAACAACTTTGGAACTAGATTTCTTTAAAGAATAATAATCTGAAGTGCTCTTACTTCAAGTGAAGCGTTAAAACTGAACCTCTACAGTTTAGTTGTCCCATTGAACCAAATTCTTGGGATCTCCGGTCAGTAAGGTTGGGTTAACACCATAAAGATTCTTATTGTTTGGGTTTTAAGCCCATTCCCCTAGACATGCAGAACATTTGATCTTTGGGTAGGCCTTTAGTTAACGAATCCTCTATATTATCCTTTGATTTGACGTAATCAATGGAAATGACACCCGTGGTGATCAACTGCCTAATGGTCTTATGTCTCCGACGAATATGTCTAGACTTGCCGTTGTACATACTGTTCCGTGCCCTTCCTAAAGCCGATGGGCTGGCACAGTGAATCATCACCAAAGGTACGAGTTTATCCCAACAAGGGATATCATCTAAGAAGTCGTGAAGCCATTCTGCTTCTTCTCATGCTTTATCTAAAGCAATAAATTCCGATTCCATCATGGATCGGGCGATGCATGTTTTCTTAGAGGATTTCTGAGACACAGCCCCACCACCAATTGTGAAAACATATCCACTGGTGGATTTGCTGTTCTTTATGTCCGATATCCAGTTTGCATCACTGTATCCTTCCAATACGGCTGGATATCTTGAATAATGTAATCCGTAAGTCTGCGAATAGTTCAGATATCGTAATATCCGATTTAACGTCTTCAAGTGATCATTTCCAGGATTACGAGTAAACCTAGCCAACTTATTGACTGGATAAGCGATATAGGGTTCGGGTGCAGTTTGTAATGTACATTAAACTATCAATGACCTGCGCATATCGCTCTTGGGACTGTCAAATACATTCTATAATTCATATCCATTGGTGACTTCATAGAGGACTGTCAAATACATCAAATTTCCTCAAAACATCTTCAATGTAATGAGATTGAGACCAGTCCGTTAGATGTCTTAAGATTACATCTGCAATACACACATCCTTCATGTCGGACCGGACGGGCGGCGGCGCGCGTGTGGGGCTTAGCCCCGAACCCAAGCTCACCTAGGTCTTTCCTCTTCTTAACACATGGGTTATCCCTTGGGGTCCCAAACCCTTACTCAAAACTAGAGTTTATATAGTGCTCAATCCTTCTATCATCTACCTATGTGGGAGATTTGTTATTTGGCCAAAACAATCCATTTATTCATGTCTCAAGCACTTTACTTTGTGTACCAATATATCTTTCATTTCTTAACGAAATTTGACGATACTTGTCACTAATATCATCTACTCATTTAGTAGATTAGACATGTGCGAAGAAACGATGTTTTCGACATGCGGGGCCCACGTGTTTAAGTCACTAAAGAAGGGAAAACCTCAATCCCACATAGTTAAATTTCCAACAGTTACTTGGGTACATCATATCTACTAGTCTGTGTGAATAGAGTAGACCAATTGGTTCATTTTCTGAGAATCAATCAAGAAATAAATGCTTTACCTTGAGAGTGCCTGTATAAAATGCAATGGCTTTAGAATGTCATCATGCAGCTGTATATGATATGCTTTCTAGCTGCAGATAGTAAGTTGGATATAATGTCAGAAAATCTTTTGTAACGTATAGCGACATTAGATTGGTGTAGTCTGTGGTTGTTAATTATCTAATAGTATTTGTGTCTAATGTCAAAACTTGTGCTGCTTGGCTGCGTCACTGAATGTAATCCATAAAGCATCTTTGACTTGTTGAAATGATTGCAGGGATGGAGCCATCCCACTTCTAACGCTGATCATGGGAGGTAGCCTTTTGAAGGGTTTGACGGGTTCAGGGATTCAGAAATCCCTACTTGTTGGCATTATTGTTGTCAGATACATTGCCCTACCTCTGATTGGTATTATTGTAGTCAAAGGAGCTATTCACTTTGGCTTGGTGCAACATGATCCGTTATATCAATTTGTGCTTTTACTTCAATTTGCACTTCCACCAGTAATGAACATTACATTGGTATGTCATTCAACTAGTTATCTGTCCTACTCCTTTCATGTTTCTTTTTTTTTTTTTTTTTTGCTTGACCACAATTTCATAAACTCAGAGATCTCATGTGACAAATTGTTTTTTCAAAGCTTCCCGCTATTCGTGATTCACCTTCCCCCGTTAGCACTTAAAATTTTATGATGGGGAGGAATGGAAAAAAAGGGCAGTCCGGTGCACTAAGCTCCCGCTATGCCTCTAGGGAAGGGCCGGACCACAGGGGTCTATTGTACGCAACCTTAACTCACATTTCTGCAAGAGGTTGTTTCCACATCGGGATAAAAAATAACCAGTTATGGCATTAATGCAAATGTGACTTGCAATACAGAGTCTTTAGATGAGATGACACAATGTCTTGTTTCACTTGGCAGGCACCATATAACACAGTTATTTGGAGCTGGTGAGAGTGAGTGTTCGGTGATTACGTTTTGGGCTTATGCATTGGCTTCAATATCGCTTACTCTGTGGACAACATTCTTCATGTGGCTTGTAGCTTGACTTCATTTTTACATCAGATGTAAAAGTTGACATGTGCAGTGTTCTAGTTTTTGTCGAAATCACAGACTCATAACAAACAAACAGAAATCTGCAAAAACTGGAATTAAAAGGTTTAACCCTGTTTGATATATAGTCATTAATAACAAGACCCCGCACAAACACAGATTGCCTGCTCTAAAGCAAGACATTCTTGAAGGGGAGAAGTGGAGAAGACATATTGCACTCTGACTCTAATATATTGCAGTTGTGTTCAGCTGAACAAGGCACAGAATTAATCAAAGAGAAAAACAAAATAAAAGTAGGCACATAGATTCTTAAATTTTGGAGACAATATGCAGCTGAGGAAACTTCAAGTAAGCCATAGCAAAATGTATCATTGCACATAATTGTGCTTACATTGATCCAATTGATATTGAAGAAAGACAAGGTTTTAAGATGAAATGCATCATCATCATACTAATTGATACTACTAAAAGATGCTTGAGAAAAGCAATAAAAGCTTGCGATGACGGGTTAGATGGGTTTGTTGATTTCGGACGAGAAATTTGTCAGCTATCAAGTTAGAACTTCAACAGATGAGTCATGTCATGTGCGGACTTCAGAGAGGAGTTTTGTCGAGATCATCAAAATAGGGATGCTCCATAGCTTTCTTTGCTGAAATCCTCCTTGACGGCTCATAATGCAACATCTCCTGCAAACAAAAATTGTTGACATACCATAAATCATCCACACATTCTAACAGGCTAATCAAGTCAGACAGTCACAAAAAGTTGAAAAACCTACATTGAGAAGGTGAATCCCCTCTTCATCTAAACCAGGGACAACAGTTGAGAGTGGCTGTGGTTTCCATTGGGGGTATTCATGCCAGTTAACTAACTTGCTCACCCCTGGCCAGAGTTCTTCGTTAGGAGTACCAAGCAATCTGCACCACAGTTCTGTTATGATTAGAATAGTGGAACAGGTGAGGAACAAAGCTTATTTTTTTTAATTTTTTTTTATTACATAGGGGGTAGGGGAAGGGGAAATGGGGAGTTGATTAGAACGTGGGGATTCGAACCCTCACCAACACGGTGAAAGTTCAGGTAGCCAACCAACTGACCTACTAGATCCCTACAAGGGGAGGAACAAAGCTCAAAGGCCAAAGCAGGTGACTTTTAGCTCCAAACCTGAAAATGTGAAGCAGTTGTTGCAGCTCAGAGTCTCCTGGGAAGAGGGCTTGGTTTGTGACCAGTTCAGCTGAGGTTGTAAACAAACCACAAACAAAGAACAATTATAACTCCGTGTTAATCTTTATCAGAACAACTCCATGTCAGTATATTACACAACCTAAAAGAAAAAAAGATCATTGGGAAAACGAAGGATGAACAGGAGTTTTACCAAATATACAACCAACAGACCACATGTCAACTGCTGTGGAGTAATGAGTAGCTCCAAGAAGAACCTCAGGGGCTCTATACCACAGGGTTAATATCTGAAGAAAAAGGAACTTCATTATTCACGAACAGTGGATGTAAAAAAAGATAGCTAGTGCTGAAGAATAGTAAAAGTACCTCATGGGTATACTTCTTGATGGGCAGAGTATAAGCTCTGCCAAGTCCAAAATCTGCTAATTTGAGCACATTTGTCTTACGGTCCATCAGAAGATTGTGTGGTTTCAGATCCCTACAGCAAACAAATGTCGACAAATTGAACAAGTGACCAAATCAAACCATGTTCTTATGACCAAAAGGCACAACAGTGGTTTTACCTGTGTAACACACCATGGCCATGGCAGAAAGCAACCCCTTTGCAGAGCTGGTACATCAAGCTCTGTTTCAAAGAGAAGCAACTTATTAAACATGAAACTGCAAAGTGAGAAATGTGCCAAAAGAAGTGATACTGCACCGAGCATTTAGACTACAAACCTTAACAATTTTAGGGGGAATGTTTTCGCCCTTTGCGCGAAAAGTACGAATAAATTTCTTAACATCAGTATCCATGTACTCAAAGACCAAGTAAAGTACCGTCTTTCCTTCTTTGTTCACCCCTTGTTTAACATCCATCAACCTGATTATACAAATACAGTGCAGCATCATACAGATATCGAATATCAATAACAAATTACAAACCTATAGTGTGAATTAATATCGAAATAGATATAAGGCGAAATAGATACCTGACAATGTGAGGATCCCTAGAGAGCATTCTGAGGAGTGAGATCTCACGGAGAGTAGTTGGAGGAACACCTTCTTCGTCTTCATGAAGCCTCGTCTTCTTCAGTGCAACAATCTTTCCAGTAACCCTATCTCTCGCTCTGTACACCTTTCCGTAAGTACCCTCCCCAACCTTCTCCAGCTTCTCGAATGCCTCCATCGCCGATGCACCATTTTTAGCAACCTCCATTTTGGTTTTAGGGTGAAGTGGGAGCCTCTCACTCACCCATTTTTATATACTTAACCGCCTACAACGGCACCATTTTTGAATTTCAAACGACATTCACTTGTGTTTTCCTAATTCCACATTGGCCCCTCCTTTTTTCCAAATTGGAGTTTTCATTAATATCCCATTTTCAAGGTGTTACTTGAAAGAGAAAATGATCCTTAATTGTATGGACTTTGATTCCATTTGGTCCTTAATATAAATAGAATAAAAATAATTCTTAATATGTTTCAAAAAGGTTATCATTTTGGTTTTAATAGTCGGTTTGATCAAGCTTTTAAAATCAGTTTATTTTGAAAAATGTTTTTTTTTAAATGCTTTTCAAAAAAGTAATTTTGGTGAGAAACAATTTGTGTTTGATCAATTAATTTAAAAATCATGTTTGAGCAGTAATTAGTGTTTGATCCAGCGTTTAAAATGTATCTTTAGCTTTTGTTGTTCCCCAAAAGCACTTATTTTCTCCCAAAATCCTGACACCTCAATTTTTGAAAATAAGCACTTTTAGAAAAAAAATAATAAGCTTAAACATACAAGCTATAAGCCATATAAGTAAAGATATCACTACTTTTGTTGTCAAACTAAACTCAGATACTCAACATGTGCAAGTGAGCTATCCACAACAAAACAAATGTACTTTCTTGTATTATCTAATTCGATTTCAGAGAGTCATGAGAAAACTTTCGATGTTGAAAGCCTAGAATATCTTCTATTAGGATAATTAGGTTGCGTAGAGAGTAATATGTCGAGGGTCTTAGTTCATTTTGACAACAAAAGTAGCGATAATCTTTATTTATATAGCTTAAGATCAAATTCATTGCTTTTTGAAATACATTTAGAACCATTTTCATCGTGTTTATAATTCAAGGACCATATTGAAACAAAGCTCATACGCTAAGGACCATTTTTGTCATTTTTCCTTACTTGTAAAGTTGTACCATTACTTTTCACATACCTAGCCGGAAAGAAAAGATAGAATTCCGCTATGTGATGATTAAGTGAAAACATTGCTATTTCTCCTAAAGTGGGGGGGGGGGGGGGGGGGGGGGGGATTAAAAATAAAAAAACACATTATACTAGAAAAAACTTACACACATTCGACGTTTTTACCAAAACTACATAACATGCCATGATTAGATGATAGATTTAGTTGACAATTATTTGAACATAATTAATATAGAAGTGTATATAAAAGGCGCATACCAGGTAAATAATGAGTTAATAAAAACATTCTACTGCAGCAAGTTTTTTTCGTTGCTACTGGTTATATGAATAGCAACCCGTATTTGTACTAGTAGAGCAAAAGTGCACAAGAGAATGCAATTACTTGATTCCTTGCACAAGCATTCAGAAAATACCAGTTGCTGCCTACACAAATCATTTGATGTATATACATAATGCAAGTCATCGACATTAATCAATACCTCACTTACGAAGAACAAAAGGCCGCACAGCAGATACAAAAGCATTTCATACGCGTACAACACCTAGTTACCCCTTTGTACCTAAATACAGCTCTCAGGTCAGATCTTAATTCAACCATATAGAGGAAACGGTTATATTATAATCCTTCCTCCATAGCACGATGATAACACATGCAATCCTGAGAGCAAAAAGGGCTCGAGATACTTGGGAGTCACAAGTTTCGCCACTGGTAGTGTATATATACAAAGAATTTGGAGTGCCTTCTATAGCTCAAGTTATTCGATTTAGCCTCATACTCTGTACCTTCAAAGATATTCTTAGCTTCTGCTCTCCAGGTCTCTCAAAATACTCAACAATTTGGCACGATAAGCTTCGCATGTCTCGGTTGCATTTACCACAGCAGTCGTTAATTCCTGAATTTTCTCATGTTGACTCTACAAAAGGTAAAAGAAATGCATATTGTGTCAGTTGCACACTCAAATCATTGATGCATGAATGGTAAAAAGAGCATCAGAAAACTATTATTGAACTTCTATTAGGGAAACCTAGTCTCCCGACAACGTTAAAGAAAATTAGAGCTCACAATGTCAAGTCGATCTACTAGTGAAATAATCTCCCTGTTTGACCATTGAATTTATGATTCAACATACTTCTTCAACAACAGGCCATGGTGCTGAAGATGAAGCTCTTCCAACGATGACAGCGAGTTATAAGATATCTCCCCAAGATATTCATGGGTCACATCCACAATAGGACTGCTTCTTGACTTGTGGTGAAGAAATCATGTACTAAAATTGCTAAGGCTAATGTGAATTTTAATGTTTCTTAGTCAACTCATTAAATCATAGGAATGACTTGGGCGTATAACTGGACAAAACTTCGGTGCATTAGTTTCAGACAACCTTTTTAGAGTTCCCCCTTGACAGTAGTACAAGTGACTAGAGTACATTTATAATAAATAAGAGTAAAGAGTGATAATAAATGAAAAGTTGAACTTAAAAAGGAAAAAGGAAGGGCCATAAGTACCTGCAATTACGTCACTCTTTCATCCCGTCTTTCTCTCTGCTCCTCTGTCTTAATGGTTCTTGTTGGGAGAAGATGGAAGAGTGGGTTTATAGGACTGCTGGAAAAGAGATCAAGAAGATGAATATGACTATACAATGTGAGCAAGGAGAGGATGGCAACGGTTAAAATTAGAAGGGAGGATATTGGAGTAAAGCGAAAAGGGTGGGTAGCATTAGCAGGCATGAAGAGCCAAGGCAATTCGGACTTCAATGCAGATATATGAGTGAGTACGGACCAACCGAATATTGGCTCTGATAAACGCCTCATGCAAAAAGATCAAGCTATTAGAGATAAGACACTTGTATTCATCTATTTAGGTGTATAGACAGAAGTAATAGCCAGTTGCTATTGGTTTCAGTAAAAGCAAGCTTTTTTTAGAAAAAGTTTGATTTAGGGGAAGTAGTTTCTTGTGAGACCTAGCATTCACACGAAATCAACTTACCCACAAAAGCATCTTAACGTAGCTATCCTCACACGTAAAGATGAGACTGTAAATTCTACCACAGATTATAGGTGAGGACAAAGAAATAGCTAGCAAACTTCATCGGACCTGGAAACAGTCACGATGCTGATTCTTTAGACTAATCACAATCTAGGAAATATAGATTTAATAATACTCTCAAGGTCAACTAACATCAAATAAAAGTAATGCATGTGAAGATGTGACCAGTGAAAATCTATAAGGTGCCAAGGTGCAAGCAGCTATATTCATTAATCATTTGGTGTGGGCTTTCCGAGACAAAAAAGAAACAATTCGCTTAGAGTCCCTTGTTTAGCAGCTATGACAGATTCAACATCTCTTAGTTGCAACAATTAATAAGCAAACAGATTAATAGCACAAACAATGAAAGAATTGAGACCAAATGCAAGCAGATTACTTATGAATAGAACCTTATCAGGAGCCATGAGACTTGAGAGCTGAATGGTTACGTAAAGCAACAACAAAACTTGGCTATCCTAATAGAAGGAAAGAACGTTGAACCAACAACAAAGAACTAGTGATATTAAGTAATTAGGTTGTTCAGCCATTATTGAAGGTACAAGCCTGAAATTGAAGCACAAATAATGTTTTTCAAGGAGCTTAAAAATTTATAATGTCCCTTTCTTGTTTTCCTTTTCCTTTTTATCTTTTGGGTTGTGGGGGGATTGGGTTATCCACTACAAAGATAGCACGCCGCCAAAAGGCCACACAATTACCAATGCTTAATCATCAGAAGGAAAAAAAAGAGGTTAATACGAACTTACAGTGAAAATAGAGTGCACAATATTCACCAGCAGAAAGAACATCCCACCAATTTCTGGGCGGAGCAGAAAGATTTCAAAGAAAAAGAAATTACCACCAAGCAGGAATCATCACAATCAGCTTGATTTCCATTCAAGTTGAATTCCTTTTCTTTGTTCATGTCTAGACTCTGAGGTAGTGATGGAGTACTGCAGGTAGCAGCTGCAACCTTCTTGGAAGCTTCACTAAGAGCATCCATAGCAACTTGGTACACATTTTTCTAATCCACTCCTCCTTTGACATATTTAATTACTTCTAGGCTTAACTTTTCAAAGCGATCAGTGAAGGACTCATTATGACAACTTGGCAACCCAAGTTCGTCTTCATGCAAAACAACATCACTCTTGGCTTTTCTTGTCCAACGTTTCAGTACATAATGAGATGGAAGCATCAGAACATTTTTCACTCTAAAAACAGCTAAAATGTGCCTACAAAGAATACCTGAGAAGTCAAATAATTGGAAACTACAGCTAGCTTTCTTCTCAAAGACATTATATTGGACATAATGAACTTTATGGTCCTCTCCAAACTTTACCACATGATATATTACATCTGATCCTGTATCATTAATTATAGTTGCAGGATAAGCCAGAGTCTCCATTAGTTCTTGTTGGAACATCAAAAATATTTCCCTAGTATAAATGTTAGCTGCTTGTTTTTCCATCGGAGACGGGGTCTTCAAAACAGGAGCAATATTTATGGTATCACACTCTGCCTTCACCTCCTTCTCATGTCTACCGGCAGAAGCGTTTTCATACTGAGTCATTAGGATGTGAATGTTAGTTGATGCATTTATGTATCCATCAAAGAATGAATTTGTACTGTCACTAGTTTTAGCAATAGATGTCTCCAAAAAATGTATCCTGAACATAAACTGGAATCAAGTGTTGTCGAGCATCGTACATTGACTGAAGCCATTCATCATCTTTGAGATTGTATCTTTCAAGTAGGGATCCCCAACATACTTCAAACTCCTCAATTGTCTCAGTGTAATCGACACATTTCTGGAATTCTGCTTCAAAAGTGGGAAATGACTGGAGTGAATTCTCCTGTACTTGTCTACAAATATTGGATTTGCAGAAGCGATGACGAGCCCCTGGAAATACGTCTGCAATGGCTGACCTGATGATCCTATCGTGGTCTGTAGTTATGGAAACAGGATGGCGACCAGACATTGCAGCAAGCCAATTTTGGAATAGCCAAATGAAAGATGACTCTGATTCATTGAGAAGCAGGGAACAACCAAATAAAACTGGCTGACAATGATGGTTTACTCCTATAAATGGGGCAAAGGGCACCCGGTATCGGCGTGTCCTATAAGTGGTATCAAATGTAACTGTATCTCCAAAATAAGCATAATTCCTTCTGGAGGTTGATGAAAGAGAATAATCTTGATTATTTTCATTAATGTAAAGCGTTTATATACCTGATATACAATAGTAATTCTAGGCTATAATTACGGAAATTAAATATTTACCTAACTAATATAAAATATTGCTACAATAATTACACATATACAAAATCACTAATTATACCAAAAGAATATATTTGCATATATTCTATCAGTTGAGTCGGCCCAAAAAGACGTTTCCCGATGGACCACCTTGAACAGCAGAAAAGAAATCAGGATGCTCAGCCTGCTTCTGCTTCAAATACTCAAAAATATATTGAGCACCACTCCCTAAAGTCCTCTGGCTGGTTTGGTTCATATAATTCTGGAAATCAGATTTAGTGAAACCAACATTATTCACCCCACCGGATTGCTTAATTAAGACAGACATTACGCGAGTAGCGCCCAAACCAGCAGCAAGCTGCGGGCAGGACCAGAAACATGCCTATGTGATCGAAGCAGTGTACCAGCTCATGATTATGCTCTTTTACAAATCTAGTAATAGCCCACTTACCAGAAGTTTGTTTCTTGACAGTCAAATGAGCTTTACAACCTATTAGCGAATATTCTCTGAATATTCACCGTATATTTTGTAATTATGATAGATGTATATTTAAGGTAACTTATGATTCTTATTGTATTAGAAATCAACCATTTAAGGTAAGTTAGGATTCGTACTGTATTAGGAATCAACCTTTGTACAACTATATATATTGTGAATAATGAAAAGAATCCCGAAGGGAAATTATTCTATCTTACATGGTATCAAAAGCCTAAACCCTACTCTCCTCTCTCTCAAAACCAGCCGCCGAAACACCCCCCCCCCCCCTCTCTCGAATTTTCCCTTCGGTCGACGGCAACCCGGCAGCCACCATGTCTTCCCCCACAAATTCCGGTTCCTCCACTGGCACTTTTGACAACCCCTCTCAACGATCATCATCTTCTTTTCACCCGGCTTTCGCCGTTACCAACATCAAGAATTCTATCCCTATAATTCTTGATCAAGAAGACTGTCAATATTCCATGTGGACAGAACTGTTCTATATTCATGCATGTGCATACAACGTGCTCGACCATATTGATGACTTTGTTCCTCATCCCACCGACATTGCCGAATCCACATGGCGTCGCCTTGACGCCATCGTCAAACAGTGGATACGACACCATCTCAAAAGACTTGTTGTGTACTATCATGAAAACAGGTGCTACGGCACGTGACCTTTGGGTGCGGTTGGAAGAAATCTTTGAGGACAATAAAAATACTCGGGCCGTGTATTTGGAGGAGCAATTCAACAATACGCGTCTCGAGAATTTTAACAACATGTCCGAATATTGCAAACAACTGAAACTCATAGCCGACCAACTATCCAACGTCGGGAATTCTGTTTCTGAAACCAAGATGGTACTTCAATTGGTTGCTGGTTTACCGAAAGGTGAATACGATACACTTGCAACGATGATTCAACAGGCCGACCCACTACCAAGTTTCACCAAGGCACGGTCCCAACTATTGTTGGAAGAAACCCGACGTGCTAAACAAGAGGAACATAATCAAAAGGCGTTAGCCGTTGACGGGATGGCAACACCGACGGCCAACACCAACCCGCCACCACCGCAAGACCACCAGCAACAGCAGTCACGTGGCGGAGGGCGTGGCAGCAGAGGCCGCGGCAATAATAACAAAGGCAAGGGCCGAGACAAGGGCCACAAAAATTAGCAGCCAGGCCCAAACACTGCCTACTTCCCGTGGCCTGGACAGAAGTAAGTCTGGCCCAACCAGCAGAACTGGGCCTCGCCTGCATGCCCATACCCGACTGCAGGAGCCCAATTCCAGCAGCCTGC
This sequence comes from Anisodus tanguticus, assembly GCA_034509755.1. Taxonomy (NCBI): domain Eukaryota; kingdom Viridiplantae; phylum Streptophyta; class Magnoliopsida; order Solanales; family Solanaceae; genus Anisodus; species Anisodus tanguticus. The sequence goes on along the minus strand of CM067553.1, from coordinate 230,351 downwards.
ATAGTCGACTGGCCTATTGGGCCCTCGCTCTCAGCCCCACCGCGCAGGCCACCAAGAAGAAGCAGCCCACCCGGTCTAGGTCCAGCAGAAGAACAAGACCCCCCGGCCGGCTCCCACCGACTTGGGCTGGCCTTCAAGACCGTGAACCTTCAATGCCCCGACGAAAATTGGTACATGGACACCGGAGCCACATCTCACCTCACCCGGTCGTCAGGTAACTTATCTCAACTACTTCGGCTAAAGTGTCCTCAATTTATTACTGTCGGCAATGGTCATCGCATTCCAATTGAAGGTTACGGTAACACACATACCAAACATCCCCACCCGCCTTTCTCCCTAAATCACGTCCTTTACACCCCTAATATCATTAAAAACCTAATCTCTGTTAGAAAATTCACTCGCAATAATTCTGTGTCTGTCAAATTTGACCATTTTGGTTTTTCTGTGAAGGATCTCAATACGGGAAAAATTCTTACGCGCTGCAATAGTGTGGGAGACCTCTACCCCTTCACTCAATCTTCCGCTGTCAGAACTCAGTCACCTGTCTCCCTAGCTGTTATCTCTCCGTCAACTTGGCACAACCAACTCGGACACCCAGGAGACCCTGTTTTTAATATTCTTAGGACTAATAAACGTATTCAATGTAATAATGGGAAAATTGTCCACCACTATTTTTCTTGCCCACTTGGCAAACATACTCGTATTCCATTTATGTCATCAAACAGTGTTACTTTTTCTCCATTTGATATTGTTCATGTTGATTTGTGGACATCTCCGGTTGTCGGTTCTTTGGGTCACAAATTCTATCTAGTATTATTAGATGATTTTTCACACTTTGTATGGATCTACCCACTAAAGTTCAAATCTGAAGTGTTTGCCAAGTTCCTTGAATTTCAAAAATTCATCAAAATACAGTTTGAAAAATCTATAAAATCTCTTCAATGTGATAATGGACATGAATTTAATAATTCGGCATTTCACAATTTCTGCTCTAAACAAGGCATGGTTTTCCGTTTTTCCTGTCCCTACACTTCCTCCCAAAACGGCAAAGCTGAAAGAATCATCTGTACCATCAATAACATGGTGCGTACCGTTCTCTTTCACGCCAGTCTTCCACTGTCATTCTGGGTCTACGCTGTCAAAATGGTAGAATACCTCATCAACATTTTACCAACCAACACTCTCCAAAACAAGACCCCAACTGAAATCTTATACCGTAGGTTCCCCTCTTATGACCAAATACGCATCTTCGGTTGCCTGTGCTACCCCAACCTGGCCTCTACCGCACCTCACAAACTAGCCCCACGCACCACACCATGCGTATTCGTCGGTTTCTCACCTAATCATCGGGGATACTTGTGCTATGACATAACCACTCGTAAGATCATCATCTCACGTCACGTCACATTCGACGAGGCAAACTATCCATTTTCAAACATTCGAAAATTCCAAACCACGGATTACACATTTCTCGATGAGTCTCCTATGTCTCCTACTCCAGTCGATGTGTCTCTGGCAAATTCCAGTACCGATACAGCCTGTTCCGACAGTACACACTGCCCCGTCCCCACCACTGCTGCCTTCAGCCAACTGCTCTCGGTCGAAAACACCAATACCTTCAGCCGTGTCTCCTGACCCCCAGCAGCAATGCTGCCCCCCAGTCCAGCACCCGTAAGTCAACAACACTCCAGTCCGACAACAATGCTGCCTCCCAGTCCAGAAACCGACCTCCCACTGCAGCCCACCCATCGCATGGAGACTCGTGCATAACACGGGATCTTCAAACCCAAGGTTCACTTCAACCTCTCCGCACAAATCCTATCACCTATTCTAAAAAATCCAAAACTAGCAAAACTGGACCCTAATTAGAATGCGGCCATGTGCGAGGAGTTTAACGCTTTAGCCAAGCAGAACACTTGGGATTTGGTACCTAGACCAGACGGTGTGAATGTTATCCGGTGTATGTGATTATTTCGTCACAAGTTCAGAGACAGTGGTGACTTGGAGAGGTATAAGGCAAGACTAGTTGTCAATGGCACTAATCAGCAGGAGGGTATTGATTGTGATGAGACATTCAGTCCGGCCACTATCTCAGTATTGCTATGGGCATGCATTGGCTGATTCATCAGCTTGATGTCAAGAATGCATTTCTTCATGGGGATTTGAAAGAAACTGTGTACATACATCAGCCCCCTGGCTTTGTTCATCCGGCAGTTCCGCAGTTTGTATGTCGTCTCAGGAAGTCATTGTATGGCTTGAAACAGGCACCCCGCGCTTGGTATGATCGTTTTGCCAGGTATCTTCTGCAGATTGGTTTTATATGTAGCAGGTGTGATAACTCTCTCTTCACTTTTCCCCGAGGTAGCAAGATCGCTTATTTGCTATTATATGTCGATGACATTGTTCTTCTTGCCTCATCGACGGTTTGAAGAATGAAATCATTGCTCTACTCAAAACCGAATTTGCTATGACTGACTTGGGCAAGCTGAGTTATTTTTTGGGTATATCAGTGACCGATCTGCGTGACCATTATGTTCCTATGTCAGCGTAAGTATGCAGAAGAGATAGTGTACAGGGCTAAGATGGCAAATTGTAAAAATATGCCAACTCTGGTGGACTCAAAATCCAAGCTTAGTGCCAATGACGGTGCGCCAGTTTCTTATCCCACTCTATATCAGAGTCTTGCAGGTGCCCTTCAGTATCTTACATTCACTAGGCCTGATATTGCATATGCCGTTCAGCAGGTGTGTCTGTTTATGCATGACCCCCGAGAGTCTCATTTTGCCGCCCTCAAACGTATTATCAGATACGTTAAGGGCACACTAGACTTCGGATTACATCTCTACTCCTCTGCCCTAACCAAGTTACTCGCCTACACGGATGCAGATTGAGCAGGATGCCCCAACACACGTCGCTCCACCTCAGGATACTGTGTATTTCTTGGGGATAATCTTATCTTATGGTCCACCAAGCGGCAGGCCACACTATCCCGTTCGAGTGCTGAAGCAGAATATCGCGGAGTTGCTAATATCGTTGCCGAGATCTGTTGGCTCCGAAATCTTCTTTTGGAACTCCAGTGTCCACTACGAAAGGCGTCTATAGTCTATTGTGACAACATATCTGCCATCTATATGTCTCATAATCCGGTCTAACATCAGCGGACTAAGCATATTGAGATGGATATCCACTTTGTGCGAAAGAAGGTTGTCCGTGGTCAGGTCAAAATATTACACGTGCCTTCCTCTTATCAGTATGCAAACATTTTCACAAAAGGACTACCGAGACAGCTCTTCACCGACTTCCGATCCAGCCTTAGCGTTCAGCCTCCTCCCGCTCCGTCTGAGGGGTAGTATTAGCGAATATTCTCCGAATACTCACCGTATATTTCGTAATTATGATAGATGTATATTTAAGGTAACTTAAGATTCTTATTGTATTAGGAATCAACCATGTAAGGTAAGTTGGAATTCATACTGTATTAGGAATCAACATTTGTACAGCTATATATATTGTGAATAATGAAAGGAATCCCAAGGAAAATTATTTTATCTTACACAACAGACCCGCTTGGGTTTGTGTTCATCTTTGGAACACACCAATTGACGGCTACTAATAGTGTTATCACGACGTGAACGTCGATAAGCGCTGACCCGAGTTCCAAACCCAACTCTGCTAAGATCCGAATTCCATGCCCTCGTAGCGTTCTAGGTCACACGGTTGTCCTAAATCTTCTTCCTCCATTGCATCGTTTTCCAAATTTAAGGGTTCAGATTCCATAATGAGCAAAATAAACTACTGATTAGTATTTAGATTGGGATTTGGATGTATTCCAACCTAACAGCTCTCAGCTTTAGCAATCCTAGAAAATGGCGACCTTCTTCTTTCTCTCAAAATTTTGAGCTTCCTTTCATAACTGAAAGTTTATTTAAAATAAATTTAAATTATTATTATAAGCATATTGCTCAAATTCTATGTAATTCCACTCTTTAAGAAGCCAACGTGACAAGCTGAGTATTGTTTAGGGATCAAATACTTCTAAGGGTTTTTCCCACTCTTTCTAAATTAGTCAAGTTCACCTTTACTTATCCACTGTATTAAAAAAAAATCATTTTTTCTTGTTCACTTTAGTATATTAAGTGGAAGACAAACTTTTTTTCTTCTCCAACCCTTAATAATATCAATTACTCCATACTCATTTTCAAATTATTTTTTAAGTCTATTGAGACTATATACCAATTAATATAAGTATTGTAAAATATATACTTTATTTGTTAATTTTAAGGGGCGTGTAAATTCAAAAGTGGACAGTAAAAGTACACGGAGGGAGTATTACTTTAGTAACAAATTTATGTAGTTTTAAAATATATAAATATTTTAAAATTGATGTTCAAATTTCATAATGACAAGTAAGTATTTTGATCTTCCTACTCTAAGTTCATTCACATAAATTGTGTTCTTTTAAAGTTAAAACCGAACCAATTACGATCGGACTTTTTCCTATATCAAAATAAATCAAACCAAACCATAGTCGAGTTCTTTTTCCGATTTGACTCAAATTATCAAATTATCGATTTGATGCGGTTTGTCAGTCTTCTTTCACCCTTACCTGAAACATTCATTAAGAAATATTTTTAGCCAACTTAGAAAGGTAGGCATCGTAAGCTCCTAAGCATAAACAAAGATTAATTAAAAAAGAAAGGAGAAAACCAAATTATCTAGTGGCAACTTGGCATGAACTCCCTCCAAACGCAAATATTTATTAAAAGGAATTTTTAGAATAACTTGACATATAGTTGGTCATTGGAGCAAATGTCTATTTGCAACATCAGAAAACTAAATTTTGTAACTAAATTACATTAACTATACGTACCTTTCGCAATAAAAGATCACCAAACAGCTAGGCATCAACAATTACAAGTTTACAACTCTGTGTGAGATAAATTTTTCAAATAAGCAATGCCACATCATTAACACTTATAACATGAACTCGGAGTGTTGATCTTCTGTTCTCAAGAGAGTGTGGCTTAGGGAAACTGAGATAGGTTATAGGACATCACGAATTAACATGGTAAAAGAATTTAACATTAGCTAAAGAATAAGAATTTTTCCATTACCGGTGCAAGAAAACTAGAAATGCGTCGAACTTCACAGCTCCACTTGTTATGGCTTAACCTTGTATTAATTTATATTATAACATCTCCAAATATAGACTTACTTAATGGGCTGCGAAATATAGATCCAAGCCAAAACTTTACTTTATCACAAAGTATATTCGAATTTAGGAGAAAGTTATAATTATTTAGTTGAATAATATCCCTTTAGGTAAACATGTACCACCCCAGCTTGTGGACTTACGCGATAAAATTTGCCACTCAACTAAAAACACCACATTTGATAATTAAAGTACACCAAATTAAAGGTAAATAATAAGAACAAAGAAGCGAGGGGAACTAAGCTATTGCCAGTAGGCTCTTTATACAAGGCATACATGCTTAAACATCTTTTAGGTGAACATTACCAACTCAATTAAAAGCATCATGAGATAACTTTGAAAAACACCAAAATCAGAAAGGTAGAGGATGAGAACAAAAAGCCGAGGGAACCAAAGCTTTAAAAAGCCGGTGGCGTTCTACTAACGAAGCCATTCATCTTATTAGGAGGTTGGTGAAGCAGTATACAGAGAGGAAGAAAGACTTACATATGGTTTTCATCGACCTCGAGAAGGCATACGACAAAGTCCCTAGGGAGGTTCTATGAAGATGTTTGGAGGTTAGAAGCGTACATGTGGCGTACACTAGGGCGATCAATGATATGTATGATGGAGCCAAGACTAGAGTACGGACAGTAGGAGGAGACTCGGAGCACTTCCCAGTGATGATACCAGGGATCAACTCTTAGCCCATTCCTATTTGCCTTGGTGATGGACGGACTGACGTGACAAATCCAAGGGGAGGTACCATGGTGTATGTTATTCGCATACGACATAATCCTGATTGATGAGACTCGCAGCGGAGTGAACGTCAAACTGGAGGTTTGGAGATAGACTCTGGAGTCTAAAGGGTTCAGGTTGAGTAGGACCAAGACAGAATATTTGGAGTGCAAGTTCAGCAACGGAAGCGACCTTGAGACATGCGTGGATGTAAGACTTGGTACTCAGGTTATTCCAAAGAAAGGAAGCTTCAAGTACTTAGGGTCTATTATCCAAGGGAATGTAAAGATTGATGACGATGTCACACATCGTATTGGGGCAGGGTGGATGAAATGGAGGCTCGCATCTGGAGTCTTGTGCGACAAAAATGTGCCACCAAAACTTAAAGGCAAGTTCTATAGGGTGGTGGTTAGACTGACTATGTTGTATGGGGTGGAGTGTTGGCCAGTCAAGACTTCGCACATACAAAAGATGAAAGTTGCAGAGATGGGGATGCTAAGATGGATGTGTGGGCATACAAGGGAGATATGATTAGAAATGATGATATACGGGAGAAAGTGGAAGTGGCCTCGGTGGATGATAAGATGCGGGAAGCGAGGTTGAGATAGTTCAGACATGTGCAGAGGAGAGACACAAATGCCCCAGTGCGGAGGTGTGAAAGGTTGGCTATGGACGGGTTTAGGAGGGGTAGAGGTAGGTCGAAGAAGTATTGGGGAGAAGTGATTAGACGGGATATGGCGCAGGTGCAACTTAATGAGGACATGACCTTAGATAGGGGTTGTGGAGGACACATATTAGGGTAGAAGAGTAGTAGGTACTCGAGCGTAGTCCTACTTATGCTTACAAATTGATAGATGTAGTGTTATTACTGTAGACCTGATTAGCCTATCACACTTATAGACACATTATTGCTTTATAATCCACTGTAGTTTGATTTCTGCTGCTATGTGTTCTTTAGTATATTTTGTTTAGCTTATTTAGTTGTGTTAGCTACTGCTCCATTTTGTTCGAATGCACTTTATAATGCTTTAATTCCTTATCTAAGTCTGACAGTTTCCCTTGCTTTACTCTTTACTTTTGTTTTACTCTTGCTTTGTTTTGATTGCCTTGCTTGTAATTATGCTTTGTCTTGAGCCGAGAGTCTCCCGAAAACAATTGCTCTACCTACCAAGGTGGAGGTAAGGTCTGTGTACACTCTACCGTCCCCAGACCCCACGGTGTGAGATTTCATTGGGTATGTTGTTGTTGTTGTTAGATTTTAAGGAGATTTAATCTTTTCTTTGCATAGAAATCAACATTAATAATACAACCTTTGGTTGCTCCATTTATTTTTTTATCATAATAATATATGTATAAGTTATAACGAATTCTATGTATTGTTTTATACGGGATATAATGTGGAATAAAAATGCAGGTGTTAGTAATACATGCATTAAAAATATTAGATTATTCAAACTAACCCTCATAATAGTAATAGTAAGCAAAACAATATTTTGTTTATATGGTAAACACATATTTTAGAGGACTGTGTTCGAGTTAGAATGGAGAAATTCCGGTTAGGAAATCAAATATTATCAACCCCTTTCTTTAGTTTTGTTAGAATTGAAATCTCCTTTTGCAAAATGTGTTTAAATAATGTCTAAAAATCTATATATATATATATATATATATATATATATATATATATATATATATATATTGAGCTCTTCTCCAATGATTAAGTGACATATGTCTTCAATATAAAAGATTATTTATTCGTCCCCATTCAAAAATGCATCATGCAACAACATTATATTTATCCTTAATTTTTATTAATGTCAAGATTAGATTTCAGTGATTTGGTTACGGTCATCGGCCATCGGCCATATAAAGAGTTGGGAGTAAAAGTCTGTTAATCCTTTCAGTGTTTCACCATTCAAACAAAATGTTGAAATTTTGGTGAAATATGGTAACTTTTTGTGGACCATTTTTCTTGCTCAATCACCACAGTAAATCCACTGTTAAAGCAAACCAAATGTAGACTTTACTTCACAACACAAGTCGGATAAATTATACAAATTCAGTTGTAGTTTGATCTATGTCTCAAGTAGGCAGGATCAAGCTGTGTAATGAACTCATCAATATGCTTGTCTGGACAGTTGGAAATTTACCTTTGGTGGGAGGTTGCGTCCACCCATATTTAATGACTTAAACACTAGGGTTCCGCATGTTGGAGGCTTTGTCTCTTCACACGTGCATAATCTACTAAGTGAGTAGATGACCGTAGGGCCAATGATCGTCAAATTTCGTTAAGAAATGAAAGAGATATTGATCCACGAAATAAGGTGTTATGAGGCATGAAAATATGGTGGGACAAATCTACCACATCGGTGGAAAAAGGAAGAATTGTTCTCTTTATAAGCCTAAAAAATGGATAAGGGTTTGGGACCCCAAAGGGTAACCTATGTGTTTGAAGGAGGGAGGACCTAGGTGTGCTTGGGTTCGAGGCTAGCCCCACGCGCGCCACCGCCCGTCCAGTCCGGGGATCGGGGAATACACCTCTTAATCACCTCTCCTCCTCCTAAACACTATATATTGCCTAAAACAAATTTGAGGTAGAGAAGAGAGTGATGAAAAACAGAAACTCTTCTTTTTCCTCTAAAATTTTCATTCTTCAGCAAGTCGTTTCGTGTCTGTTTTCTTCGTTAGAATCAACCTATTTGCTTTGTAGTGTTGATTAGTTGTTGTTTTATCTTGAGACTATTGCCCGCTAACGTAAAAGCATATATACGGGGCAATCTTGTCTTAAAGACAGAGAGTCATCTCTCGATTCAGCCACAGTTGTAACAATCCAGATTTAGTGTTTATTGATTTCAAGTTATCAAGATTCAAGACTCAACAATCTTGTGGCTTTATCCTTTCGAACACTTGTAATATTTATTTACTTCTCGTACTGCTTTGATTCCAACAAATTATATCCTACATGGACTTCCACTTGTGTCAATTGCCTCCTTAGCCAACTCTTTCAAGCTAGTAATATTCTTTCTAATTTCTTGTCCTCTCTCCTTCTAAAACTTCCCTGATGCACCTGTATATTTCCTCACTTGTAGTAACACCATTATTTTCTGTAGCTATCAACCCCACAACCCAAACATTCTCTAGAAAATGCGCGTTGATTATTTGGTCTAAAATTTGAGGCATTGCAACTATAGGCACACCAAAGCTTATTGCTTCTAAGGTTGAGTTCCATCCGCAGTGTGATACAAAGCATCCCACTGCATGATGTGCTAGCACTGCTAACTGCGAGCACCATGTCACAACCAATCCCTTTTCTGATGTCTCTTTGATGAAATCACTTGGAAGCTTACTCTGTTCATCAGGTTTCACCACCCATAAGAATGTGATGTTGCTTTGCCTTAGAGCATCAACTACTTCTGTTATTTGTTCTGCACTCAAATTCGCTGCACTTCCAAAAGAGACGTAGACGACTGAACCAATCTTCTTATTGTCAAGCCACTCCATGCAGTTGTTAGAGTTTGGCTTATGAATATTGAAGCCATACTCATTATCATTTTCAACTCGTTTGTCAAGATAAAATGATGGCAAAGTTGGACCTATTGTTACTGCATTCCAAAGCTGCTTCATCCAATCGACTACCTAAATTCAGATGAACTAGCTGCGGCGAGTCAAACAATTCATCATCCTTAAAATCAGGTATGTAGCAATTGTTTACCTGTCCTACCAGGTTAAACTTGACTCTAAAAAATTTCTCAGTAAGTTACAGGAACAGATAAGAAAATTGTCCTCTTTGTTTCTATATACTTTGATTAAAAAAAAAACTTTAAAGCAGTATGAAAATGCTAATATCAAAAGCGAATACGCCATGATAGCGCATTCTGAAAAAGTAAGCAGTAACTAGCGCATGTAAATAAGCTAAACAAAGTACACTAAAGAATACATAGCAACAAAAATCAAACTACATGGGACTATAAAGCCCTATTGCGCCTATTAATATGATAGGCTAAGCGGGCCTACAGTAATAACACTACAACTACTAGTTTGCAAGCGTAAGTAGTGTAAGTAAAAATGGTGTCAGAAAGGTTAAACAAGAATAAAGGTTGTGTCGAAAGATGGTTCTCTGTCTTTAAGACAAAATTACCCTGTATAGATGCTTTTACGGTGATGGACAATAGTCTCCCAAGATAAAACAACAACAATCAACTATACAAAGCAAATAAAGTTGATTCTAGCGAAGAAATAAATATAGAACAGATTGTTGATTCTAGGAGAGGATTTTTGTGTGCGTTTTTGTTTCGGTATTTCGAATAGAACAGAAGAGTTTTATTGTTGTCTGTTTAAACTGAACAGTAATGTTCAATTTGTAGTTTTAGAGGAGGGTCGTTGTAAGGTTTCTAAAATCTTTCGAACCGTTGCAACGTTTCCGAAATCTTCAGGGACCAAAGTGTAAATAAGAAACACTTTAGGGACCAAAAAGAAAATTTTGGAAGAAAGCCCGTGGCTTGAGAACCCGGACCGGGCGGGCGGTGGCGGCGCGTGTGGGGCTTAGCCCCGAACCCAAGCTCACCTAGGTCCACCCTCTTCTAAACACATGAGTTACCCATTGGGGTCCCAAACCCTTACTCAAAAATAGAGCTTATATATTGCTCAATCCTTCCATCTTCTACCTATGTGGGAGATTTATTATTTGGCCAAAAAATCATCCATCTATTCATGTCTCAAACACTTTACTTTGTGTACCAATATCTCTTTCATTTCTTGAGCATTCACGATCCCGGAACCACAAACCAGAAACATTCACCGTGCACATCCGTATTCAAAATGCCACTGACAAACAAGATGTAGCCTCATGTTCCTACTTATAGCTTTGAATTCTTACATTTAATCCTAAGGTGCTGTAACTTTTCCCTGGCAACACAACCGGTTCTAGAATGACATCTGCAAATGTCCAAAACCAAGACACTCATTAGGTGACACTAATGGTTATCCAATCTCACCAGTAATTCCCACATGAGCATTCACCATCCCTGAAATGATGAAACCTATTTCCATCTCTGACGATGATTTCTCTTGCCTCAACCTTCGACATGAACTTGAAAGCGTTGTGACAGTCACCACATATCCGAAGGTTCTTGAAGACCCGAATTGTGGCTCCACGAGGAAGCTTCAAGAGCCCAAATACAACCGCCAGCTTTTCACTATGAGTTGATAGAGCATACTCCTTTTGCTCAGTCTCCATATCATGCAACACGTATTGTGTGTCTGGAACATATCCCATTTTCCTCATCTTCAGCCTTAATTCCTCCAGGTAGTTGTACACGGCCTGAATTTCAGGATGCGCAGTATCATCCACCAAAAAGACATGAACGGTATTCTCAACCTTAATCCAACTACATCCAGGCTCTTTTTTCACCCCTTGGTCTCTCATCAGTTTTCGCACCTTAGCAGCGTCATCCCATCGGCCTGCAGCAGCGAATGTGTTAGCCAGCAGTATGTAGGTTCCATCATGTTGTGGCGTCAACTCAAAGAGTTTTTCTGCTGCTTCAACCCCCAAATCCACATTCCTATGAGTTCGGCAACCAGCAAGAAGAGCTTCCCAAATGGGTGCCCCAGGTCTATTAGGCATACTCTGGATCGCATCTTTTGCTTCTGATAACCTTCCAGCTCGAGACAACAAGTCAATTAAACGGGCATAGTGATCTTCTCCTGGATTTATTTTATAAACACTTTGCATTGTGTCAAAGTAGTGTCGTCCCTTTTCAACCAATCCTGCATGACTACAAGCAGATATAACTGTGAGAAAGCTTATTCTGTCAGGCGTTATATGTTCACATAACATCTGATCAAAAAGTTCTACAGCTTGAGCACCATATCCATGCTGTCCCAAGGCAGCAATTAATGCATTCCAGGATACCAAATCTACACAAGGCATTGTGAGAAACACAGTACGTGCAGCTTCAATGACCCCAGATCTTCCATAAAATGTAATTAATGCATTTCCAGCTGAAAGGCTTGAATCAAAGCCACGCTGGATAAGCTGAGCATGGAGCTGACATCCAGTTTCTAGTGTTGCAAGCACTGCACAAGATGTAATAGCTCCAGCAAATGCATAGTCACACAGCTCGATCCCGTTTACTCTCATTTGGTTGAACAGTTTGAGACTTTCTTCCCCTTGTCCATTTTGTGCAAATCCTGAGATCATTACAGTCCATGCCAGGGAATTCTTCTCTGGCATCTCATCGAAAAATTGTTTAGCTTCATTAATCCGTACTGCACTCACATATGCTGATAGAACTGCATTCCACGAAACAAGGTCCTTGAAGACTAGATTATCAAAAACTTTTCTTGCTTCATCGACTCTACCACATTTCCAATATAATGTTATTAAAGCATTATAAACAGACACATGAATTTCCTCTTCTGTTCGTCTAACATAAGCATGCACCTGCTTTCCAAGAAGAAACAAACCAGCATCCGCACAAGCACTGAGGATACTAGTGCACGTAAACTCATCCGGCTTCATCCCTGCTAAATGCATTTTTCTTAACATGTCCAATGCTTCAAAGATGAAACCTTTATGCACATATCCAGATATCATGGCATTCCATGCCACCAGAAACTTCTCATCCATACCGTCAAACACCTTTTGAGCAGCATCAAGGTCATCATTCTTCACATACCCTGTGATAATCGTAGTCCAGGACAAGTCATCCCGCTCTGGCATCTCATAAAACAACTTGCTTGCTGAGTCCATCAACAGCAAGGATGATGCTAGGGGTGACGAAGCACATCTTACATAAACTGATATAAGTGCATTGACAACACACTTAATGTTAGACATGCCTGACTTCACAACAGCACAATGCAGCTGCCGGCAGTGCATTTCATGATCAGCTATAAGCGCTAAAGCTGCAAGCACTGAGGTGTACGTATACTCATCAGGCTGGAAACTTTTCCACCTCATATCAAGAAATAATTTTATAGCAGCATGGCCATCATTGTTGTGTGAATAGCCTGTAATCATAGCGTTGTAACAAATAGTGTCACGGATGCTTAATGGGGTTTTGTCAAAAACGTCTCTTGCAAGCTTGGGTGCTCCGGAAGCAGAGTATGCAGCAATCATAGTTGTTCTTGCCACGACATCTGGTTGGGGAATTCTATCAAACAGGTGCTTTGCATAAACAAGGCCGGAATTTTTGCAGTAAATATCGATTAAGCGATTAAGGATGTGGCTACGTGGCCTGAATCCTGAGGTAATCATGTTGGCGTGGATTGATCGGATAAGAGAAAAAGCTGAGGTGGCATGCTTTTTCTCTCGGCAAAGAAGTTGGAGCTGGACTGCGTAAAAGTAAGCAATGGAACCAGTGTCGGATTGATTTTGCAAAGATGTTTTGACGGCATTTTTCATGACTGAAAAGGTAGAGATAGGCAATTTCACTTGTTGAAGAAGAGATTTGAGAAACTCTCAACCAAGAATTGCCGCTTCGGGAATTCAATCATTTTTTCTACTTCTATCTCAAACCAATGTTTCCACAATAACTATACTGTAACCACGATTGCAATGACTCCCTCTCTCAAATTATTTATACTCACTTATCTCAAAATATTTTTCTTATTTTCTTTTTTAATATGTTTAAAAAAAGAATGTCTCTTTTCAACTTTTCCTTTTTGATAACTATTTAATTTCAACTTTCTAACTGATATATTATAGATCACAAGATTAAAAGACATTTTGATACATTCTACATATCTTTAATTAACAATCACAAGATTCAAAAGTTTTCTTTATTTTCTTAAACTCTATGTCAAGTTAATATTAGTCAAATATTTTAAAACATATCCTTATTTATGTCTACCTAATAATCTCTCTATTAAATAGTTATTCTATTTATGTGTCATCTTTATTAATGACAAAAGGTAAAATGAAAAAAAAAAAAATTAATTATGTCTTGAGCTTTTAAAAGGACAATAATTTGAGACAACTATTTTTAGTAACCGCGATATATAGTTTGAGACGGAGGAGTCTATATGTAAGATATTTTTAAATAATAGAACGACTGTCCGTAAATACTCCCTCCATCTCAATTTATGTGGCACAATCTAACTTGACACTAGTTTAAGAAATAAAGACTTTTGAAATGTGTGGCGATAAATCATCTCATAAAGTTAAATTATTTCTAAATATATAAAGATGACATTTTTTTTGGGACATACCAAAAAAGAAATGACACCACATAAATTGAGACCATGATTGCACTGTTCATAAATACTTAAATCTTCAACTATTTATAGTGAAGAAATATTAATGAAGTGGAGTATTAAATACTTCATAAATAAAATTCACGTCCAAAACGAATAATATTGTTTTCTAAATCTTCACAACTTTTACTTTATAAATAAAATTCATGCCCAAACACGAATACTCCTTTCAATGTCAAGTTCGACCAAATATTGTTTAAACGCTATTGAGTCGTTCAAAGTTGATTTAAAGGACCATGTATTATACAGAACCCAACAGCCGCTACGGCTGTCAACGCGAGGATCGAAGTTACCTATCTTCTCATAGTGACCTCAAATATGTTATAAATGCGCAGGAATATTTGGATCCCTCAACAAACACTCAAAAGGTAAAATCTTCTCAACATTATTTGGTTTTTACAAAATTGGAAAAAGAAAAGGCACAAAACAACTAAACAAACAGCCGCCAAAGATGGAAACCTATATTATCACAATCAACTTCCTGCTCTGCACCTACATCAAGTTTCCCCAGAATCCAAGAAGAGACCATTGGAAGGGAATAGAAGCAAAGCAAAGCAGGAGTTCCTCCAAATCTTCTCAATGTTAAAAGCTGGTAGGTTCTCATCTAAAATGGTGTGCTCACACTTGAGGGTGATGATATCACTGAAAGAATGTCAGTCACAGAAGCCATGGCACTTAATGCAGCCTTCAGGACATCTTGTGAGCATCCAGGCTTCACAATTGTACGCACCTGAAAAGAAATTGAAAATAAAATAACAAAGCATGTCATAAGACTGTCAGACAATTGAGACGTGAAATGAATTGCCAACAGAAGTTGGTAAAAGAGACGTGGTTTCAAAATTCAGCACCTTGTCTAGGTATTCCTGCAATTTCTTGATACGGCCCATGTAATCCTGGTCTTCAACACAAAGGGTAACGGCCTTGGCATCTGCACCAGGGCCATCAAACTGGAGGGGACCTGGGTTTCTGTAAACATCATCCAACAAAAACTTTGTTGCATTTTGACTCAACAGCCTGCGCCAAAATGAAGAGAGAAATTAGGTACAGCAAGAGGATAAGTATTGCTCCAAGCAGTTTACATGCAAAAAGCACGCTTAGAATGCAGTTCTTAAGAAGCATCTCCTTTTTATTTTTTGGTCTACTTCCTACCTTTTGAACTTCAACAGTCACATTCATTTTAAGCTGAAAATATATATAAGCAACAAGTCAGAAATTTGACATACTCGTATGATTTGCCCCTCAAATCCACAGTAGCAGGATGCAAAGCAGGTACTCCAATTGACGCTTTGCCAGGACCGCGACCATAACGCTTAACAGTCATCATTGCCTAAAGTAACAAAGCAGTGAACAGAGTAAACCATTTTTGGGGATGCGGATATTCGCAACTTCGAACAAGTGGAAGTTCAGGGTGCATCTCCGAAGAAGTTAAAAGAAGAAGCTTACAGATATAGGGGCAGCACCACAATGCCAATGGTTGGCAGGATTCTTCAGGTTGGTCACAGTAGCCATGTAACCATTAAGACCAGCAGCTAAAATATGGGAGCAAACGTGACCAAGTACCTGCATTTGGTTTTGTTGGAATTATGTATCTGAAAATCAAAATTAAAAAAAAAAGATATAGCAACAGAAAAACTTACATAGGCATAGTCACAATCAAATTTTGATGGCAACGATCCCCGTGCTTGATAACCAAAGAAATGGCATATAGCATTAAATTTCTTTCCTTTGTAAGTTCCTTCTTTCTGTAAAGTGACAGAAGAAAGAGGATGGTCACACACAAAAAAAGTATCGTTAAGTATGTAGCTCTGCACTCTTTTTCTTTTTAGCTCTCACCTACAAATAGCCAGTTAAAGTGAAGTAACAAGAAGCATCTATCTTGAAGAAAATAAAACGAGAAAAGAATGATTGATCATCAGCGACTGACTTCCATCCGAAGAAAACTAAAGAATGGCTGAAAATGAAAATTTTGTGCAATGAGGAAATTTTATCCACCTGATGTTTGAGCCCTTGCAGATAATACATCATCCTATTAAAGTTAACAAGCAAAACGGAGAAAAGTAATATTTTTTCATGAGTAGGAGAAAGAGATAATTTGAATAACTTCCTAGAACTCGTAGGATATCCCGAAATATCTTTATTTACACAAACACAATCCTAAATCCTTGCCTTGCAGGACGTTGTACTTCTAACCTACTCTCAAATCACTTGTTAGAGATTCCAAAGAATCATTAGATGCAACATATTAGAGTTCATTAACTTACCAATCGCTTGTTCATTTCTGTTTCAACGAGATGAGCTATAAGTTTCTCAGTCTCAATCTGTAAGGAGATATTAAAGACAATCAACTAACAGATAGTTCATATATATTATCAAGCAGCACCATCCAAACAACAAGTTTAGTTACTTGTGATAGCTGAGCAGAGTCATCTGATTCCGGGTGCAGGAGAAGCTGCAAAATCACAAGTCTTGGGTGTAAGCACTATCCTAATGAAAAGATTTTGTCAATACAAAGACATGCAGAAACTGCACCTGCTTTCTGATAAAATATGGCAAAAATTCAAAAAGTGCAGAAGCCCATGGTGATAGTTGAGAGGAAATCTTATCAGCAGGAACACCTTGCTTGAGTAAACCATGAATTTCCTGGAATTCGTACAATCAATCAGAAAAGGCAATGTCATAACCAAATCCGCATCCCAACAAAGCTTTCTAGCAATAGAACTTAACATGGAAGGTGCATCATCTTGCACCTCTGTTCTGCTTTTCCTTTTTTTTTTTTTGGGGGGGGGGGGGGGGGGTTGTGGTGGGAAGAAGCAGTGCCAGGAAGGAGCCCTAGAATGCAGCTAAGATATTAAAATTTATTTTACATCATACCTGCAATAGAGCATATACTTCAGGAATACTTTCTATAAGCCCCTCAGGCAACAGGATAACACCATGGTTTTTATCTGAATGCAAAACCTTAGTCAGCTGACTGCAAAACTCAAAAATGACTGTACAGAGAAATGAAGACCTAGTAGTTTCAATACCATGTTCAGCCCTAGCCTGAACTGCATCACAAATTTGTTGTGTGATGTCAAAAATAGTAAGCTTCGATGCAGCTACTTCCTCTCCAAGTATCACCTGCAATATTGCTTACACTTCTTAAGCAAGAACACTTGCAATATATAAGAAGCACCATGTCCTAGCTGCAGCATCAGCTTATCATTTCAGAGATAAACTAACCATATTAGGATGTGACTGCAAAGTGCACTCTAACGCAACATGTGATGCTTTTCGCCCCATGAGCCTGATGAAATAGTAATACTGAAAAAAGGAAATATCCCCACGGTATGTTAATAGAAAGACAAAAATGGTGTAACATGAAACATGTAAGTAAATCACGATCAAGTAACGAGAACAACCCTCCATAAAGATTTCATAACACCAGATTAAGTATATTAGGTTATATAAAAAACACCCAACTATCCCGAAAGCAGCAACGAAAAACATTTCAGGATATAAATAGACTTGGTACCTTCTCTGCTGAAAGTGCATCAGTGCACATATTGCTAATGAGTTGGGAGTTAACCTGAGATGAAACCATAGATAATGAGCTTTTCCTGATCTATATCACAATTGGTAGAACTCCAGAAATTAAGAAGTCAAAGACACAACTCAGCTAGTCCGAAGCTTGTATTACTCAATTAACATGCACAACATCGCAAAGAGAAAGGACTATCAACACTACTATCACTGCAAAAACGCACACCTACCCAATGGAATACACCATCAAAAGAGGAAAGCTGCCAGCAGAAATTCCAGTAGAAAGACAAGGAGAAGAAAATAGAAAAAAACAAAGAAGAAAAAGAATAGAAGCAGTAGGTCAAATGAAACCCTCGACCCACCTAGAAACGAAAAGAACCACCCTCAAGCAAGGGATGGGAAGCATTAAGAAGAATCTGCAGGGAAATGCATTTCAAAGGAAAAACAGAAAGCTAGTTACGAGCTACTTCTGCATGGTGATTGTATCAATACCTTGCATATTGTGTCAAAACCAACATTTGCTTCAACAAACTGATTCTTGAGATCCCCATTTAATGTAACAGGAACACCAACCACCTAAAGATAAAGACATCAATCAGTGTTGATGCTGACACAATAAGATAATATGCCGGATAAAAGATCCAAAGTTTGGGGGAAAAGCAGGAAAAGTTAGAGAAAATAGAATAGGATATTCATTACTTTACATGACAAAATGGGAATAACACATACTTTAGTAGGGCATTTTGTTTCTGCAAATTTTTCTGCCAGATGCGCAGCATCGGTGTTTGATGTCACTCCTTCAACACAATGTATATTTTTAGACTTTAGATGAAGTGGAATAGTGTATACTTGAAGGTTCATCATATACCATTAACAGTAGCAGTATCAATACCTCCAATGATGACAAGGCCATCCAATTTCAAAGCTTTGCATGCAGCCATTGAAGCATTTACTTGCTCAGTCGTTTTAATTTGGTCTTTTGTCCGTCCCAGCATGTCGTATCCACCTTAATAGGACAGAAGGCAACAAAAATAAGCCAATAGAGGCAAAATGAGATATAAAATGCAAACTTCATCCAGATGTGAATTACCTTGATTCTTATAGGTAGCAAGAACATCATTGGTGATCTCTAGAGTTTTTTGTGCAAATAAACCTTCGGAACCACCTGTTGAGATTTGAAAAAGAGAGCTTCAGCATATTAGACTTCTCTGAGGAGAATCAAGTTTCTAGCAACTGAAAACATTAGAGCATGATAAGAAAATAATCAATCAACATTAGGGCATGACCCTCGAAATATTATACATGCAATGAGATACTCGTGGCAATCATGGTGAAGTAGATTTGCAAATTTGTAATTGTGGTGAAGTAGATTTTCAAATACACGCTCGTCAGCTTTTACTGTAGTGTCCCAATAATTATAAAAGCTCTCAAACGAAAAACACTGAGAAATGCGTAAAAAACTTACAGAACCATCATAAAGGAAATACTTACCTAAAAACCCAAGCAAGATATTTTTGGGGTTGTGAACTTTAAGAGCATCATGAAGACCCCATATCACATTGTGTCCTCCAGGAGATTGTCTACCACAAAATAGCACCCCAACCCTAACATAAGAAGAGGATAATCAGTGAGCACAGTTTTCAGTCCCGTCAAAGAGATTAGGGATAAAGGTGCATACTGCACACAAAAACACAATCAAGCTCATTTTATTGTAACCTATATGTGAATTAGATTTTAATGCATAATGAAATGTAACAATATGGATACCAATATTGTTTTGAGCCGAGGGTCTCTCGGAAACAGCTGCTCTACCTACCAAGGTAGAGGTAAGATCTGCGTACACTCTACCCTCCCCAGACCCCATGTTGTGGGATTTCACTGGGTATGTTGTTGTTGTTTGTTGTTAAGACTTTGAGGATGTCAATAGAAGAGCAATTCAATCACTCACAAAACAAAAGGAATGTTATCAAGAAAACTGAAGTAGATCCATAAACTTAAATTAATTCAACATAGAATTTGTTAGAAAACATCTCCTGATTACAGGGCTGATCTAATTTGTGCGTAAACTGCAGAATTATGAAGCAATCTTTAAGTGCAATACCTAATTGCAGGATGTTCAGTAATTATCTGAGCATCAGGGACCTTGGCAGTTGCCCTAAGAAAATGGACTAACGGCTGACTGTAAGTGTGTGGGAAGAACCGTTTAATTGTGTGTTCACCGGAGGGATCTGCTGCAGTGGTTGCATCACGAAGCTCTACCCGGACAGTAGTACCCTGTATAAGTCAGAGCAATTCGGAACAAAGTCATGATTGAAGATGTTAAGGCAATAATATCAAATGAAAAATTGCTCAAGGATCTTAAATATCATAGATAAAATCAAACAGAATAACGAAAATTCAAACAATCAAACAACGTGGTGATGCATTGAACTACAAGAATTGGACACCAATGAATGAATCAATTGAAAGCTGGTAATTAATCCAAAGTGTGATGATTTGAATAAATGTCTCAGGACAGTCAAACAAACATCAGAGTAACTTCGAAGTGTTATTTTGTAAAAGTTTACCAGCATTTTTCTGATAATTTGTTTTCAAAAGAGCAACCAAAGACAGTTTATATGTGTTGATTACTTCCTATATAGTAAAGAAGTGATATTTTTCAGATGAAAAAAAGTAAAGACATGATTTTTCAGCTGGCTGCTCGTTAGAGGAAAGTGAGTCCTCTGCCATCCTAAACACACAATACGTAAAACTTCCTCAAGTTATGTTTTATTCTCTCCACTCCACTACTCGATCAAGTCCACACATGGTTTAGATGGATGGATCGAATAAAACAATCCTAATACGACGAAAGACACATAACTAAAGGGTAGTATGACATTGTATGTGTGATCTATTCTTCACGTTTTGCGTTAAAATAGTTACGGTTGAGAAAAGGAAAGGGAACCTGAAGACAAGGAGGAAGTTCAGGCTGGTAATGAGATCGAAGCTTTTGCAAATCAGAGAGTTGTCGAGGTATGCCGTAATCTGCATCCATTCTATGTCACTCTCTCCAACTCTGAAAAGTACGTTTATATCGGACCGGCCCTAGTGGGGCGATACAACCAACTTTTTCCAACTCTTTGGCTTTTTTTCCTGCAATGACCAAAGCACCCCTTACCTACTTCTCGATGGGGACAAAACTTTCTTATTTTACGACAACAAAGTTTGATCTTTTTGATGGCTTCAGGAGCCAGTTTCCATCTCAATTTTCCAACAGCGCCCCCAGTTTACTCTAGCTTTTAAAATCTTACCCATTGTAAAAGACATTTCCTTCCTTCTCCAATCCTGCCCACGGAAAAGAGGGGGGAAAGGCAGGCATACATTTACGAAAAATGCTGTCCACATACTTTTTGTATTGCCCTCGACTCGCCAAAAATATATGTACTTCTATGCTGTCCAACCTTACCTTCCCAAGCCCTTCAGAGGAGGGAAATAAGAGAAACAGACTGCTGTCTGCAACCTTATAGACAAGGCGGTTCCATCCACCATCAAAGTTAAAACATATTTCAAGATGCTAAACGTTATTTCAGATTAATAGAAATCCCATCTTCACGTCGATTTCATAGTATTGGAAATTTAGGAAGGAGGATGATCTGGCCCGCTCCCAAACACAACGCCCCAACAACCACTATGGGGCAAAAAGGGTGGAGAAAAGGAAAAGCAGAACAAAGACGATCAAATTTCAGCTGGAAGCGTTAAAAAGATGCATAGATCTAAATATAGCTCATAAGTCATTAATTAATAACAGTGAACAACGTCCTTCAGATGTCAAAGCAAGACTCATACACAGTCTCTGATACAAACTAAAGAACTCAAAGGAACCATGATCCACCAAAGGGAAAGGATTTGATCACAACGAGTCACATCACAATTCCCAAAGAATGGGGGGTTGAACTTCATCCTCGATCTTGAAGCTTTGCATCTTTTACCCATCATGAAGGACACGCACACCAAAATCCGACTGGTCTTATTTCCTTCCTTTATTGGAACCAGAAGCCCGTGGTTTCTGCTTCCCAGATTTTCTTCTGGACTTGACCAGGTTTGGCTGGGTAGAATGAGCAGGCATGTGATGCCCAGGAACCAAAGCAGGGAACCCAACAGCAGGGATTCTGCAAATTCATATTGCATCAATTAGTATAGGCATTTGAGAGAAAATAATGAACCTTCCCGTTCAACAAAACCATGGCAAGCTAGAAAAATGCCAGGCGGTCCCGTATTTTTCTTGCTTCAAACGTTAACCAGAGCAAAGTCCGGAAAATTTTGGCATCAAAAAGTGGTATAAAGAATGTATTTTAGCCAAATAACAAGGATGTTTCTTATGCTTACCCAACAAGAGCACGGCAGACTCCTGCTTGGTCATAGAAACACCATTAGCACTGCTATTCTGCAAAGAGAAGTGTAAAGCTTGATTTTCTGCAAGACAGCACTGGAGAACGAACCCCAGCCTCTTGCACTCTGATTCAAAGTATCTACTCTTCAACTCAAGATCCCTAACATACAACTTCTTCCTCTCTCGTGACCTGACAGCTGCATCTCTGTTCCTCAATTGCCTGGAAGACCAAAAATTAAGTTTTTCACTAAGATTGTCTTAAGCTGCTATATACATCACAACTAGATAAGCAATCCTATCATCATCTTGGAAGACAAGAAGAGAGGGATGTATTAAAGTACTCTAGATAAGTGCATGTGATGATATCCAATTTTAAGCATGATGAGCTACATGCACTTCCTCGATATATTATACACACACAAAAATAAGTGCAATCTTTTCGGAACATGGTCTCTTCTTCTACGAAAAAAGTCTAGCACCAGTTTGCTATGTCAGCAAAGTTCCCCACTTGGTGGTGTATATTCCCCATTTTCAACTACTCACAATACCCCAGAAAGACGGTGTAGCTTACATTCGCAGATTCCAGCATACTTCCACCTCTCACAAGTGGCAAACTAATAGAAACATTGAACCATCATGAGCTTTGATAAAATCTGTATTAGCAAATCTGACTTCGGAAAGAACCAGTTTTTTGTTTCACGACCAAATAGACAACGAACATCATTCCAACACAGCACAAATCAATTATAACTGAATATTCTGTAAACTAGCTGGTAGCAGCAACTACTACAATGGCTAATACAGACTCCAGTTACCACAATCAATGTGCGATGTCTAGTTATTGTGATCTTATAGAGAGAAACTCCTCTAGAATACTAATTAATGTTTTGATTGAGAAAGCACAATGTGTATATGGGGATGGATTTTGCTTGCTCACTCGCTACTGATGACAAGGAATTAAAAAAAGTGTTAGATTTGTGTACAATATCCTACCTAATCAGAAAACATTAAATAAGCGAAGAACAATTAACACACAGATTTATAGTGGTTCACCCTCAATGCGAGAGCTACGTCCACTTTGCCGCTGCAAATTTTACTATAATCAAATAGTGAGTTTGAGTTTACAATTCTTTCTTTATCTCTTGCTCGACCTCAGAAAGAAAAACGGCGCCCCTAGTCTATATATAGCGAAAACTAGGGCGAACATAATACAAGGCCGAAATTCCTAAAATACACTCCACTTAATAACCTTACATTATAAAAAAATCAGCGTTACACGCTCTGTGTAGGGTCTCAATAGTGTCGGCGATGAATTAGGCTCCACAACTCAACAAAAAGTATTTTGGGCTATTATCCATAACTCAAATTATTCACATCACGCAGTATCAGACCCCTAAAAGAGAATTGTTTTAAATTAATAAGCGTGAGCAGGACCAAATGATATATATAAATTCTAGGATTAGTTTCTGATAATCAGTCAACCAATTTGAAAGAAGAGATACAGCACATAAAGTGAAAGGAAACCACACCATAAATCCATAGCCTGCAAAGCACTGAGCATGCACAAGAATACTGAGTAAATAGAAATATTATATCTGACTAAGAAAAAAGGTGAAAACTTTAGAGCTATACCTCTTGCCCTTCTTATCGACGGGATCCTGATTGTTCAATTGGGAAACCTTCTCCTTGTCTTTGCGATGATCGTCGGAGAATCCAATGTGAAGACCAGAGGGAGAATGATCGGCGAGACCGACATCGTCGTCGTTCATGAGAAACTGCTCGATCTCCTGGATTGTCGGCTCATCAGCTGAGAAGAAATTGTCCCAATTGATGATGTTATCGACCATCGCCTATTCTACTATTGAAAGAGCACCGGAGTTTCGTTTGGGGATGGGCCAATTAATAACACGTCATGTCATGTGTGTGTTTCTTAGAGGTTAAGGGTCCAAACACAAGTAATTGCGTCATCCAGCCAATAGGAATTTCACCTTTCGCACCACTTCTCCTACTAAAATTATTATTCTCATTCATTATCTTTTCAGAAAAAGAGGTTTTTTTCTGAATTTTTTTTCATTTTTTTCAAAAGTTAGTGTTTGGTTATAAAAATTTCAAATATAACTTCAAGTTATATTTAAAATTTAAAAAATAATCAAAATCTTATTTTCACTTTTTTTTTTTTTTACTTTTTGTATTTGGTTGTTGCTTTTGTCTTTTATTTTTCAAATTTTACCTTATATTTTTTATTTTTATAAATTTGACCCCATTTAATTCAGTTGATCGGGAAATGCATGCTCGACGGAAATAGATTGTTCACACAATGTGAGTGGATTATATTAAAATAGCTATTACTACTAGTGTTGTTGATTTTTAGTAATAATGAATCTTTTGTAATAGTATTTAGAATTGACGAAGTGTACAAGCTCATGCTCGTGATTAATGACGATACATATTGAAGATGCGAATAATTGTAAACTTGATTATATCATCGTACTAAAGAAAATCTATATAAATCATGTTTAATGCAATAGGAAGTGATTGATCGGCAGTGTTTATGCACTATTTATGTTTATTAATTTTTTTGAGTGATTTTGCTATTTTTTTAAAATTGAGGGTAAAAATAATACTTATTTCATTTTTAAAGAAAAAATACATTCCAACAACCAAATATTATTTGCAGAAACTATTACCAAAATACAACTCTAACTCTAACTTCAAAAATTCCCAAAAAAAAAATGAAATTGTTTTTTATTTCTATGGCCAAACGCCTACCTAATATACAAAAGTTTGTACTCTTACTTTTCTCTTTTTGCGTGTTGTGTGTAATATACTCCTCCTTTTTGTCCATATTTAGACTCTTTAAATATAACTATGAAAATTTTACATTTGAAACAAACAATGCCTTATTTTTAAAAAATACTAACGGTGTTGTTAGGTCAAACGACTATTCAGTGACGGATTCAGGATTTTAAAGTAATGGATGCTCTATTTCGAACATGATTTCTGTAGTGTGCAATTATTGATCTAATTGAATCAAATATTTTGACATAGTAAGATATATAAGTAAAAAACACTAGAATTTCAAAGAAATATATTCAAATTTGAAATGTGCAATGGTTCAATTGTAAGAACCTAACGGTCGAACACATTAAATTAAATCCTAAATTTGATTCTGTTAATTAATGCACAATCTCTACAATTATCGAGTATAATTGTTTTACTATTTTTAGACCCCACATTGTGGGACCTCACTGGGTACGTTGTTGTTGTAATTGCTTTACTATTTTTAAAATGGATATTAGAAACCTAACATGTAAAACGTATTCCGTAAAAATTACACAATTATTCTCAAAGTTTTAATACCACGAACAATAGCATCATTATTTTTACCAGAATTATTTGGAAAATATCAGTCAAGATTGGCATTAAGTTGAACATAAATTGTACACTCTGATTTATATACAAAAATTAATTTCTATAAAATTGAGAGTACGATAAAAGAAGCAACAACAACATATCCAGCGTAATCCCACAAAGTGTGATCATGGAAGGGTAGAATGTGCGCAAACCTTAAAGAAAAAAAAATTATATAAAGCATCGAACGCACGCTGCAGAAGATCAAGCCCCTCACGCCTGCCCATTAAACCAAAGCACCCATAGAAATTTTATGTAAATGGGTGCTCACATTTGTTTTTATACGGTTCTTGGCAATTTTTATATAGATATACAAGTTCCGCGTTCGAAGTAATAGGTGCTCGAGCATGGGTGCGCCCCTACGACTATTATTAATTGTTTAATGACAACCTTTTTCAAGTTTCAACCTAAATGATCCACAGACTCGGAGAGTATTTTCTTTTGTATCTTGTCTCGATTGCTTATAGTAATTGACTAAGACCTCATTTTGCAACACGTTTCAGATGCGCATAATTACATTTAGAACTTGGACATGATTTTTAATGTAGTTAGCACTTACCATATTCATGTTTGAACTTTGAACTACTGCTTGTATTATGTGTCATTGTAATATATAAATTAAATCTTTAGTTGCTCTTTCAATAGAAGGAAATAATTCATACTGAACGCACCTTCCAATCAAGTACAAAAAGTCAAGTTTAAATTGTTGGTTGCGGCTCTAATTAAAGAAAACCATGTCCAGGAAAACTCAGCTTCCTTGCTCTTTTTGTTGGTCTTTTAACAACGCACTTAATCCTCTAAATTATATCAACATTAAAAATAAAAAAAAGTAAAGTAAAGCACAACTCTTCAACCAAGAGAAAAATTATGATAAAGCACATTGTCAACTCTTGCAATCATATAAAATCATTCCTTCTAAAGCGTCAACAGTACTGAAGGATTTGGCTCAAGCCTTGCCAAAACCAAAGATACAATGTCTCTTTTAACCACTCCACTCAATATACTTAGAACATTTGTAACGCGCTTGCACTGGGCAAAGAGGAATTGTCTCCATACATTTTTAAGATACAAGTTGAGGAACTTGTGAGATAGAGAAAATCCATCACACAAGGATAACTTTCTTCTGTCAGATCATCTAGGTAATGAGCTTGGTGGAAAATGACGCAGTGGATTCTCTCTCAGCAACTCAGTCTCCCTGCAAACAAGGCATTGTCAAAAAGGTGCATTCTTGCTATTGAAATGAAGAATTCAAATGAAACCAAGTTGATGCTTACTTTTTTATGTCTCTGTCATCTCCTCGTCTAAGCTGCAGACTAGAAACCTTTACACCAGCAGAGTCCTTTTCCTGTGTTCTGTCAAAGATGAAGGGGCAAAAAGAACGTTAATCCAGGATTCCTGCTGAAAATCTTAGAAACTAACACTATTTATACAATAACCGGAAACTTTGATTCAGCTGTGAATATATGCTTGATGCATGTACACACTGGAAGCATGTGTTTCTAGACACAAATACTGAAAAGACCATTATATCTATGTACTCACTTGGCACATTCCTCATCCACAAAGATCTCGATGCATGGAGTGGTGGTAGGAGCTCCTCGATTTCTAAGGCCATGCCTTTGAGGAATCTGTAAGAAATATTTTTGTTAATGAGTTTTCTTGTTCCTATCTGCCCGGACTAAAAATCAAATATTGTATATAGAACTCTCTGGACTCAAACAGACCTTATTAGATGTCCACTTCGAAGGAATTGCCTGATTCTCCTTGTTCCTATCTGCTCGGGCACCAAGACAGTGCCATGATGTGTTCTCTAGCTTTGGTATTTCTGATTGAAGAGTTGATGACATCCCGGCATTTGCATCTTTGTAAATGGAAAATAGGCTCCCCTGAGCTCTGCAAAATGGATAAGAATGAGCCAGTGTTTCTCCTAGAACAAGGCATGCACAAGTTAAATATTTCCTGCAACCTTGTTATCGGCATCCTTACACTCCTTTTCCTTTAAGTTATGGATTAGGCAACAATAACAACCAAAAGTTTGTTTCCGCATTGCAAAGGATTTAAGGTACTTAAAACAAAAACTTGTAAGAATCTGAACTCTTGCCTGGCATAGCAGCTGAACCATGTGATGATAAGAAAAAGTAATAACGACATAGATTTGGTTAAAGTACAGTGTTACTATGACAAAATGCAGGGACACAAGAAAGTCACTTGGGAGAAAACAGTGGTGACTTGCAAGTACCTATCCTGTTTCATTTTCTTCCTGGACAATTCAGAAGTTCCTGTTGTTTGGTTTCCTGCAATGGAAAGAACAATGTTAGCCAAATCCAGCAGACACCCTGAAGCTTCGACACAGAAATGCACTTACGAGCTTCCCCCCTAGCCAAAAGTGTTCCAAAGCTTCTCATTAGATGCTGGTGTTCTGCTATCTCCTCCTGAAAATACAAAGTAAATCACCACAAATTCAAATCAACGCAAACGACAATGGACTTTAGAAGAGGATAAGTCTGAAACAGTTGATACCTCTGCTGCTTTAGGGCGTCCCATTGAACGACTGAGAAACTTCTTGTAGGATACTTTCAATTTCTCTTCGGGTTCTGCATTCCTGATTCATAGGAGACAAGGAAATTTTAATCATAAACCATCTGAGAGAGTCAGTAAATAGGCTTCTCAATGGATAAGAACAGGCAGGAACATTACTTGGTGTAACCAGATTTTTGAACTTATATTAACTGTATCTCTAGAAATGTTCATGAATATTGTCCCTCGTGGTAAATTATATCGACACACACTTTTAAGTTTTAGACAGGAAATTGATAACGGAAAAGACCCATTAATCGGTAAGAGAAAACTAGGATGGAGCTCGTAAAGGAGCATGCACAATCTTGTTGAGGCAACTAATGTCAATGGTATTAGCAGCAGATAATTTTAAAAAATTGACTATCCACAATAATATCGTGCCAAATATATTAGAATCTTCACCTTGCAAGTTCGGTAAGCATCATAGCATTCACATCCCATCAGAAGTTAAAATAAGCAGAGACACCCCAGTGCCGCTTAACCCCCAAGCGGCTAAAGCATAAGCTTTAGGCCTCAACAAATTAGAGGCCCCAATCCTATCATCAATCAAAAGTTCTATATTTTATGGTTGAGGTGAATATGATGAAAGTAATACATATTAAAATTAGTAGCTACTTACGTCTCCTTCAATTACTTGAATCAATTTTGTTTCAACTCTAGCTTTCGATGATATTTTTTATTGTTTCAAGGTCTCTGTGGACAAACTTTATGCTAATTATTTAGAACATGAAATGTTCTAGAATGGAATTGTAAGTTGGTTGATTAAATGAATTGGTTACATTGTCAAATGAAAAGGGAATATCAGAAACAAATGATTATAGGAAAAACTAACAATTTTTCATCTCAAATTTTTTTAAAAGAATAAACTTCAAATGAAAAAAAATATGTACTTTTTATTAGATAAACTTAAGGCCTTCTTATTAAGTTTAGGCCACCGATTCCATTGAGCTGCCCCAGGGTCACCTCAAGAATGAGGTAAATACGAACAAGAAATAAAGATTTCAATATATCAATAATGTCATCAGTTGATAGCTAGAGCATTTCTTAGAAACACATAGAGACATGTTGTTCAAAGACATGAAATGCTCATAGTAGAGAATCATGCTATACAAGTTACAAATATTAACATGATTAGGTTGTGTAATCAAGCAAAGGTCACAAACTATGGTTGTGGCTTCCTGAAACATCTAGATTAGCAGTCATAAATAATTAATGCCAGAGCCCAACTGTCTCAATGTCAAGACCTCAAACACTTGCAAATTGTTGAAACTGTTGATTTATTTGTCTTGCATCTACAAACACTTAACATAATTGTATGACATGGTACTACTGGTTCAATTACACTGTGACATCCTAACAATAATCAATGCGTAGATTTGTATTTCAATATATAGGAGCCAATCATTTCATAATTCAAAAAGTATAGGAGTTCTTCATAATCATATTACTGAGATTATACAAAATTTCTTTAATAAGGATGTCAAATATGTTCCTCCATTTGTATCTGGCAATTACTAATTTTGTGTTATCTAGAAGTACACCACTGTCATACGATCACAGTCTTTAGTTAATTATCCGGTCACATGAGCAAATAATGAAACATAAAATAAGGGACCAAAAGCATTGTATTCAAGCACAGTTATGAGCTCATCAAATGAATTTGTTTCAGTATTCAAGGCGGGACAACACAAATTTAATCTGTGCAGCTGCATCTCGCAACTGAACTCACTTTGGTGAAGCTTATGACATCGACCCTCCCCCCTCCCTCACCAAACCAATACACAGAACTAGAATACAATTAATGCAATTGTATCTTCGTAGACATCTTTAGGCTTAACACATCAAAAGCTACTTAATATCAGACTTAGGCAGCGACTCAATAACACATGTTGAATAATGCATCTCATGTCATAGACAAAATATGATACATAACTTACCCATAGCAAATCATGTTCTTCCCTTAACTTCCAAATGAAACGCAACGTACGAACACAACTTATGGCTAAAATAAAACCAAGGGCCAAATGGGAACACAACTTACATGGATAGCCCCCGATTGAAGATCTCATTTGCTGTTTTAATTTTATTGTGAGATTCCATGTGCAAAGCATAGGCTATGTAGAATGAAGAATGTGTCTGCCCGATTTTGTTAGCCTCCAAAAAGCTGTAAATGACTTCAGCATCCATACAATTTTCAGCCTGCAAAGAGCCATCAACAAGCAAAGTCATACACCAAATTGCATGATGAGAAGACTTAGGGGTAAAAAGAATGGATGTGAAGAAAGCAAACGCACATATTCCAGCCACACTTTCAAGTAACGGAGGTCATCCTTATATCGGTCATCATGCCAAAAGGTTCGGACACATTGTTCATAAATAACTACAAGTCCAGAATTGTCCCCACCAGGAGGGAAAGCCTCTTGTACCCACTTGATGCACCTTCACAATTTTAATGAAAAGCAGCTGAGTCAATAGCAGAGTTTGACCCATTAAATTGTAAATGTAAGAGGGTAACAGTTCAAAAAATGTTAAGGTACAAATAAGGATAGCTAAAGTGTTTAACAAAAACCATTGTACTCACTGGAGCCATGGCTGAAGAGGATCTTCACCTTTGTACTGGTCAATTGCTTCGATCAATGCCCTATTCAGAAAGAGTTGAGTTGGAAAATTAATTAGGGATTTTGAAAACGCAACAACTACTACTTGTACAACCACCACCAGCCACAAAGTGGGGTTTGGGGAGGGTGGAAACTCGGGACAAGTACTACTACATGGAATCATCAATCGTCATTGTAATTAGACATTGAAAATGCATGCAAAGAAGGAAAAAAGTTCGAACCTTCGCTTGTCAAGAAGAGATTTCTTGAGATGATAATCGGTACAAGATTTAAGGGCGTTATTGAGGAGATTAACGTTGCGGCCTCTCTTCAAAGGTCTGACATTTTCCTTGAAGAGTTCCCATTCGTGACCAGTCTCTTGCTTCGACGCTAAGAACTCTGTCTCTGGATCCAATACGTAATCTCCAACCTTCTCCATTTCGCCACAGACAGAAAGAGCCTTGTTTCAAATTTGAAATTTAAATTCCAGATTTTTCACATCAATGTTTTGTTTGACTAGTGTGGGGCCACTACAGAATTTACTTTTTGGATTTAGTCCGTTAGAATTTACACTTAATTTTGGGAAATTTACCATGAGCATACAACTTACTACTTATGTGACCAAAAAAGAATATCACATTTTTATGTTTATAAATAATTTAATTTTTTAGGATGATTTACAACTACATATTTATATAAGATTTGTTTTAGATCATACATTTTAAAAAAAAAAAAATTAATTCTGTGTCAAATCAAATGATGTCACATCAATTAGAATCGATAGAGTAGTATATGTTTACCTTATCAAGTTACACAAAAAAGAAAAATATTTTTTTATGAAATAAATAGATTAGTTAATTTTTAAGTGACAGTGAATAAAGTACCGTGACTAAGTGAGTAAAACAAAATGAATGAATTATCAAAGTTCGAGATCGAGTTTGATGTTTTGGAACATTAAACCAAACATTAAATGAAAGTGCTTGAAATTTGGGAGCAGGCTTGGGCCACTGGGCAGTGACCCTGGGCCATGCCTTCGGCCAACGGGCCAGCCATGCCGCCCTACCCATTCCTTTCGGCAAACTGAGTCAGGCCCAACAATGCTTAGCAGCGGCAGCAGCCTGGGCCGATGAACAGTGCGTTCTGGCAACATGCTGGCCTGCTTGGGCCTCGGCCTCAACATGCCTTTGCTGCTGCGGGCCCAGCAGCAACAGTCCCGACACACACGGATATTGATGCAGTGATGCATACATTTTGATTAAATCCTCCAGATGTAAATTGGTACATGGACACCGGTGCTACTTCTCACATGACGTCCGCATCAGGTAATCTCTCGTCTTATTTCAATTTGAACAAAAATTGTGGCATAATTATTGGTAATAGTAATTCAATTCTCATTCGTGGTTATGGTCACACAAATTTATCTCCCCCGAACCCACCTTTAGCCTTGAAAAATATCCTTCATGCTCCTCACTTAATTAAAAATTTGGTGTCTGTTCAGAAATTTACAACTAATAATTGAGTTTTTGTTGACTTTTACCCTTTTGGATTTCTCGTGAAGGATTTCACGACGGGGATACCTCCAATGCGATGTAATAGTCAGGGCGAGCTCTATCCCATCACCACCACCACTACCACTAGTCCCGCCACACTGTCAACGTTTGTCGCTTTAGCACCTTTCTCGGGGCATGAGCGCTTGAGTCATCCGGGAGCATCTGTTCTTTCCTCTCTTAAAAATAATAATTTTATTGAGTGTAATAGTATGCGTAGTACTAATGTTTGTCATTTTTGTTCGCTTGGGAAACATGTTAAATTACCGTTTGTTGCTTCCAATTCCTATCCGTAATCACGATCTTCCAGCAGACCCACTGCATGATGGCCCAATTCGATCTCC
Organism: Anisodus tanguticus; assembly: GCA_034509755.1. Taxonomy (NCBI): domain Eukaryota; kingdom Viridiplantae; phylum Streptophyta; class Magnoliopsida; order Solanales; family Solanaceae; genus Anisodus; species Anisodus tanguticus. The sequence continues at coordinate 197,796 of CM067553.1, read as the reverse complement.
TAGAGTGTCTCGATCAGTAGACCCATTGCCTGTTGTCCCAGTTTCTGCAACGACGTCCTCTCGGCCAGCAAGCCCACTGCATGTTGGCCCATTGCCTCGGTCCAGTCCCTCGGCCCATCCCACCCCTCCGTCAATCCAGTTCATCGGCCAGCGTCACAACACCAACCCAAGTCTGTTCCACTTCAATTATGAGTCAAGGGCCCATTACGCGTAGCCAACGGAGTATCTTTAAACCAAAATGACATTTTAATTTAAATCCCAATGTCACTAAATCACTCCTTTCACGTAACCCCGTGTCTGCCCTTTATGATCCGAAATGGAAAATGATCATGGACGATGAATATAATGCTCTTATTGAAAATAAGACGTGGGAGTTGGTGCCCCCGTCCGCCTGGTGTCAATGTGATTCGTTCTATGTGAATTTTTACTCATAAGGAAAAATCTGACTGTTGTTTTGAGAGGCATAAGGCCCATCTTGTAAGTGATGTCAAAACTCAACAGGTTGGCGTGGACTGTGGAGAGACATTTAGTCTGGTGATCAAACCAGCAACTATTCGCACTGTTCTCAGTCTGGCTCTCTCCAAAGCTTGACCCATTCATCAGTAGGACATGAAAAATGTGTTCTTACACGGTGATCTCAAGGAAATGGTATACATGCATCAACCCTTGGGTTTCAGGGACCCCAATCATCCTAACCATGTCTGTTTGCTGAAGAAGTCCTTGTATGGGCTAAAACAAGCCCCCCGGGCCTGGTACAAAAGGTTTGAAGATTATATGTCTACTATTGGGTTTTCTCACAGCAGGTCTGATCATTCTTTATTCATCTATCATCGTGGTAATTCTCTAGCATACATTCTGTTATATGTAGATGATATTATATTGTTTGCCTCTTCTGATAAACTGCGCAAGTCTATCATGTCTCTTCTCAGCTCCGAATTTGCTATGAAAAACTTGGGGCCTTTGAGTTATTTTTTGGGTATAGTTGTAACTCGTCATGCATGTGGTCTATTTTTATCCTAGAGGAAGTATGCGCCTGAGATTATTGAACGGGCTGGCATGTCATCCTGTAAGTCCTCTCCCACTCCGAATGACACCAAATCGAAGCTGAGTGTTAATTCTAGCACACCTTACGGGGATCCCTCCCACTAGCGCAGTTTTGCCGAGGCTCTTCAGTATCTTACATTCACGGGGCCCGATACTACTTATGCAGTGCAACATGTGTGTTTATTTATACATGATCAGAGGGACAAATATATGCACGCTTTCAAACGCATTGTGCGTTACATTCAAGGCACTCTTGATTATGGTTTGCACTTATATCCATCCTCTGTATCTACTCTGGTGTCTTATACAAATGCTGATTGGGGTGGATGTCCAGATACCAAACGTTCGACATCTGGTTATTGTATGTTTCTTGGTGATAACTTTGTCGCTTGGTCGGCTAAACGCCAGACTACTTTATCGCGATCCAATACGGATGCCGAGAATCGAGGGGTAGCCAATGTGGTGTCTGAGTCATGTTGGCTGTGTAACCTCCTATTAGAGCTTCACTTTCCTATTCATAAAGTTACCTTGGTTTACTGCGATAATGTTAGTGTGGTATATCTCTATGAGAATCCGGTCCAACATCAACGCACTAAACATATCAAGATGAATATTTACTTTGTTCGCGAAAAGGTAGCTCGTGGACAAGTACGTGTCTTCCATGTCCGTTCACAGTACCAAATTGTTGACATATTTACTAGGGGTCTTACCTTAGTTCTGTTTGAAGATTTTAGGGACTGTTTTAGCGTACGACAACCGTCCGCTATGAATGCGGGGTGTGATAGAATATACGTAGTATTGTAATTACTAATATACTAAGTATATTCCCTGATATTATTAGAAATGTTGTAATTATGGTAGTAGTCTTGTATTAGAAAAATATAATTATATTAGTAGTCTTGTATTATAAAAATGTATATTTAATTTCTGTAATTATAGACTAGATTTTCAATTATATAAACCATTTACATTAATTAAAATATTGAAGAGATTATTTTCTTTTGATAATCTCATCAAACTTGACTTGTTACACTATAATTGTCTTTTATCGCCTCTGGCACCGTTTAAATATATGGACTAGAATATTTGTTGACCGAGATATATTGGGACTATATCTGTATCAGTCGTGGAAATGGTAATAAAAATATGTTAGTTTTGATTTTTCTAGAAAAAAGTGTCAATGTAGTACAATAACAATTGTGCAAATGAATACGGGTTAGTATCTATGTTCGCCTATATTGGGAGGTTTGTATTAAAATGTCGTTGTTAATCATACACAACATATTAGGGGCGACTTTTGACAAAAAATGAGAGGAAAAGCCAAAAGCTGGAAGAATAGTTCCAGTGGGGCCCAAATTTTAAAGTGGGGAACCTTATCTCCAAACATAAAAGTAATCGACGATGTCGTTTTATGTTAGTTGAGCAGTGATGTTGTTTGCTTGTTTCGTGGTCCTGAGGAAATAATGGTGATAGAGATATAACATTGTCATAATTTCACAAGAAATCTGTAATTTTTTTTCTTTTTAAGATACATTCAGAAACCAATAAGGACACATCTTTAATTTGATCAGCCGATCCCAAACCTCAATTTCCAAGTTAATTTGTGATGGCGCTGAACTTGAAGGCATCATTCCCAATTCATGTTCATAGTGGAAGTGGGTTGAGATGTACGAGAAAAGGGGTGCAAAAAGTGATGATGAGCAGCGGAGTACCCAAGTATAAGGGGACGCAGATAAGAGAGAAACAGCTGACTGAAATGATAGAGAAGAAAGTGAAGGAAGCTAAGGAGGTGTGCGGGGAAGACGCCAGGTCGGACGAGTGCAAGGTGGCATGGGACGAGGTCGAAGAAGTCAGCCAGGCTAAGGCTCATCTGCGCATCAAGCTTCAGCTCAATCAAGATCCCCTTGAACCTTACTGTCAAGATAATCCTGAGACCGATGAGTGTCGCATCTATGAAGATTAAATAATTAGGGTTTCATTGTTGTACTTATAAAGTACTAGTTCTTGATCTACTGTATTTCTCTCATATCCTACTGCGACAATTTACTTAATAAATGGAAAGTCCGAGCTTTCATCTCCACAAGTTGCTAACATAACATCCCTGTTTTAGTTTATCTCACTGTTTCCATCTTCTCCTGTCTATCTGCAGGAATTTTTAGCAAATGCAGACTTCTGATGCATCCCTAAGGATGGAACTCAAAACGTTTTCTCGTACTGGTTCATACTAAGACTGGCCGGTGGGCTGGGTCGGCCCGGTCCCGACCCGACCCTCCTAAAAGAAAACGGAGTCGGGACTCGAAATCGGGATGAGACCTGGACTCGTCCCGCTCAGTACTGCCCCGACCCCCTCTTTGCAAAAATGACCGTAGCACAACGGCCATTTTATATTTTGGCGTTGTGTAACGGTCATTTTTGCCCCCCGCACTCCATAAACCCCCTTAATATTTATTTTTAACCCTTAAATTATTATATTTATATTTTAACCCAATTTTAAACTATAAATACATTATTTTCTCTTCATTTTAATCTCACAAATCTTCCTACAATCTCTCTAATCAATCTATCTTTCTACAAGTCTACAATTACATTGCCTACTAAATATTTTATTTTATTTGCTCATTTGTATAATTGTATCAAAGTTAAAAAATTGTGACTAAAGTTGACAACTAGCTTGAGGATCATCAATGGAACAAAGTTTCAATTTTCAATCTCGATTACAAGTCAACGTTACGTCGGCGTTTGGTAACTTCGTTCCTTCTTTAATTTTATTATAATTATCACACTTAATTTTATTATCTTTAATTATTTATTTGCATAATTAAAATTGAATGATTAAGAAGTATGTTTAAGGGTAAGAGTAAGGGTGCTTCTTCTAGTAGGGGTAACAAGGACATTACTTCTTCTAGTCATCCTATTCCTAGACATGATGATTTGATTGATTACACTCATATAGATGAAACTTATTTTTTAATGATATATCATTAGATAATGAGATATATTCTGCAACAGAACCAAACTTAATTTAGAAATTGGTATTTGAGAGGAACGGAGGCAAAGGGGTCCGAAATTCGTACCAGGTCAGGGTTTAGGGCCACGCATAGACATGAAAGTTGCTCTACTGGCAGACATGTTTGGGATGAGAGATTGAACATTTTCTAGCGTGGATGTTCAGAGATCCCATTGTGTAATCTTTTGGGGAGCTTTTGGCATTCTTAAAATAGCAACAAACACACACTTATACAAACTATTTGTTCAGAAACCATACAGAAGCTCTTTAAATTCCATTCAAACTTATTTCAGTTGTCATGGATACTTCACAGTTATGAAATATTGCATGGCCGTTGGGCTATGCTGGCTGCTCTTGGTGCTTTGATTCCAGAACTTTTAAACCTGACAGGACTTTTTCAGTTTGTGGAACCTGTTTGGTGGCGAGTGGGCTACTCAAAGCTTAAGGTTGGTATATGTGCTGTTGCTAGACTTCCCCTGGTTAATAGATGATGCTTCCCTTAGCTATTGATATCATGAGTTCCAAAAACTCGCATGCTTGAGCTTTCCCCTCTAAATTAAGGGACCAAATGATCACCCTTTCTCCTACCGTCTGCTAACAGTTTTCCTAAACGTGATGCAAAGTATAATTCTAGCAGTTGTAACATTTTTACACTTTTCAGCCATTCAACAATTGTTAGATTCCTTTAATTGTATTTTCTTCAAAATTTCTAAGCTTTCCTTCTATTTGATGCACTCAGATGGTCCAACCAAAAGTTCTCTTAACAAGCTTGGGCCCACTTGTCTCTACTTATCATGCACCTTTTATTTGACTGCTGAAGGGATAAAACAGCTTTCTTCTGCTGGGGCTTATAGTTAGTTATGCTGGTCTCTTTCATTTAACACAGTGACTTAGTTGATAGCTTGGAGTTTTTAGCTCAATTAGCAGCTACTAGTGACTTCTTCATTGGAAGTGTATATAAGCAGGTTTCCTGGGACTCAGATCTATAGATGCAAATAACCTTTGAAGGATTTGTTCAAGTAGAGCTGAACGGATATAGGGGATTCCTACGACCAACCCCCGACTACTATTTTGGGATTGCGCATAGTAATTGATTTATCCTTTAAAGGGAAAGAAGCTATTTAGTTTCTTGAAATATTGATCTGATGCAGATAGGGTTCTGATACTTGGAGCGCAATATTCATAAAAATAAAGAAGGGATGAGGGTTGAAAGCCTCACTGCTTAATGTGAGTAAGATGGAAAAGAAGCAATAGACAAAAGATGAAGTAGCTGCAGCAGTTGCGAGAATACTAGGGAGGAGAAAGGAAGAAATGTAGGAGAGTAGAAAGAGATCAGAGAAGGATAGCAAATCAAGAAGATGAAAGAGGTGGAGGAGGAGAACAACATAAGGTTTGTGATATATATAGAAGTATAAGTGGCTGGCAGCAGAAGAGCGAAGCTAAAAGAGGGAAAGGAGAGGAAAAGCTAAAGGAGAGAGATGAGAAGTCAAATATGGGAGTGGAAAGCAATGGCAGGTATCTGCCGGTGTGCAAAAGTGTAAAATAGCAAAAGGAATTTCAGGAAGAGGATGTTTGAGAAGTCGGAGAAAGAAGGGGAATTTAGAAAGATTTGAGCTAGTTATCAATAAATAACGAGGAACAAAGAAGAAGAAGCAGTAGTTGAAAGAACGATGGGAAGGGTGCCTGAAGTATAGAAGAGGATGAGAGGAGGAAGAATTTGACTAGCAGCCAGGGGAATGGAAGAACAAGAGAGTAGGAGAGAAGAGTCTGGAGAGTACCTGAAACAAAAAAGGGGAGAGAGATAACAAAAGGCACTTAGTTCAAAATTTAACCATATTGAATATACAGTTTCTATATCACAAAAGTAGTGAAACTGTCCTGGGGTTTTCCGTTGTAAAAATACTATAAGAAAGAAGTAGATTGTAGTTCTGTCTGGACTTGTATGAGGTGTGACATACTTGGACCAATCTCACCTCTCCAGTTATCGGACCCTTGATCGACCCAAACAATTCACGTCGAATGTGCAAGTAGGTGAGAATCAGATGACTTGATAATGCTACAAATAAGATAATAACTAGAGTAACATACTCCAAAAGTAACGTAATGTCTTCCCTTCTCCAAAAAAGAAAAATTCCTTCTCAAAGAAACTTAATGTCTTCCAACTGTTTCTACGGAATGGATTTGTTTTATGATGAGGCAAATGTCTACTATAATACTATTTCTTGGCAAAATTATTATCCAACGCTTCCTTGTTCTCAGATTTCCGAGTAAACATAATTTGGATTGATTTCACAAAAGTTGTCATTGAAAATTTCACTTAAATTCTGATATGTTTTCTTATGAAATTTTCGTTCTTGGATTCCAGTGTTTAACATGCAACTATGCAAGAATTCCTTTCAATAATTAATTCGTACCACCCAGCTTCTTCATATTCTTATCAAAGTGCTGTTCCATTAGATTATTGACTTCCTAATGATCTTATGAATTCTGTATCCAGCGCTTATTGCAGTTGTCTTTTTTCTCCATTTTTTTCCAGGGAGATACACTTGACTATTTAGGGATCCCTGGACTCCATTTTGCTGGAAGTCAAGGAGTCATTGTCATAGCCATTTGCCAAGCCCTTTTGATGGTGAGTGTAAACACTTTCTCTATGTGTATCTTTCTAGTAATTATTTCAATGCCTAATATGTCAGAGTGCGGAAAACACTTTCTGGTTATTTGAATTCTTCTTGTAAAAGGTGCATTCTATGAGCTGAAGGTAATGTGAGCTTTTAGCTCATGATATAGTCTTCGAAGATTAAGATAGCAACCCTATAGACCCGCAAGGGTGGCGAGTTGATTAAGCAGGTGATCTCCCAAATGGGGGGTCTCAGGTTCGAAACCCCCTGCGTGCTTTCTTGGTCGAGTTCGTTGCACGGGGCTTGCTTAGTGCGGTTTACATCTCCTGTGTAGTTTGTGGGCTATTACGATGGAGCGGGGTTTACCGTGTGCGCACCCAAAGGGTAGCGGCTGCGGATTCCCTTGTCAACAAAAAAGATAGCAACCCTATAATATATCAAGCTCTTTCTAGAAAAGAAGTACAATGTAGCTTTGTGTTCGAACTGCACCCATACAGCTGATGCTTGATTTGTTAAATATGATTAATAGATGGCTGCTTCCTTCTGCCACTTTTGTCATAACAATTTAACTGTGCCAGTCGATGAATGCATTTGAGAGTGAAGATTCTGTTGAAAACTTTTAATGGTGCATTGAGATAAAGTGCCAATGTTGATCTTAAGTTCGAATTAAGTGTCTGTTTTTGCATTCAAGGGACAGTTTGCTACTTATTCCTCTTAAAATCCTAGTGCCTCATGACATATTGAATGCTTGCCTGTGTGCTATAGCTGGTGAACATGTTGAAACAATTCTCATGGAGATAATCCCGCACCTAGAGAAGAAGTAGGACAGTAAATTCTGTAACTGTTGTCTGGCCATTTCTACACAAAAGAAACCACTATATTGTTGGAACTTGACTTAGGAAATGGCTTTTTTTATCACATGAACGATGGGGAAATTTGTCTTGATTTCTACTTTTCTTGCAATTAATTGTTCTTTCATACTTTTATATGCACAGGTTGGACCAGAATACGCAAGGTATTGTGGGATTGAGGCTTTGGAACCCTTAGGAATTTACCTTCCCGGTGACATCAATTATCCTGGAGGTGTTCTTTTTGATCCACTGGATCTCTCTAAAGACCCAATGGCTTTTGAAGAGCTAAAGGTGAAAGAAATAAAAAATGGGCGCCTTGCTATGGTTACCTGGTTAGGCTTTTATGTCCAAGCGGCTCTTACAGGTAAAGGCCCTGTGCAAAACCTTCTGGAGCATATCTCAGATCCCTTCCACAATAACCATTCTGAAGTCTCTGTAAATTTTTTAGAGAATTCACTTACCCAAAGTTGACAGTGGGGGTTAAGCCTATGCTTGTGCATCCTCCCAGGTATAATTATTCTGTCTTCTTTATATTTTAAGGCTGTAATATGTGAGCTCTTAATTTTTTTTGAAAATAATATCAAACCTAGAAAAGGTGAAGACATGTTGTGCCCAGAAGAGTATTCGAGGTGGTCCATACCCAGCGCAATTGACCTTATATGGTCTTGTTTATAATAGGATGTAAAAAAAGACTCATGTTCTTGAGTTAACCAAATAACTTCTGTTTATGATGTGATGTAAATGGTAGGGAAGCAAACATGTCACTTCTTGTTATATATTATGTGACATGCATCCTTTTTGTAATATCTAGAAAATTATTCATTCTGCATCATTAAAAAGCTTCAACAAGTTAACTTATTAAACAATTTAACAAACAAATTCTTATGTCCTTTAAGAATAATAATAAGGAATATTTAATATGCTTTTTGTTCCACTTTCTTGAGAGTGAAGGAAAATGGAGGGGAAGGGGTTTGAAAATATTAATTGGGAGAGAATGGTGCCCCCTGTGCATCGGGCATGCTTCATGCAATTCTTCTTCTGTTACTGCTTCTTCTTCCTCTCCCAAATTCTGAATCAGAACTTCTCCGACCCCTTCTCCAAATCCTTCAATTAGACCGCCAATAAATTCAATAACAACCTGAGAAGCGAGACGAGCAGCAGTCCCAAGCATATTGGGCTTTTCGGGAGGCTTAATTCCATATTCTTGGAGGCCATTGATCATGGACTTAGCACACAGTGCATGAAGATGGTAGTCACAGACTTTGCAGCTGTATACTCGACCTGATGATCTTTTCTTCTTGCATTCACCAAATACCATTCCTGATTGATCATGACCACCACCAGCGCCACCCAACAAAGCGTTTCCTGGTGGTAAGACTTTTAGTGGGTGCGGATGATTGGGAAATTTAATCTCGGTGGAAAGCATGGCACAACAGGGATGCATCTGGAAATTACAGGAGTTGACTCTGCATCTAAATGTGAATCCTTTGGTGGACTTGCAGCAGACATCACACCTTGGCCACGCTATTCCAGCTTTAACTGATTTGTTTAGGAAAACAACATGTGAAAATTCTGGAGATGGGGAAAACATATCACAGAACATATGCCAAACAACACATGTATGCATTTAAGTTTGTAGAAGCATATATCTTGCCCAAAAAATGTACCACTTTGTGTAGGAAACATGTGTAGCTTGCTTGGGTTTAGCATGGACGACGAGTTGGTGCTGGCCATGGAAAGGATGAGCCTTAAGAGAGGGTGGAGATAAGGCACAGAAGTGATGAAGCTGATAATCACAATCTTGGCATGCATACCTACGGCCAGTGCCAAACTCCTTGCAACATGAGCAGGTAAATAGTTCCGAGAGTAATCTCTGCAAGTGAGTGTTTTGAGTGAGTATGATGAACAATGGTTCCATTGTGATTAGCATGATACCCGGTGTGATCATCAGGTGGCTGGGGCGATGTTGGGAACTCTATGTAGGTTGGAGTGGAGGATGGCTGGTTACCACCCTTGGTCTTTGCAGCTGAGAGTGGAGATTGTGCCAATGAGAACGAAGAGGTATTGTTCAATCTTTTCATTGCTACTACAGATGTCCCTGATCTCCTCAGGGGTTTTATGCTGGTTCTGTTTATCATGTTCTAGTTTGGTTCCAAAAAGCGAAATTCTGAAGAACCTTAATGAGTTGAGTGAGAGCTAGCTCATAAATTTATGCTTGCTTGGGATGCCTGGCTACAGAGAATTTCATCGAAATTATCAAGTTCAATTAAATACGGAAACAATAGGTTGATTGACAACGTAAAAATAATCTAATTACGACGAATCTTTTGAATGAATAGATAGATGAATCTTAAAGTTGATACAATTAATTTGGAATTGAGGCATAATAATTGATTGGTTTATCAAGTAAAAAACCAAAATGATGCAATTGCATTTGCTTGATAAAGTCAAAGATTAGCTTTTAAGGATTTCTTTGGTAGTGGACAAGTTTGATTTTTGAGGGAGAATTAGGCCCCTCCGTAATACCTTTTATTCCCTGCAACAAGGAGCAATATTTTCCAAACCAAGCCTGTCATCTTTTTTTCTTTTTCTCTCTTTCTTACTACACTTCAGTAGACAATGCACGAATCAAAATCACTTTTGGGAAGATACTTATTCTGGTATAAAGTAGAGGCGTAGAAAATGTTAACTAGGCCACAAATCTTATTTTTCTTTTGGGAAATTGCTTAAAGGAGTCTAAATACTATTACTGTAGATGGTAGATTTTGAGCGTTCCTCTTCTCTGCTGTCGAATCTATAATTCTATATGATTAATGATTTACTGTAGTTGGTTGGGCTTTGTGCTCCCTATGATACCCAATTTCTTCATTTTCCCTTTTAGTTGTATTTGGTATGAAGATAATAAATGACATTTAACTATGTGATATCTACTTCCGGTATATCTGCACAGTGTTACTGTAAGGATCAGGAACTTGAATATTGATCTTTTGCTTATTTATCCCTTTTCCCCTTGTTGATTGTCACGTCTCCTTCCCACTTTGGTTACGTATTAATGTAATTAGGTTTACGAATGAACTTTTTTAATATCCGAAATATAAAAAATAACAAAAATAAAAATTCTTTTTAAAATACTTTAGTCTTCAAATCCAATATTTATTATAGTTCAGATTTTAATTATTTTTACCATCGATACTGAATTTTATATTTATCTCTAGCTTTTATCTTTTGTTTTCTAGAGATTCTTTACCCATTTTGTCTCACAAAATCTAAAACCTTCTTTACGTATTCCTCTTTTTTCTTTCTTTCTTGACTACGTGTTCCTTTTTTTTTTTTTTGGTAATGTCAAATCTCCCTTTTCTTTCTTCCTCTTTAACTTCTAAGTAATAAAAGCAAGTAAAGAGACTCAAAAGGCATAAGAAAGATTGGTAAACAAAGAGATTCAAAGCATATTTGCGTAGATACAATTTAAAATTAGGGATTGAAAGGCTTATAATTTTTTTAATAAAGTAATGGAATTATTGAAGGGGATCATTGGAGTAATTGGTAAAGTTGTTGTCATGTGACCAAGAGGTCTCAGGTTCAAGCCGTGGAAACAGACTTCCAGAAATGCAGGGTAAGGCTGCGAACTGTAAACCCTTGTGGTCCGACCCTTCACTGGACTCCGCGCATAGCGGTAACTTAGTGCAATGTACTGACCTTTTTTATACAAAAGTAGAAGAATTTACAACTATTGACTCAGAGAGTTCAAAACAATCCAAAAACTACATATTTATTCATACTTCCTAATGTGTTTCCCTTGCACCAGAGTACAGTTTTTATAAGCATTTAACCTTAACAAAAGAGATGTGCTCAACTTTCTCTTTAAAAGTGTTGGTACTCTATTGTACTTTATAAAGCAGTACGGGAAGTAAATAACTATTACAAGTGTTCGAAAGGATAAACAAATATTCAATATTCAGAAATTGAATCTTGTTGAACAAATAGGCCAATTTTTAAAACTGCCGCAAGCTTGTTGTGTCTTGAATCTTGATAATCTGGATGGTTACAACGTTGTGTGTTGAGTCGAGTGATTGCCCTCTGTCCTTAAGACAAGATTGCCCCGTATATATGCTTTTACGTTAGCGGGTAATAGTCTCCCAAAATAAAATAACACTTTAATCTCAAGGCTACAAAGCCAATAGGTAGAGCCTGACGAAGAAAACAAATATGAATCGACTTGCTGAAGATATGGAAAAGGAAGGAAGAGTTTCTGTTTTCTCTTCTGTTTTGTCTCTATGTATATAGTGTCTCTGTTGTGTATATCTTGTGTATATGTGAGGGTGTGCTCACTGTTTTTGTCAACAGTTTTCGTCATTATTTTGCAGTGATTTTTCGTGTCTGTTTGTGCTATTTTCTGGCACTTCATGTGTCTCCACAATTGAGCCAAAACAGCTCAATATATAGCATCACAAGAGGGTTGTTCAACTGCCCAAAATACTGCTGTAAATAGTCATTAGGAGGGTTGTTAATGGCTGGTTTAAGGCCATTAGTGTGGCATGTTAAAGGCTATAAGTGAGGTTGTTCATGGCCATTGAAGGAGGGTGTTTATGGAGGAGTTAATCAGCCAGTAATGACTGGTTAATGCTCCAAAAAACAGTCCAACGGTCCTGTCACCCCAAAATCAACACAGCCCGGACCGGCGGACGGCGGCGGCGTGCGTGTGGGCTTAGCCTTGAACCCAAGCACATCTAGGTCCTCCCTCCTTTAAACACATGGGATACCCCTTAGGGTCCCAAATCTTTTACTACATTAGAGACTTATATAGAGAGCAATTCTTCCTATTCCCACCGATGTGGTAGATTTGTCGCACACCATATTTTCATGCCTCAAACACCTTACTTCGTGGACCAATATCTCTTTCATTTCTCAACGAAATTTGACGATTCTTGGCCCTACGGTCATCTACTCACTTAATAGATTATGCATGTGTGAAGAGACAAAGCCTCCAACATGCAGAATACTAGTGTTTAATTCATTAAACATGGGTGGACGCACCTCCCCGACAAAGGCAAATTTCCAGCAAAAATACCTCATGTTTCTTTCAAGTCGTGTATTTCAAATGATCCACACGGGAATTTCTTCAACGGAAGGCCCAAGGGATTTCTGATTTTTAGTTAACTAAACAACTCAATTTTTTTAATTTAAGATGGGGAAAAAGATAAATAGTCATGCTGGTCAAACAGAACACCACGTCATTGGGGCTATGTCTTTGCTTTATGTATATATATAGATTAATAGTTCTATTTTCATTCTCAAATATGTCAATGCCCACAAAAACCAAAACTGAGGATCTCTATTTTTCGTTAGTGCCAAACCTGCATCTGTTTTCACGTAACACTAATGTAGGACGAAGTAATTATTGTTATTGTATTAGTTGTTGTAGTAGTAATAGTAAAAGAATAAGATTTTCAAAATTGTTCTTAAAAACTAGTTTGACAAAGAAAACATCATATTAAAGGTTAAATTTTGAATAATTAAATAAATATAAATGTCTTAAATTTGAGTTAGTGGTATATACTTATCTCTTTTCCCCTAGTGGTATATACTTATCTCTTTTCCCCTGGATTAAGCAAGCAGGAAATTTGCCTCCGTAATGAAGGCATTAAGTCTTTGGTCAAACCAAGTTTGTGTTATCAAGAGTTGATTATGTAAATGGCAAGTAAAACGCATCATTTGCTCCCTAACCTCTCAAAAAAGATTGTTATGTTTCGTATTAACTTCTAATACGTTTATCTACACCCCTCCCCAGCTTATGGTTAATAAGAATGGGATGTTCCTACTTAAACTATAGCGAGGTCATCACTCTCCAGAATGTTAGACTATATGGTAAAGGTTTTTTTTTTTTTTTTTTTTTTTGCAAAACTGTAGTGTTTAATTTATCACGCATGCAGATTGAAAATCTTGTTTTGTTTTAGAGTGTAAAAACATTGTAAATGTACCTTTTATATTTTCTTGATAGCAAAAACCGAATTTGAGGGAGTACCTTAGGAAGATAACATATTTGAAGTAATGACTAAAAATTAATTAATTACTTTAGAATCACACTACTGTATTTAAGAGCTGGTAATAACAGGAGAAAGAGAAAGAAGTTGTGTAGAGGGAGTAGAGCTATTAATTGCGGTAAATATTTTTGTGTTTATATAAAATAAAATAGTTTAATCTTAATAATAAAATGGAAAATAGTTTAACCAATGATTAAACTAGAAAGATGTATGAAAGATGGCAATTGACAGTTATTGATCGAATTGGTGTAACATAAAATTTTACTATTTATTACTCTCTTAGATTCTTCGAGTATATTGTAATAAAATTTACATATTTGAAAAGTATTATAAATTTATATAATTCATAATTCATAATTCATAATTCATAATTCATAATAAAAAGAAATAGATGTTTGACTCCTCAAACTGATTAATCTTTAAACAAATTGGAACGGATGGAGTAGGTGGTAAAATATTTCCAGATCGTGAGGAAAGAGAAATGGCAAAAATGATAATAAAGAAAAGATCCTAGTCCTTAGGCGTGGAGGAGAAATGTAATTGCATACACGACAACTCACCATCTCACAGTCACTTGAAGTGTCGGTCCACCATCCCCATGGAGTAACAATTGTGATTGTGGACCGACACTTCAAGTGACTGTGAGATGGTGAGTTGTCGTCTATGCAATCACATTTCTCCGTCCACCCTCTCCCCGGGAAAAATGTTCCTCTGCTTCGACACCAGGCCATTGGTGGCCACATTGCTTGCCTTCACCCTTGTCATGCTCATCTGGAATCTCCAACTTTACTACGACACGATCCTTAATTCCCCTGCCACTTCTTCTAAACTCTCCATCACTGACCCTAACAAACGAACCTTTCTTACCTATGACAATGCCGCCTCTCTCTTCATTCAGATGGCGCCTTCGCTGCGGTCCTACCACCTTCGCCATTGTGGGTCTCGCTTCCAAGCCCCTTCACGTCTTTGGGCACCCCTGGTACAAATGCGAGTGGATTCCCAACAATGCCTGTTAAATATACTCAATATACATAAGATATACATGTTATACACGTGTATATCCTATGTATATTGGGATGCTCGATGTCCTCGGTTTTGGTCTCCTTATTGTACATAGTTTTGTATAGTTGTAGTGTACCTTAATTAGTCTTGTACTCTTACCATAATTGTATAGTTAGTCTCAAAATAGAATAAGGATTTAGGAGTAGAATAGGAATATGATTCTCCTATTATGGAAATATGTAAATTGTATATATAGTCTTTCAATTAATGAAAATAATCAAGGGATTATTTCTTTCATGGTATCAGAAGTCTAGGTCTTAAAATTCTCTAAAAAAATTCTTCCTCTTTCTCGTCCTAAGCCTCGATAACCGAGCCCTTCATCTCGATTTTTTGTGCCGACGATTCATCTCTCTCCCAATTTTTTCTTAAAAATCCCTCAATCACATATTGTTCTATCAGTATGTCTACTTCAAGGAACACGTTTCATCCCGCCCTTGCAGTTTCTAACATCAAGAATAACATCCCTCTTGTTCTTGAAATAGAAAACGCCCAATATGCGACGTGGGCCGAACTGTTCAAAATTCACGCACGCTCGCATCAAGTCATCCATCACATAACCCCCGTGGCTCCTGAGGATACGGAGGTGCCAAAACGCGAGGATGATCCTAAGTTGTGGACGACTCTTGATGCCACTGTCCTCCAGTTGATATATTCCACAATTTCTGCCGACCTTTTGCAAACGATTATTGAGCCTAACGCTACGACACAAGCGACTTGGGATAGACTGCGTGATATATTCCAAGATAATCAAAATTCCTGAGCTGTTACTCTTGAGCAGGATTTCTCCCACGTCAATATGGAAGATTTCCCTGACGTTTTGGCTTATTGCAAAAGATTAAAGGAATTGGCGGACCAACTCCGCAACGTTGGCACACCAGTTTTGAATGATCGTTTGGTCCTTCAAATGGTGGCAGGCCTCTCCGAGGCCTATAGTAGTGTTGGCACGCTTCTTCGGCAAAGCAATCCGCTTCCACAATTTTACCAGGCTCGTTCTATCTTACACTCGAAGAAGCGGGCATGGCAAAAAAGGCAGCTACCAGTGCTAATCCCGTGAGCATGATGACCGAGTCCACGGTTCATCCTACCAGTTCCAACAACTCGGGCCAAAACCGCAACAATGGTGGCAGCAAAAACGGTGGAAATAAGAAAAATAATAGCAAGAATCGCGGCATTGGTCCGCCAATTCCTTCAACCTTTTGCAATATGCTAAAACATTCGGAAAATTTTCCATGTGTAACGTGGGAAAAGTCCTGCTCAAGAGTAACAACTCTGGAATTCTGATTATCTTGGAATATGTCACGCAGCCTATCCCAAGCAGCCATTGCCGTAGCGTTTGGCTCAATAATCGTCTGCAACAGGTCAGTAGAGATAGTGGAATAAATCCACTAAAGGACGGTGACATCAAGTGTTGTCCATAACTTAGGATCATCCTCACGTTGAGGCACCTCCGTATCCTCAGGAGCCGCGAAGATTATGTGATGGATGACTTGATGCGAGCGAATTTTAAACAACTCGGCCCACATCGCTTATTGGACGTTTTCTATTTCAAGAATGAGAGGTATGTGATTCTTGATGTTAGAAACAACACGGGCAGGAGAAAATGTGCTCTTTGACGTCGACATAACGAAAGAACAATAGGTGATTTTGTAGAAAATTTGGGAAGAGAGGAGGTAAAAGTTAACACGAAATCCGAGGAAGGGGCACAGAAATCGATGCAATTTTTGGTCGAGAACAGGCACGATAACCGAGAGAAATCTTGGAGAAGAGCGGAAGCAATTTAGTCCTAGACTTCTGATATCATGAAAGAAATAATCTCTTGATTATTTTTATTGATTGAATGCTATATATACAAGTTACATATTTTCATAATAGGAGAATTATATTCCTATTCTATTCCTAAAACCTTATTCTACTTGGACATTAACTATACAATTATGGTAAATATACAATACTAATTACACTCAAATACTACCTAAACTAATATACAAAATCTGAAATATACATATGATATATTGTATATCATATGTATATTTAACACATACTTCGATGAGAAGTCGGGTCGCTCTAATAATTCTGGAGATGAAGAAGAAGGTAATTTGCAGATGATATACAGCATGTCTCCTGATACGCCTCATATCTACAACCACAGGAATTCAAGCAGGAGGAAAGGCATTCCCCATCGTGCCCCTCTTTGATAATTAAGGGGTCATATATCGTAAATAATGTATCTTTTGGTCTAACTCAACCTCAAAAACTAGCTTGTAGGGTGATGATTATCCAAGAGTTCATGTTACCATTTCATTTCCGATGTGAGACTTTTAACACTCTCTCGCACGCCCATGCCTCGTTAACTGGAGTGTGGATAATATAATTTGGGGGTCCAACATCGACGAACAAATAATTGAAATGGATCCAACTCTGATACCATGTAAAGAATGAATTTTAGACCTAACTCAACCTAAAAGCTAGTTTGTATGATGAGTATTGTTCAAGTCCATATAAGAAATTCATGTTTTCATTCTATTTCTAGTGTGGGAACTCTTAACCTATATGAAAACATAGAGCTCTGTCACATATGATTCTGTTCCTAATTATACATACAAGCTAAGCATGTGCATTAGTAGGGACCCATTAGTACGGACGACAAAGTAGGAGTATGAGCTAGCTATTTATGTTATGCATGTATATATACATAGGATGTTTTAATTAAGCCTATAATATATGTTAACTAGTGAATTTAACACGGTATTTTAGTAAATTTCAAAATATTTTTTATAAAATATGTCGAGATAAATGAGATAATTTATTTTACTTAGACCTCCAATAATAAGATAAATAAAATAATTAGAACGTGCACGCCAACAATAAGATAAATAAAAATATGGAGGGGGGTGGGTGGGGGTGGGGGAATTCAAAAAAGAAGGAAAAAGATAATTGTATTTTTTTGTCCAAAGAAAAGTGTCACGACATTCTCCTTTGCCTAACTTTATAATATTTATGGATATAGTTGGTAGTAGATTTTGCTAAAATTATTTGGCTTGCCAATCAAAATTATTTAAGCAACAAAGTCTATATATTTTAATTTTTATATATTAAATAGAATAAATATAAAAATTCTAGATAAAACTAAAATGTATGATAACCCTTCTCAACAACTTTTTGTCACGAACAAACGGTAAAAGAAGATCAACAATAGAAGTTCTATAACATAATAATTTAAAGGGTGATCACATTTTAAAAGATATTCATAAAATAAAATTATCAAGATACTCATTCACTTGCTAAAACAAATATTTGAATATCTGGCATGAGAATAGTTCCTTCTCCATCAATATTTTCTTTATTTTGTGCTTTTAATCTCCGCCTATAAAAACTATATACTTATAAAAGTCGGATCCTCTAGCATTCGGATGAGATACGATCCTTCTCCAAACCCTGCTAATGCGAAATATTTTATACACGAAAATTTTCTTTTGAAGAATTCGGATCATGAACACGCACATTTTGTGAGGGGGGGGGGGGGGGGGGGGAAGCACCATATAAGAAGGATGAGATATGTTCATAGTTTACTACCTTCTCAAATGTTGTATATTATATTTGTCATTGTTTCTAAAGAGTTTTTGCTTTAATTATTCACGTTTATTCGTACAATATATTTAAGTCATTTAAGATGTGATCCTAATAATGAACTACGGCTACTAACTTCTCAAATGATCGACTAACATCAGTATATTATCTTTGCATTAGTATATTGGCATGTGAAGAGTCTTTGTTGTAAATGTTCCACTATTAAGATATTTATTCATAATAAAAATTGAGTAATTTTCTTTTACAATAAAATAATTAATTTAAATATGAAGAACGGCTAAAAAAGGAGAAAAAAAGATAAATTGTGCTTTTGATGTCTTCATCCATTCTATAATACCCTCCATTTATTGGAATGAAAATATTATGTTGATGTGATTTTAATTAGATGTCATAACTTGTATATTAAATTAGGAATTATGAAATTAATTACTACTACTAATAAAGAGTAGAAGCTATGAAGATGAAGGGATATGTTATGGAGATGACTTTTTAAACTAAATTAAATTAATTAAAAATTATATAAAAGTCAAAAAAGAAAAAATAAATAAATATGATCTTTGGCCATATAGAGATGCCACATAAGATTGTCTATTCCTAACTTTATATTATATATAGATTTACTTGCAGCAGTAATGAAAGAAAACATGAACAAAGAAGGGGAAAAATGATATACATAGTTTGAAAATTAATGATGTATATATTGTGGCGGAGAATGATATTTGTATATTGATGATAGCCTAGAAACACGGTTTTTAACTATATTTTACCTATTATTTACTACACTTTAATTGAACTTAAGCTATTATATTAATATTTTATACTTATTACATGAGTGTTAATGTGTATGACTTTATTACGTGGGTTTTATTGTGTATTGATTGATTCCGAGATAAGGAATATTTTTAAAGTAAAGGTGTATGATTCTCGAAGCAAAATGATGAAGTCCGGATTAGGGATGGCAATTGGGCGGGGCGGGTGCGGGCAAGTAGATATCCGTCACCCGCCAATACCCGCATGTACCCGTCTGCCATATTTTGTAATCAATTCATTTTTAATCAATTAGTGATCAACATGATCCCAAAAAATCAAATTCTAAAAACTATCCCAAAATTTTGAGTCAAGAATCAATACCGTCACAGTCTCATTTTCTTTGGGAGAGAGGGAGGAGAATTTCAGATTTTTTCACCATCAGAATTCCCCATTTTTTTCACCTCTTCCCCTTTGCACAACAAAGAATCAAGAAAACAAAATGTCCAAGAAAACCCAAAAATTATCCACCCAAATAACTATATATTACAAATGTAGACAAAACTCAGATATTATTTCAGCTATATAAGCTAAAGTTTTTCAACTTTTTCAATTAAACTCCACAAACTCAATAGGTAAAACTTAACAAATGCACAAAAATTGACATCACCAAGACAACCCCAAAGCACAACGCAAAGACAGCAATATTTCTCGATCAACATCTCCTTTAAAGAAAAAGGCAGAGACGTCGAGGTGGTTCGTGAAAAAAGTTTGTGATTTTTCCTTTAAAGAAAAAGGCAGAGACGTCGAGAATGAGAGAGTGAGGAGAGACGGTGTGAAGGGGAACGAGAGAGAGGGAGGCGTGAAGGACTGAAGAAGCGTAGGGTTTTGAGTTTTGTTGGAGAATGAGAGATTTGTCGTGACTTATGGGCTAAAGACACGACTTATGGGCTGCTAATATTTTGGGCTTGGGGCGGGTATAAGGCGGGCGGGTATGACTGCAAATGCACCACCTACCCGTGACGGGTACATTTTCAATACCCATATCCGCCTACTACCCGCCAAAGTTATACTCATACCCACCCCAATTGGAGCGAATGCGGTGCGAAATTCGCAAAATTATACACACCTGCCATCCTTACGTACTGGAGTTGAAAAATTACCCGTCTGAAGTCTGAAAGACATAATATTTCAAGTTTGGCATATTATTTGTGCAAGTAAACTAATTACAGTATAGATTTTGTTTGAAATTTGGCTATCTATCCCAAACTTGACACGTATATTTGAATTTAATTTGATCTTTTTAATTTCATTTTATTCATGGTATTTCCATTTTACTTCACTCGTAATTCCTCTAATTCATTTTCCTCACTGTACCTTATCTATTTCATTCATTATACCTCAATTTACTAATTCATTTTCACCTCAAAATTAATTTATTTATCTTTTTCATTTCACGCATTGTATCTCATGATTCCATGATCCTCAATTTAATTTTTTTCCTTTTTTAGATTGTAATTAGCTCTAATTAAATAGAAATTTATCAAGATTTACAATACTCTAACTGAAACCATTTAGAGCGAGAATAACATTACATATGGTGGTACTCGGCATAGTAATCAGTGCCATGAAATTTCTATAACCAACAAGGATTTTGAAGAAGAAGAAGAAGAAAAAGGAGGAGGAGGAGATAAGGAAGCGTTTGTCTGAAGATTTTAATACTGGCTGCAACGGCAAAGTTTTTTAAAAAGTAATAATTAAGCAGCGTTGTGCAAATAGACTATCAACGCTCCGGGGTTTGTCTAATATCTAAATGTCCAATATCGCTTAGTTGCATCTTCTTCCCTCTTTTTAAACTAAGGGTGGCCAGTGGGCCGGGTTCGGGTCTGGCGGGCCGGGTCTGTCGGGGTCGGGGCGGGACGAGCCAGGGGGTCGGGGTCGGGTCAAGCGAGGCCTAGCGGGGTCGGGTCTGGCGGGACCTGCTCCAGTCCCGTCCCGATCCCGATCCCGTCGGTATCGGGGCGGGGTCGGGTCGGGCTCGGGGCGGGGTACGGTCGGGTTTTCCTTTTTTTTAATTTTTAAATAACATATGTATAAAAAAACTCAATAAACAAAACAAGATAGTGTAATAAAAACATCCCAAGTCTGTTTTTGTGCCTCTTATATTATTTAATAGACATATGATTTTTTTGTAATACAAATACAATTGTCTAAAATCTAAATTGCAACTTTGTGGTGTTGTCCAAAAGTTGCAAATTACATAATAAAATTGCAATTAAAAAAATTACATTCTCAAAAAAACCTGTTCTAATTGCTTGATGATTTCATGTGGTTCTTCGGTTGGAATTGGTATTTGTTGGTCAAATTGATCCACGTCGCTTCCACTACCTTCGGTTAAGATTTCGTTGTAGTTTTCATCATCTTCTTCGTTGATCTCCGGTTGACCGCACCTTCTCCGCTCCGCTCGTATCCAATCTCTCGAATAATACCGCAATTTCCAAGTCGTCTCCGCCAATGAGTGTCCGTGGTCTCCTATTTGATATCTCGCTCGTAGAAAAAGCGCTTTCGACGCGATTGATGACGCTTGAATGTTCAAAACATCTCGAGCCATCAATGAAAGTGTCGGAAAGGTCTTCTCATTCCCCTCCAAGTATTTCAAACAAGTCTTCTTGTCCATCTTCTTTGATAACTTCTTGATACGGTACAGAAACCCGTAAAACAAAAATATCCAACTCGCTAATTTGGTTAGTAGTAGAGGTACGGCCGCACATTCTATTTCGAGGCTTTCAATACTAGCGCGAAAACAAGATGTCTTTTGTGAGGTTGTGTTGAAGATGAAGAAGATGGTATGGAAGCCGGTAAGTTACTAGCATTTTCTTGTTGATAAAATCTATATATATTTTTGCATTGGTGTTCTACGCTAGACACCGCTTCTTCTTTAGTTTGTTCAATAGGTGGTGAGTGATTTAGATTTTTGGGACTTGGAGGTGGTAGTACTTCTATACAATTGCAAATAGTTTCAATTAGTGATTTAGTACCGTCTATTTTAATAGTAGGATTTAATACAGAACCAATAATATAAATAGAGGGAATAGGAATAAAATATTTTTTTATTTTGACAAACATTTTTTAATAGCTGCCTTATAAGCTGGTTTTTCCATATATTCACTAAGTAATAAAAATATTAGAGTTATATAAAATAACATAGTTGAAATAGTAGGATAATATATACTGGAAAATTCTTTTGTTGCTTGAAAAAATTTCTCTAAAAATACAATAAGTTCGGAAATTTTTACCCAATCACTATCTAAAATTATATAAGCTGGCTTTTTATTATGAGAGTTAAAAAATAAAGTTATAGGTAATTTTTAGTCATAAGCAACAAGTAGTTGCTCGTATAAAGAATTCCACCTAGTGGATACTTCTTGTGGAATTCTTTTATAAGGTAGTCCACAATCGTGACAAGTTTTTTTATATTCTTTTCTACGTTGTACTTTATTACTTTTAAAAATAAAGTTTATAGCAAATTGTATTTTACTAAGAATGTCTTCAAAAAGTGATAGACCATCCTTTACAATTAAGTTATATATATGGCACGCGCATTTTATATGAAAATGGTCTGGAAAAGATGGAGGTAAACTATTTTTTAACATTGTAATTGCGTAATTGTTATTAGAAGCGTTATCTAATGTAATAGTCATAATTTTATCGGTAATTCCGTAATAATCGCACACTTGATAAATATTTTCTGCAATAAAAGTACCAGTGTGCCTATCATCTATATATCTATACGATAAAATACGTTTTTGCATAGACCATTTATAATCTATCCAATGACAAGTTACAGTTAAATAATCATGGCCGTTAGTACAACGATCTATATCAGACGTGATAGATACTTTGCCATTAAAATGATATAATGAAAAACGTAAATATTGTTGATATTAATGCGCGAATTTAAATACATCTCTCTTAACAGTTGATCTAGGAAAACCGTTAAAAGCAGGATTATATATATCTCTAATGTAATGAATAAAACCGAGAGATGAAGGAAATGAAAAAGGCAAACCCTCCACAACAACTAATTTTGATATTGCTTCCCTATCTCTATGTTCATTGTATTTAGAGCCTACAATTCCCCCCGTCATAGGGTTAATTTGACCCTGTACTTGGTCCAGGACAGTATAAGTATGTGAACCTTGTCCCGATGGAGCGGGCGTTTGCGCACCCGGTTTTGAAGCCTGGTATTGGGCATACCTAGCTGGATGAGCACTTACTACGTGTCTAATTAAACCCCCCGTCCCACCGTGACCTTTTCCAGTTTTAAATTTTAAAACATTTTTACAAATTTTACATATGGCTACTTGATTCTCTACGTCCCTATCAAAAAATGTCTATGCATCGATTTTAATGGTCGTTTCTTTGGACCTCGTCTCATACTAGGGGGAATAGGAGGTATTTCAGTTGAAGGTGCACTAGTGGATGTGTTGTCATCAACATTAGTGGGTATATCATCTAGATCATCGTCTAAATTAAAGTCTTCTTGAGTTCCAGAAAATAGCTCCTGGTCTAAATCTAATGGTATTGTAGGAAAATGTTGAGTATCAACAAAATCATCTGTGTAGGAATAAGATGACTAGAAGAAGTACCCTTGCCCTGGTTGCCCCTACTAGAAGAAACACCCTTACCCTTACCCTTAAACATACCTTTTAATCCTTCCATTTTTATTATGATAATAAATAATTAAAGACAATAAAATTATGTGCGCTAAATAAAAATATAAAATAAACAGACAATAATAATTTAATGAAGGAACGAATGTACCAAACGCCGACGTAACGTCGACGTGTAATCGAGAGGTTGAAAATTGAAACTTTGCTCGATGGAAGATCCTCAAGCTAGTTGCCAACTTCACTCCCAATTCCCAAATGAATTAATAAAATTGAATATTTAGCAAACAATGTAGACTTGTAGAGAGATATATTGAGAAATTAGAGAGATTGTAGGAAGATTTGTGAGAAAGATGAAGAGAAAATGAGTTATTTATAGTTGCAAAATTGGGTTAAAGTGTAAATATAATAACTTATGGGTTAAAAATAAATATTAAGGGGGAGGGGGGTTGGGGGAGGGGAGGGGGCCTAAAATGGCCGTTGGTGCAACGGTCATTTTTGCAAAGGGGGAAAAGGGCGGGGTCGGGGTCGGGACGGTCTCGGGTCTGGCGGGACGAGACATCGTCCCGTCCCGAGTTCGAGTCCCGCCCCCGTTATTTATTTTATTTTATTTTTAAGCGGGGTCGTGGCGGGACCAGGGCGGGCTCGTGGCGGGACCGGGGCGGGCTCGGGTCGGGGTCGGGCCGTCCCGGCCCACTGGCCAGCCCTATTTTAAACTGAGCCCAATGATGGTATTTCTAGGCCCGGCCAGTGCCATTATGTGGGCCGTAGCCCGTAAATGATTTGGATCAAGTGTAGTTCGTTACATATGCATATAAAGAGATTACAATGGATCTTAGATCCGGTGGATCCAGATCCGTTTTATAGTATATGGATCTTCAAAATTTGGACTCGACGGAGCCGGATCAGACCCGGATCCATTTTTGACGGATCGGATCTGGATCTGAATCTTGTATTTGAGATCCGTATCCGGTCCAGATCCGATCTGTAGATCCATGTTTTATTAAATATATCCATAATCTAGAATGTAATTTTATAAGTATTTTCTTAATTTTTTTTCATAATTTATGTATTGGGTAAAGGGTTGAACCAGGATAAGACACAAGTCACAACCATGTAATTTGTCTTTGAAGTTTCATTTCTTTTATCTATATGCACTCTGCAGTTTCCCATATTTTCATTTCTATAAAAAGAAAAAATTATAACTCTTCTTTAAATTTCCCTTTCTTGAATCTGCTAGCCGTAAGCTTTAAGTATCTTTCTCTCATTTGTTTGATAAGCAAAAAAGAAACTGAGACTTTTGATATATGACTGACATTGTTTTATGTTGTTTAATGAAGTCAATCAGTAGAACTACAAGTGGAGCATCACTAAAACCTCCAAAAATTAGTTCAAAGTTGCAACCTGTTCAACATCACTAATGAAGTCAATCGCCTTTATTTTCTTGTAATGCTAAAACTTTGTTCAGTATTTTGGAAGAATGATGTCATGTTTGTATAGGTTGATTGAATGAACTCAATCATTTTTTTCAATCAGATTGCGTTTCATTTTGTCATAAAAGTTTCAACATATGGGAATATTATTCAAGCCAAAAAAAATTACATGTAGATTCAGATCCGATCCGTGGACCCGGTGAATCCGGTGGATCCGATTTTTATGGACCCGATGGATCTGGATCCAGGTATGAAAATGGATCTGGATCTGGATCTAGTAGAATCCGGTCCAGATCCGATCCGTTGCCATCATATATAGGAGTGTCACTGTATTTGCCTAATTTCTTAAACTAAGTAATACTTTTCACTCATAGATTCTGTGAAATGTTAAACATGTTCCTGAATGATTAAAACAAACCACGTAAATATCTACTTCAAATTAAGAAAAGACCTAATCCTTATTTTCAGGCCGGAGTAAAGAGATTATTATGAACGGGAGTCTTGTACTAACTGATAAAGTTGCTGTCATGTGACCAGGAGGTCACGAGTTCAAGCCGTGGAAACAGTCTCTTGCAGAAATGCGAGATAAGGCTGCGTACAATAGACCCTTGTGGTCTGGCCCTTCCCCGGATCCCGCGCATAGCGAAAGTTTAGTGCACCAGACTGCCCTTTTTTAATAAATAGATTATTATAAGTTTAGTTCTTTGATTTAAAAAGGTAAATTAGAGATTGACCACACATTAATGCATCATAATTAGTTATCAATGAAATTAGAAATAACTTTAAAATGTGAAATCTCTCTATAATTGCCATTTATTATAACGACATTCCATTATAACGACATGATTTTCTCCGGAACCAATTTTTCATGTTATATTTTACTTCTCTATATCAACATTAATTATACATAGAACAACAATGACATTCACTATAGCAGTACACTCTTTATAAAATTACATCTCTATAGCAGTCATACTCAAATATTGTATAATAATATTTTGTAAGAAATACAGTATGTATAAAAATAAAATATTAAAATATTTATGATAATCATCATTAATGTCATGCACATAGTAAATGTCATTCACTAATAGCCCAAATCCAATCTCGTAATACCAATCAAGCAATGGATGCTATGAAAATGGAATTGAAACTTTATATTATCACCAAGATATTGAAATTTACGCAACAACCTACAATTGTAGAATTATTACGTCAAACTTGAAAATTTTAAATTCTCAATTATTTTAAAATGCATACGTTCCTTAAATTTTAATTCTTTATCGGTATGGTACTAGTTATGAATTTATTAGCCTTTTAAATTTTAATTAATGAGATATGAAAATCAATTAGGATTTTGTTTTCGTTTATAACATAAAAAGTACAAAAAAATAATTATTTGTGTACTTTTATTTATAACAGTTAAATGATATCTAAACATTAAATGACATTATACATACATAACAACACCTTACTATAACAACCATAAAATTTTCGGACAAACACCGCCATTATAGAGAGATTTACTGTAGTCGGAATTAATTACTAAAACTCTTAAAGAAACCTTTTTCTAACAAGAGCACAAAAGGAATAAGACACTGGTAATTTTTGTAATTGTGGGTTTAAGTGAGCAAAAAAGATAAAATAAAAAACTTGCATGATCATATAACCCCCTTGTTTGCCTTGCCTTTTCATTTTCACTTCTCCCACCCGAAACCGAAGTAAAATTGGTTTCTTACTTTTATTTGACATTTATTCCTTTTCATTTCGACTCTTTTTCTTACCATAGTAGCAGTAATATTTACGAAAGGACTGTTAGGAATAAGGATTTAAAATTAATTTATGTCCTCTTCATTTTTCTCTTTCAAAAATTTCACATAATTTCGCATTGGTTTATCTTCTTTTTTTAATTATTATATTGTTTACGATATATAACTGTGAAGTATACGCAATCTCTCTATCAAACCACCAAATCAAGTGGGTACCAATACAATAGAAATTCCAATAAAAATACACATATATTGACCAGTAGACCCACTCCATCGTGCGGCTTCCATAAAAGAGTACTCGCATTAATAGTTTAATACTATATGCTTGGTAATGCAATTTATAAGTAGTAGCGTCTAAGAGAGGCATATATGATTCAACAACCAACCTTTAATTTGAGTCTTTCTGTTGAACGAGGAAAGGTCGCATATTAGGCTCCTGAGACTAATCGTTTAGTATCAAAAATGTACAATATACACAATAACAATGTGAGAGTACAGTGAGTTGACTGGAATAAAATGATTCCGACAAGAATAATTCATTACTAGTACGTTATTATATATTGTAGGATTGGAGATTCGATCGAAATGGCATTTTGTCTTTTACGAACGAATTACTTTATAATATACGTTCAACTTGTGCCCTTGCTATTAGTAAATATATGTCGCGACCACGTAAAAATAATTATTTGATGAAGACCTGGTGTATATTTGTAACCGGTTCTACAAACCTAACATGTGAAGGAGTTGTGTAAACAGCAGAACAATGATGTGACAGGGGTGGATGCATGTGTGTGTTAGGGAACAAGAACTAGCAGTGCATCGTGGGTAGATCTCGCATGATTTGCAACACCAATGGAATCATCAGACCGGCCAACCGACGACCTCAGCCACAACAACCCCTTTCCGCCGCCACCCGCCGATGATTTATATTTATTTTTTGTCGGGCTTGCAACGTAAATGTTTTAATATTATTAAAACTGAGATCTTTGTTATGTGCAATATTATTAATTTGCTCAAAGAATGCATGACCATTTCATTTTATTTCCAAAACATGCATTCTAATGAAATAATAAAAGAACAAGTTAACCACAGTCCTAGTAGGGAAAACAAATACTTTAACTTGTTTCAAATCTATGGAAACAAAAGAGTGAACGAAATTATTATATTCTCCTTTAGGAGGAAAAACAAAAATAAGAGTGGAAGAAGAATATTATTGCTTGCTTATACCTCTTTTTACAATCCTGATGAGTAATTACACTGTTTTTGGTACTAGGATTGAGCGTCATCTGTGATTACATAGGTCAACTTGGTGGAATGTGTTGGAATATATATTATTAACCATGTGTCTGAATATAGTATTTATTATAGAATAATTATTTATTTAATTTTTAATAAATAATTAAATAGATTATGTATTAGTATGTGTGTTCTTTACTTATATAGTAGATGATTTAGTGTATAGAGTTTAGCTTATACACAGAAGATTAAATCATCGGTTCTTATAAGTATAAAATCCATATTCACAATCTATAATGAAAATTGGACAAAGTTATCAGTATGATTGTAGAACAAGATTAAATATAATGTATCTTCATTATGGGAACGGTATAGTTCCGACTTCTTGTGCTGGTACCTTTTGTATGTATTGATTATTGAACGGACCAAGTAGAGATAAGTGTTTTTTGTACTGAATATGTAAAACAACCTCTCTAACTCATAAAATGTTCTTATAATCTTAATCTTGATATGATTATTATCATCAATGTGATTTGCTTATTATTTTGATTTATTAAAAGGCACGACTCTGTTGTGAGTAAATGTATCTGATAGGTTGGATAGTAACAAATAGCATTTGAGAAATAATAATTAGTTGATAGAATTCATGTCTCGACTTTGAGATTGATAATACTCCTTTATGGATGCTTATAAGTTTTCATGTGAAAACCCTGCAGGTGATTTTGTATCCGTCACATAAAACAAGTTAAGCGGAAGTAAAAAGATTTTATTAGTCAATAAATTAAATTGTTAGTAATTTAATTTAATTGATTGGTATATGTAATCTTAACATGGGGAGTTCAATAAGATTTAATGAAAGATTTTAAAATTAAACTAAGGAGTGCAATTATAGTTTTTAGTGGAATAATTTGTAATTTGTTGTGGTAGGATTAATTCGCTCATATTTTGAATTAATCCCGCAATTGGAAGCTTCGTTATTTATTATGTGATCCCTGCTATGCCTAATTAAGTGACGGACTTGGAAAATAAATTTCTTGAAGAAAAAGTAGTCTACACGTTTTTGGACTAGGATTTACATCCTAAAACGTGATTATAAGTAGAATACTTTTCAGCCTAAGAGGTAGACCTTTTCCTGAGCTGTAATACTTGCCCACACAAGTATTCTCTGTCCAAAGGTTAATTAAGTTACACAGCAGAAGACTGCAAACCGTGGAATTGGAGTACGATCGTGTTGGACGATTTCTGGTCATTTTTGAAGGCTAGATTCGTGGTTGCAGTCACGCTTCAAGAGATAAGTATCGTTTTATGTTTGATTATAACCTATGATTATTTGTTGCCTATATTACATGCAAGTTCGATCCTGACTATTTGCTTTCGTTGTTTATGCCGGTATTCCATCACAATAATCCCTCTGCCTTTGTCCTTTTTTTCATTACATTTTTTCATTTTTTCTTTTAATTCATAAATCACGTAGATAAGAGAAAAGAACAACACACGCGGATTGACCTAAATTGTGTATTGGCCCCAACATAATTTGTTAGCCACGTAATTAAAATTGATAAGATGGGAATCGACCACCAAAATTTAACTTCCTTTACTACTTCAACTAGTATACTAAATGTGAATGGTGGAGTTGAAAAAAATACCAAAATGTAACTGTATAAAATTGACTATAATTTATTTCCTTTTGAATAAATTTTGAGTAAAATGATCATACACCTAATTAATTAGAGTAATATATCTTCTCTAGTTATTAAGTGAAGGTTCCAAAACTATTGTTGGAATGAAAATGAAACAGCATATGATACTCAATCTATCACTATTTTGTGTTTAATTTATAATTTTTATTTCTTATTGTCAATGCAAATTTATACAATATAGAGTGATGTTTGATAGATGCATTGTATATATAATACAAAACATCATACCCATTGTTATTGATCCCACAAGTGAAAGTTAGGGAGAATGGTGAATATGCAACTTTATCTCTATCTTGTGAATGTAGATGTTCACGATAGATCTGCAGCTCAAATAAAGCATATTAAAATCAAGTATAAAAAGAAAATATTGTAATAAATAAGTAATGTTGAAGATAATGAAGAAGAGAACAATAGCAAGATGCACTCAAACAATTTAAATTTAGTTTAAAAATAAATATAAATAATTATATTATATTTTACTACATCGCGTTCAAACTTTTTAGTTATAGGATTTAAATTAGTATTAAATTTAATGATTGCAATTCAATCATGCACTAGTTACGTGAATGTTCTAATTCTGTCAAGATTCATTTCTCTTTAACCTTTTTTCATTTTACTATTGGCAGGCAGCAAAAGACAAGTTAATAGTCTAGTTTTACATACTCCTAAATCCTAATTGGGAAAATTCGAGAAGTCCACTGTTATTTTGCTTGGGTTTCAAGGCTACATCGTTCGAGGTGTTTCTGCGTAGGAGCTGACACAAACATTCACACACACACACACACGTGTTCAACTTGTATCTTCCTTCTAGCCACAGTACAGTAGCCCACTTTGACAACTAGTAGGGTCTTGCTCTTCACAATGACGCCGTCACTTCCGTCATGAATCATCCAAAAACTTTTACTCCCTTCATTTCAAAATATGTTCTTAACCTCTTTTCTGATTCATTTCAATTTTTTTTAATTTTTTTAAACTTTTTAATAAAATTACAAGATTAAAAAATTCTATTTTTTTTTTATATTTTTAATTTAAGATTACAAGATTCAATTTTTTTTTTACTTTTAAAATTTTATACCAAATCATAATCAGAAGAACATTTCGAAAGTACTATTCCCTCTTTCAGAAAAGTCATATTTTTCTTATTAGTTATCTCAAAAAGATTAAAATATTTTTATATTTAAAAATAATTTAATTTTATAAGTATTTATAGTTACATAAATATCTAACACTTATTTTGAATTATACATTTCAAAAAATTCTATTTTATTTTTTAAATTCTATACTAAATTAAGTTATTAAACTAGATTAATTTTTTTGAAACGAATTACGTGTATAAACAAAAACAAAGAAAGAGAGTCCCCACTCCCGGTTAAAGAAAAAGATTGGAAGACGGGGACGTACGTATTGAATGTTTATAAAAGGACGGTCACCGCCTCATTCGCACCCACAACATCATTTTGATTATTCTTAATTCTCAAAACTTATCTTCCTCTTCAGATCCGCCCACGATCCTCAAGTACAAATTTTACGTAAACGGAACACATACATATAGAGATGGGTGCTTGCTTGTCTTCCTCTTCCACCATGATTGATCAAAAGCAGGCCTCCTCCGCCTACATGATCTCAACCAATGGAGAGCTCCGTCAATATACAGTTCCCATCAACGTCTCTCAAGTTCTTCAATCTGAGATGCCTTCCCATGCTTCCTTCATCTGCAATTCCGACCGTCTTTACTTGCACGATTTCATTCCTTGTCTGGATTCCGAATACCAGCTTCTCCCCGGTCAGATCTACTTCGTGCTCCCTGCTTCCAAGCTTCAGTATCGCCTCAGCGCCTCCGATATGGCAGCGCTTGCCGTCAAGGCTAGCGCTGCACTCGAGGACCTCAACAAAAGCAACCGCCGCAATTTTAAGAAGTTGAGGAAGAGTAAAAAGAGCAATTCTCGAATTTCACCGATGCTTCTCCAAGTGGAAGATGAATCTCGAGATTATAGTCAAAGCCAAAGCAATAATAGGACGACGCTTGGGGTTTCCATGAGATCTGCATCTGTCAGAAAATTGCAACGATTATCTTCGCGGCGGGCAAAGATGGCTGTCCGCTCCTTCAGGAAGCTTATGACCATTCAAGAAGGATCCGTTCTCTTGTTTAATTAATTACTCTACTTCATTTTCTTTTTGGTGTTCTTTCTTTCCTTTAATTTGCCCGAGTAATGTAACGTGAGGCTATAGGTTATAACGTGCTCTGATCGTTATAGTGTTGTCACTATTCTCTCGCTCTACATGTAAATACAAATATATGGGAGTTGCAGAGCATAATTAAGATCAAATTCCCCTTACTTGTTGAAGAACAACTATGTATTAACGTAACCTTTTTGTACAATTCCCGACTTTCGGGTGATCAAATTTGAACTCAGTCGTGTCGGAAAAACATGGCCACCTAGATTTAATCTGTAAATGGAAAATACTTCTTATAGAAACAGCATATGTTTGAATGGTAATAGACTTGTGTCGATCGACTTTGTTTACCTTATTAACGAATTAAAGCTGTTACGTCAAGTACGAGTAGGTAAAAATAATTGGAGCATCCCTTTTACAATCCATATTTGGAAAAAGATGTAATATAAAAAATATATATATTGAGTCACATGGTTATATGGTATACAAAAAGGTGTGCGTGGGTATGTTGTTATTGTATGGTTATATGGTAAATCAGAAGTCAAAAGGCTGGCTGAAGATTTTAAGGGGGAATGGAGTAGAAAGAAATTAATGTTGGAAATTTGTATTCGATGAGGTTGCGTCCACCCATCTTTAATGACTTAAACACTCAGATTCCGCATGTTTGAGTCTTTGGTTCTTCACATGTGCATAATCTACTATGTGAGTAGATGACCGTAGGGCCTAGGATCGTCAAATTTCGTTAAGAAATGAAAGAGTTATTGGTCGACAAAGTAAGGTGATTGAGGCATGAAAATATGGTGTGAGACAAATCTCCACATCGGTGGGAAAATGAAGAATTGTTCATTTTATAAGCCTCAAAATTGGATAAGGGTTTGGGACCCCAAGAGGTAACCCATGTGTTTGAAGGAGGGAGGACCTATGTGTGCTTGGGTTCAAGGCTAGGCCCACACGCGCGCCACCACCACCCACCCGCCCGCCCGGTCGCGGGCTGCTTGGTACCTCTTAATTAGCCTCTTAACACATCTCCTCATCCTAAACACAATAAAATGAGAACCTTACTCTAATTTGAGGGACACAAGTCTTGAGAACAAGAGCAATCCAGAAACAAAAGTTCTTCTTTTCCCTATGAATTTCCACTCTTCAGCAGACATTTCATGTTTGTTTTCTTCGTCAGAATCAACCTATTTGCTTTGTAGTGTTGATTAGTTGTTGTTTTATCTTGGGAGGTTGTTGCCCGCTAACGTAAAAGCATATATACGGGGCAATCTTGTCTTAAAGACAGAGAGTCATCATTCGACTCAGCCGGTGGTGTTGTGATTCTCTAATTTGTTGCTGGGTGTTTCAGGTTGGATCTTGCTATCAAATAACTTTTAACCAAGTCAGATTCTCAAGCGGACATACAAGCCACAGTTGCAGCAATTCATGCTCTTGTATTTCTGAATACAAGATCCAGAATTGGAGTTCTAGTTCAAGATCGACAGAGATTAAAAACTCATTATTATAATCTTTGAAATTTATCATTTCGATCAGTGTAATAATTAATATTTTGCTAACAATTAACGTGTTGAGAAGTAGTCGCTTACTTCTTCGGGGCCAGGCATGAAATAGTGGCTAATTTCATTCTTATCCAAAATCACAAAAAGTTCAAACTTCAAAGTGGGGGGTCGGCGAATTAATTAATTCGATTGACATTTTAGGATAACGGTTTTTTTAATTTGGTAAATATAATAATTGTTCATATGCCGGGTCAAATCCCATTTTTAAATTCTTGCACTATTACTAATCTCCCGTACGTGGTCCTTGAACTGCTTTCCCAGTTCTTAACGCATACGTCTTTGTCCTCAATTTCAGTGAAAAAACTATGTGATTAGCCAATATAATCACATTTCCCACATGGCATTAAATATTAAGCAAATTTCTTCTTCCGAATGTTACTTAGCTGGCAGTTGGGGAATATTTGAGCTGGAAGTTAATTAGAAAAAACAGTACTAGTATTTAAAATTGAAGGTAGAAAAAAAAAAAGGAACAAGAAACTGTGTTTCGAGTTTCGACTCCAAATTCACTGCAAGAAAAAATTAATTTTTTTTTAGTGAAATCCAATTAATTACAGTCCACCTAAAATGTACAGTCAAACCAATATTAAATATTAAATACTATTGGATCAGTAATTTATCCTACCGTCTTCCGCTCATTTTTTTTTCAAAATTATAATTCTCTCTGAATATAGACGTAGTTTAAGAAAATAAGAAATCCTAAATTGAACAGTAAGAATATTAAAAAGTAAACAAGGAAAGACGAATTTAAAAAAGAAAAAAGAAATTGAAGTTGTATGTTATGTAGCATATATACCGTCAAACTTCTCCATAATGTCAGTTTATCCAGAAATTTCATGATATAGTGAGTTGTTGTTATGTATGTGTATGACATTTGATAATTAGATCTCCTTTAGCTGTTATAAACAAAAGTACGCAAATAAATTTTATTTTATTTTTTATGTTATAAACGAAAATAATATATTTGTTAATTTTAAAACATCTATTAATTTTCATATCCCATTAATAAAAAAAAGACTAATAAATTCATAACTAGTTGTACCATACCGATAAAGAATTAAAATC
The DNA here is from genome assembly GCA_034509755.1 of Anisodus tanguticus. NCBI lineage: Eukaryota > Viridiplantae > Streptophyta > Magnoliopsida > Solanales > Solanaceae > Anisodus > Anisodus tanguticus. The sequence continues at coordinate 163,234 of CM067553.1, read as the reverse complement.
TAAGAAATATATGCATTTAAAATTAATTGAGAATTTTAATATTTCAAGTTTGACGTAATAATTCTACAATTGTAGGTTGTTTCGTAAATTTCGATCTCTTAGTGATAATATAACGTTTATTGACAAAGAATTTTGTCCAAACTTTAAGCAAAAGGGAATTCAATAGCTTTTTCTTGAAGGTTATTTAAGAGCTTTTAATAATTTATTTTTATACATAATATATTTCTTACAGAATATTATTACACAATATTTTAGTATAGTTGTTATAGAGATGCAATTTTACAAAGAGTGTATCGCTATAGTGAATATCACTGCTGTTATAGATAGAATGTTATTATAAAGAAGTAAAATATAACATGAAAAATCATTTTCGAAGAAAATCAGGTCATTATAGTGAAATGATATTATAACGAATGACAATTATAAAGAGGTTTGGCTATATAATGTACTTGATTTTCTTCATCATCTTTGTATAAAAGATATTATCTAAAGAAGCTGAAAATTATGAAATGATTACATGCATGAAGAATGAGTGGGCGGAGAACCACATGAGATTTTAGGTTCAATTCACCGCAAGACATGTGTTGATAGTTGTAAGGTATCCTACGAATAATAGAGGTATATGCAAGTTAATACAAATACATTGCCATATAAAAGAGCCTCAATTTTTTTCCATTCAAAATGATAGAAGGAATAACATATATCCGTTTATAGAATATTATAGCAAAGCTTATAAAACAAAATACAATGAACAGGGCGTGTGCATAACTGAAGAGCTTCTGTTAAATCCCAGAGAATTTCATGTGATTTTCCTCTTACAAAACTTTAAGGGTGCAAACATGTAATTCTAAAAGGATATTATTGTTTTGAAAAAACAAATTGCTGCAATATATCCATGTATTTCACAAAATTGATCTGCCTTCTTTCAAGCAAGTACTGTTTTAGTTATGTGATGCCATATGCATGTTGTAGATTGCATAATGCTTTTACGTACTGAGGTAGATATAAAATTTGCATACACTCTACCCATATCAGACCCTACTTATGAAATTATATTGAATATGTTATTGTAATTGTATTTTAAGTAATTAAGTTACTTAATCATTCACAAGAATACACATCCACACATATCATCTATAGAAAGATAAAGTGGTCCTTAATTCATTGAAAGTTTTCAGATGAGCTCATTCAACGTACTATAGACGCTCTTCTAACTAAAAAGCGACGCTATTGATTATATATATATCTACCTAGATCTATATATAAATCAAATGTTTCCTTGGTGACACGGCGTCGTTTTGGGGTGGTCCTATTGATTATACAAGATGTTTTCCCACGCGGGAGGCCATATATGCTGACCCTTTGGATTAATGCTTCTTGTGCTTCAAGGCATAATGCATGCCTCCTTTATTTTAAATTTTTTAATTGTTATTTGACTTGATCAAGACTTATCAACATTTTTCGAATGCAGACTTAGTGATATTGCCAACATTATCGGAAGCTGCAAATGATATATCATGATTTCTTCATGTGCCTAGCTCTTAGTGTAATATATATAATTCAATTTAGATCTTTTTGCTTCATCTATTAAAATGAGTAACAATAACAACATACTCAGTGTAATCTAGGGTTGTCAAAGGAGCCGGGGTTGGGGCGGGTCGGGACCGGTCCTCCGGCGGGACTGGCAGGACAAGCCGATGTCCCGTCCCGTCCCTCATCCCTCCGGAAAAGGGGACCGGTGTTGGCGGGGCGGGGACGGGTCCGGGATTCCAATTTTTTTTTAGACACTTAATTTCAAAAAAATTGTGAATATAAACACTTAAATAATTGAACAAGATAGTGTAATAAAAATATTCCAAGACTGTTTTTGTGTCTCTTATATTATTTAATAGAAATATGATTTTTTTGTAATACAATTTCAAAATTGCAACTTTGTGGTGTTGTTCAAAAGTTGCAAATCACATAGTAAAATTGCAATTAAAAAAATTACATAGTTATAAATACCTTTTCTAATTTCTTCACAATGTTTTGTGGTTCTTTGGTTGAAATTGGAATTTGTTGGTCAAATTGGTCGACGTCGCTTTCAGTTCCATCGGACAAGATTTCGTTGTTGTTTAAATCGTCTTCTTTGTTGATCTCTGGTTGACCGCACATTCTATGCTCCGCTCGTATCCAATCTCTAAATAGAACTGTAATCTCCAAGCTGTCTCCCGCTAATGAGTGTCTGTGCTCGCCTATTTGAAATCTTCCGGCAGAAAAACTCTTTCAGACACTGTTGATGACGCTTGAATGTTCAACACATCTCGGGCCAGGAAAATGATATAATGCATAACGTAAATATTGTTGATATTCATGTGCAAATTTTAAAACGTCTCTCTTAACAGGTGATCTAGGAAAACCGTTAAAAACAGGATTATACATTTCTCTAATGTAATGAATAAAACCAGGAGAGGAAGAAAATGCAAAAGACAAACCCTCCACCGCAACTAATCTTGCTATTGCTTCCCTATCTCTGTGTTTATCGTATTTAGGACCTATAATTCCCCCATCGTTGGGTTAATTTGACCTTGTACTTGGTCCGGAATACTATGTGAACCTTGTCCTGACTGAGAGCGCATTGGCGCACCCGACTTTGTAGCCTCGTATTCATCCCACTTTGCTTTGTGAAAGCTTTGTACATGTCTCAATAAACCTCCCGTCCCACCCTGACCTTTTCCAATTTTAAATTTATAAACATTTTTACAAATTTTATATCTAACTACTTGATTCTCTTGGCCCCTATCAAAAAAATCTCATGCAACTGATTTTAATTTTTGTTGTATGGGGCTTCGACTCATACTAGGGGGAATAAGAAGCGTTCCCGTTTCAGTTTGAGGCTGAGACTCAGTCTGAGGTTGAGGTTGTTGAGGTGCACTAGTGAGTGTGTCATGTAGATTATTGTCTAAATTAAAGTCTGGTTCAGTTGCATAATATATCTCATCATCTAATGGTATATCATTAAAAAAACCAGTTTCATCTAGATGAGCCTAATCAATCAAATCATCCTGACTAGGAATAGGATGACTAGAAGAAGTACCTCTGCCATTGTTACCCCTACTAGAAGAAACACCATTACCCATTACCCTTACCCTTAATCGTACGTCTAAATCCTTCTATTTTAATTATGCAAAATAAATAATTAAAGATAATAAAATTAAGTGCGATAATTAAAATAAAGTAACAACAATAATTTAAAGAAAGAACAAAGGTACCAAACGCCAACGTAACGTTGACGTGTAATCGAGATTGAAAATTGAAACTTTGCTCGATGGATGATCCTCAAGCTAGTTGCCAACTTCAGTCCCAATTTTTAAACTTTGATACAATTATACAAATGAGCAAATAAAATAAAATATTTAGTAGGCAATGTAGACTTGTAGAGAGATAGATTGAGAGATTAGAGAGATTGTAGGAAGATTTGTGAGATCAAATGAAGAGAAAAATGAGGTATTTATAGTTGAACAATTGAGTTAAAGTGTAAATATACTAACTTATGGGTTAAAAATAAATATTAAGTGGGTAGGGGGCCCAAAAATGGTCGTTGGAACCGTTGCACAACAGCCAAAATCTAAATTTGTTCGTTGTTGCAACGGTTAGATTTGCAAAGGGGGAAGGGGGATCGGAATCGGGATCAGGATGGGGTCGGGGGTCGAAGCGGGACGGGCCCGTGGCGGGACGAGCCCATGTCCCGTCCCGGTTTCAAGTCCCGACACCGTAATTTTTTTAGGAGAAAATTGGGTTAAAGTGTAAATATACTCACTGGACAACCTTAGTGTAATCCCACAAATGGGGTCTGGGAATGGTAGGTTGTACGTTTCATATATTTCAAATGATTTAATTAATTTTCCAAAATTGTTAAAAATATTTTTTGTGTTTAAGACTTAATTATATAAAAATCATTTGTTAAATCATTTTTTCAACGTTTGCATGCACGCATTAGGATAGAAATCAATTGCTTCGGGTTGATTCTCTTAACATGAGCTACTACTAGAAATAGAGTATTTTTCTATCAATATTCAGTGGAAAATTTGTGCTACAGAATTTGATTTTTTCATCTTATTTCCACTAAACCAGCTCACTTGGACAATGTGTAATGGAAAATAATTTTCTATTGAAACGCTTAGAAACTTTCTCTTTTTTTCATGTGAAAACACTATTATTTAGATTTTTTTCACCTACATTTAATGAGAAATAGCCATTAACAATTTTTTAGTGAGAAATCAGTGGGGACATAGAAATTTTTTAGTAGTGAGCTTGCCTTGGGTTTGAGTTTGACCAACAAATACGCATGAGAAAATCCTAGAAAATAATTGATGGGCCCTTTGTCCTCTTAGCTATGAACCACTGCTTGTACCTAGCGGGCTGGCGCTAATTGGAATTATCTCGTCCACCAATAATGTCTGGGCATGGATTACTAGTGGGCACTCGCACAAATGCCTCTATTTTGGAGTGGTCTTTAATTTTTGGTATTCAGGATAACTCAAAAAGCAAGAAATTAAGGCTAGAAGGAAGAGATTGAGTTTGAACGCTGTCACACATTAATGTAGAGTTCAGATTCGAAAATAGATTTGGATATAAAAGGTCATTTATTAAGTGTGAGGTTCAATATGACCATAAGATGGTCTTTGTTAGCTAGAGCAAAACTCCGTACGGATCGATATTCTTAAGAAACATATCGAGAGGGTTTTGGATTCTATTCCTTAAAGAAGGTTTCACTATTAAGGATTGTCTGGTTCATGAACTAGATACACTGGAATTACAATTAAAGCATCATAAAGCAATGCAATAATACATAGATCGTTTAATAGAAGTCTAGAATTACAAAATTTGGGATATTATCTTAGATGGTCACTCAACTATAGGTGTTTTACTCAAAAAGTCACTCAACTTTGTTTTATAACTAGAAAGTCATTCAACTTTATTTTCTAACCAGAAAGTCACTCAACTATTATTGTTTCACTTAAAAAGTCACTCAATCTAGTAGTCGTCATAGTGGTAGTGGTAGTGATAGTGGCAGTGGCAATGGTAGTGGTAGTAGTAGTGGTAGTTAGTACTTTTATCTTTTATCTTGTTTCTTTGTTGAAATTATGCATATTTGTGTGTTTGTTGGCTCTTTGTAAATACACGTTCCTAATTTTTTGTGTTTCTTTGTGTTAACCTTTTTTTCTTTTCTTTACTTATTTCACTATGACATCATGAAATGAGAATGGGTTCGATGATTGCAATCCATATCTAAATGACCCATGTACATATTGTGGAGGATTTCACTATTGGCAAGATTGTCAAAATGCTCCTGGAAAAGAGATGTGCGCACCGTCTAAATCCTATGATGGGAATGTTTGCAATAAGTGTGGTGATCTAGATGGACATTAGAGTAATTGTCCCAATTATTTTATCCCCCCTCCATATTATTCTAATGAGAATTCTAGTTATGTTTTTGAGTTTGATAGGGACAATGAAATGATAAGTGAAGGACGAAGTGTCAGATTTCAAGACATTCAAGAAATGTTTCAAACTTATATGGAGCGAGAAGCTAGATTGGAAGAAGAGAGAAAATACTCCATATTGATAAATGGTGAAGCTTTGAAAAGAATAAAAGAGTTCATTGAGAAAGTTAACACTTCAATTGCCATGTATTTGTCTACTCTTCAAGAAGAAATTATCGAAGAAGAGACTTCGAGCCCAATAGATGAGCCCACATTTTTTTATGATGATGACGAGACTTATGAAAGTGAAGAAGTGATTCAAATTGAAGAAGTTGAGCTTAATTATGAAGAAGAAGGAGGAGGAGGAGGGGGAGGAGAAGGAGGGAGGAGGAGGAAGAAGAAGGACGAAGAAGAAGAAGAAGGAAGAGGAAAGAAGGAAGAAGAGGAGGAGGAAGAGGAGGAAGAAGAAGAAAGAGGAAGAAGAAAGAAGCAAGAAGAAGAAGAAGAGGAAGAAGAGGAGGATGAAGAAGAGGAAGAGGAAGGAAGAAAAGAAGAAGAAGAAGAAGAAGAAGAAGAAGAAGAAGAAGAAGAAGAAGAAGAAGAAGAAGAAGAAGAAGAAGAAGAAGAAGAAGAAGAAGAAGAAGAAGAAGAAGAAGAAGCAAGAGGAGGAAGAAGAAGCAAGAAGCAAGAAGAAGCAAGAAGAAAGAAGAAGAAGAAATAAGCAAGAAGAAGAAGAAGAAGAAGAAGAAAGGAGGAGGAGGAGGAGGAGGAGGAGGAGGAGGAGGAAGAGGGAGGAGGAGGGAGGAGGAGGGAGGAGGAAGAAGGAGGAAGAAGGAGGAAGAAGGAGGAAGAAGGAGGAAGAAGAAGAAGAAAGAAGAGGAGGAAGAGGAGGGAGAAGGAAGAAGAGGGAGAAGGAAGAGGAAGGAGAAGGAAGAGGAGGAGGAGGAGGAGAAGAAGAAGAAGAAGTCTCCAACTCGCAAAAGGAGCAAATTGAGAAATTGTCGAGCAACATGATGGAGAGGAATGAAGTATTTGGGAAAGTCTTGACCGATTGGTGGAAAAAAGTTCAATAATGAGATGATGAAGTCGTTAAAGACATGAATTTCACCATGAATAGATTTTTACAAGCCTTGAACGAACACCGCCATGAAGAAAAACTTGACAAATTTTTAAGCCAAGATTTATTAAAGAATCAAGACCAACAACATACCCAGTGAGAGTAGAGTGTACGCAGACCTTACCTCTACCTTGATAGGTAGAACGGCTTTTTTCGAGAGACCCTCGTCTCAAGACAATGCACAAGCAAAGCAAGAGAAACAGTCAGACCAAGATAAGAAATTTAAAGCAGTATGAAAATGCTGGTATCAAAAGCTAATAAGTCATGATAGCGCATTCTGAAAAAGAAGCAGTAACTAACGCAGGTAAATAAGATACACAAAGTACACTAGATATCACATAACAGCATAAATCAAACGACATGGGACTATAAAGCAATGTTGCACCTACTAGTATGATAGGCTAAGCGGGCCTACAATAATAACACTACAACTACCAGTTTGTAAGCGTAAGCAGGACTACGTTGGACTACCTACTACCCTTATACTCTAATCCGTGTCCTCCATAACCCCCTATCTAAGGTCATATCCTCAGTAAGTTGCACCTACACCATATTCCATCTAATCACCTCTCCCCAATACTTCTTTAGCCTATCTTTACCCCTCCTAAACCTGTCCATAGCCAATTTCTCACACATCCGCACTGAGGCATTTATGTCTCTCCTCTACACGTGCCCGAACTATCTCAACCTCGCTTTCCACATCTTATCCTCTACCGAGGCCACTCCCACTCTGTCTCGGATATCATAATTTCTAATTTTATCCCTCATTGTATGCCCACACATCTATCTCAGTATCCTCATCTTTGCAACTTTTATCTTTTGTGTGTGTGAAGTCTTGACCAGCCAACACTCCACCCCATACAACATAGTCGGTCTAACCACCACCCTATAGAACTTGCCTTTAAGTTTTGGTAGAACATTTTTATCGCACAATACTCCAGATGCGAGCCTCTATTTCATCCACCCTGCACCAATACGATGTGTGACATCGTCATCAATCTCTCTATTTTCTTGGATAATAGACCCGGGGTACTTGAAGCTTTCTTTCTTTGGAATGACCTGAGTACTAAGCCTTACCTCCACGCCTGTATCAAGGTCGCTCCCGTTACCGAACTTACACTCTAAGTATTTTGTCTTAGTCTTACTCAGCCTGAACCCTTTAGACTCCAAGGTTTGTCTCCAAACCTTCATCTTAGCGTTCATTCCGCTGCAAGTCTCATCAATCAAGACTATGTCATCTGCGAATAACATACACCATGGTACCTCCCATTGAATTTGTTCGCGTCATTTCATCCACCACCAAGGCAAATAAGAATGGGCTAAGAGTTGATCCCTAGTGCAGCCCCATCATCATTGGGAAGTGTTTCGAGTCTCCTCCTACTATCTGTACCCTAGTCTTGGCTCTATCATACATAACCTTGATCTCCCTAGTGTGCGCCACAGGTACACCTCTAACATCCAAACATCTCCATAGAACCTCCCTGGGAACTTTATCGTATGCCTTCTCGAGGTCGATGAAAACCATATGTAAGTCTCTCTTCTTCTCCCTATACTGCTCTACCAACATCCTAATAAGATGAATGGCTTCTGTAGTCGAACGCTCCGACATGAATCTAAACTGGTTCTTGAAATAAACACGTCTCTTCTCACTCTCATCTCCACGACATTTTCCCAAACTTTCATAGTGTGGCTTAACAACTTGATACCCATATAGTTGTTGCAACTCTGGATATCACATTTGTTCTTGTACAAAAGAATTATTGTACTCTACCTTCATTCTTCGGGCATTCTCACCGTCTTAAAAATAACGTTAAACAACTCAGTCAGCCACTCCAAACCTGTCATGCCTGCGCTCTTCCAAAATTCTACTAGGATCTTATCAAGCCCGATCGCTCGGCCCATGCGCATCCTGCGAACAACATTCTTAACCTCCTCAACCTTAATGCTTCTACAATACCCAAAATTCCAGTACCTACCAGATTGCTCCAGATCTCCCAACGCAATATCTCTATCTCATTTTTCATTCAAAAGTTTATGTAAGTAAGACTGCCACATCCGCCTATTATACGCGTCCTCCATTAGTACTTTATTGTCCTCGTCCTTGATGCACCTCACTTGATTCAAGTCACTGGCCCTCCTATCCCTCGCCTTGGCTAGTCTATATAACTTCTTATTCCCGTCTTTTTCCTATAATTCCGCATATATGCATTCAAAACCCGCCATTTTCGATGTCGTAACCGCTAGATTTTCCTCCTTCATCGCTATCTTATATAATTCCATATTCGTTCACTTCTCCACCTCGTCGTTGCTTTCTACCAATTTCCCATACGACATTTTCTTCGCTTCCACCTTCTCTTAAACTTTACCATTCCACCACCAGTCCCCTCGATGCCCACCACGGCTATCTCGCGATACCCCTAACACTTCTCTAGCTACCTCCCGAATGAAACTAGCCATCCTATCCCCACATACCGATGATATCCTCACTACTCCCCAAGCCCTCTTGGCCATCAACATCTCCTACATCTCTTTTGCACTAGTCATGGTCAAACTTCTCCATTTGATTATTAACATGTCATCCACAACCCTTCTCTTCTTCTCCATCTTGATCTTTAAATCCATCACCAAAAACCTTATGTCGGGTTGTAAGATACTCTCCCAAAATAACCTTGCAGTCTTTACAAAAGTCGTTGTCAACCTTCCAAGGAGCAAAAAGTCTATCTGAGTCTTAGCCACCGAACTACGGAAAGTCAGCAAGTGCTCTTGCTTCTTCAGGAACCTTGAATTAGCTATCACCATTCCAAAAGCTCTAGTGAACTCTAAAAGTGAGACGTCTCCCAGTTCCTGGCCCCGAGGCCAAAGCCTCCATGCACGTCATCATAACCCCCGGAAGTGGCCTAATATGTCCATTGAAATCTTCTCCTACAAATAACTTCTCAGTGGGTGGTATACCTCCCACCACTTCGTCCAAATCCTCCCAAAAGAGTCTTTTATCCTCCTCGTCCAAACCCGTCTGCGGTGCGTACGCACTAATAATATTCATAGTGAACCCTCCAACTACCAACTTAATCATCATCATCCTGTCATTGACCCTCCTAACCTCTACCACCTGATCTCTTAGCTCGTTATCTACTAAAATGTATACCTCATTCCTATACTTTGACCTACTCGAGAATCATAACTTATATCCGTCTACATCCTTAGCCTTAGATCCTACCCATATGGTCTCCTGGACACATGCTATATTAATCCTCCTCTTTTTGAAAATCTAAACTAGTTCTATGGACTTCCACGTTAAAGTCTCAATGTTCTAAGACCTGATTCTCAGCCTAGCATCTCTCTTACCCTACTTACCCTCGGCCCCGTCCCCGACCGAGAACATGACCCTAGTCTATCATTATTCACTAAAGCCACTATAGCAAAAAAAATATCAGTCAAAGGTTAACGCTAACACACACGGGAACTAATACTAAAGCACAAGTTAGCAAGAATCTAAAGGTAAGTCAGGCTACTACAGACCAGAATTATAAAACAAAAGACAAGAAGAAAAAATGCAAAATTGTAAAGTCAAGATTCAATAAAACGCAACACGTAAAAAATTAACTACAAGGATTGAGTACTGGCAACTAGAGGTACCAACTCCAGGTTGATAGAACCTGTTCACACGCCGGAAATCACTGTTTACACGCCGAAAAATAATATTCGCTGCCTAAAATCATTGTTTCCTACCGGAAACCACTGTTTGTTTCTGAAAAACTTTTTTACCCGGATGCTAAGTGGAAGAACGGAAAGATAGAACCCAGATGTACGTCATGACAGATCTGGTGGTACCTATAAAAATAGAGCAAGAGACGAAAAAAGAGAAGAAGAGGAAGGACCACCGGAGACTGTCGGAAAAAAACTGTCAGTGAAGTAGTGGAGGCTACTTCCACGTGGCAATGAACTGAGCCTCCTTTTGAGATCTGAGATCTATTCCCAAACTTGAAAAACGAAGATCGAGATTCATGCAAGGGTTTTGGAGTAAAAAAAATAACCTTTTGAGAGATAAATTGAGCGATGGGGAGGGGGATTGATGAGCCTCAATGAAGAAAGGAAGAAAGCAGAAATAAAGAGAAAGCGAATATGGACTTCAATATCCTTTTGTATTCGGGATCCTATTAGATCAAATACATTAAAGAATCAAGATCGACAACTTGAAATATATGTGAATCACCGTGAAGGCATTTTACGGATGATGGAAGAATTTATAAAAATGAATGTTGAGCAAAGTCAAGAATTGAAGCAATTTGAAATTGCTATCCGGGAGGTAGATGCCAAATTGAATACAAAGGTTGAGGCATGTGATGCTCAACATCAAATGGTCATGCTTAGCAATGTTGAATTATTTTCAAAGGAAAATGAGGTCAAGATCAATTTTGAATAGCTAATGATGGATTGCCAACCAAACATCTCAAAAATAGTGAATGATGTCAAGATTGAAGAAATGATACTAGAGTTGCATAAAAAAGTTCATCGAATGATTTTTGAGGACTCTAATTTATTTTTGAGTGAGGATGTCAAAAGTGGAGCAAAGTTGAAAGTTGAACGCCTTAGACCACATTTGGTGATATGAAAATTGAGGTACTCGAGCATATGGAGGAATTTAGTGATGAGGAACAAAGTTTGTTTATTTTGAAGTTTGTCGTGTCAACAGGACAAAATGACGTCCCTCATTTAAAGGCACAAAAGTACAAGATGCGACACCTCGGAGTTGGCCTCTTTGCTTTCATACAACCGCCCCACGAGCATCACCAGAATCTTGACTCAAAGTTGGGACGACAATTCATATCCTCCAAATGGAGGAAAAGTGGTAAAGTTGATCTACGTCGTGCCACGACGTTAACTAAGGAGCTACATAAAAGACAACCCATGATTTTTTTCCTTTCTTTTAACTTTTATTTTAATGATATTGGGTAGGATAGTATGATGTCTTTGTCTTGTTTTTAATTGATTAAGGAACATGTGACATCAATGCTTCCATTTCTAGTGATGATGCTACTGACACTCAAGGAGTTTCTCATCTTTCTCCCTCTATACTTTTGATATATATAATTTGGAGCATTGAGACAATGCTCAACTTTAGTTGGGGGTGTAGGAAAAAATTGAGAAATTGCTTATTTTTTATGTTTTCTTTAGGGGTGGGCAGTGGGCCGGGTTCGGGGCGGGTCCCGGCGGAAGGGGACCCTACGGGACTGGCGGGATCTACCGATGTCCCGTCCCATTCCCGATCCCGTCGGAAAAAAGGATCGGTCTTGGCGGGCGGGGCGGTGTCGGGGCGAGATAGGGTTTTTCAAAAAAAAAATCGCACTTAATTTAAAAAAATAACATATATAAATACTTCAATAATTGAACAATATATGTAATAAAAACATCCCAAAGCTGTTTTTGTGCCTCTTATATTATTTAATAGAAATGTGTTTTTTTTTGTAATACAATTTCAAAATTGCAACTTTGTGGTGTTGAAAGTTGCAAATTACATAGTAAAATTGCAATTAAAAAATCACATGTTTATAAACATATTTTCTAATTTCTTCACAATGTTTTGTGGTTCTTCGGTTGAAATTGGAATTTGTTGGTCAAATATCTCAATGTCACTTCCACCTCCGTAGGACAAGATTTCGTTGTAGTTTTCTTTGTCTTCTTCAATGATATCCGGTTGACCGCACCTTCTACGCTCCGCTCGTATCCAATCTCTGAATAAAACTGCAATCTCCAAGCTGTCTCCCGCTAATGAGTGTATGTGCTCTACTATTTGAAATATAAAATGGCCGTTGTGCAACGATCATTTTTGCAAAGAGGGGATCGAGGTCGGGACGGGGTCGGGGCGGCACTGTCCAGCCTTAGTTTTCTTTGTTTAAAAATGGCGGCTTTTGTTGGAATTGGATAAATGCTTGAATGAATCTCTTCGGTGCTTGTTATTTGTGTCTCATGTGGTGCCAACAAGTTAACTTCGTACATATTGTTCAAAACAAATGCTTGAGTTAGTTTTTGAGAAATTGTAATCTAAATTAGTGACTTTAAGACTCATTGGTTACTTTTGTCTCATTGGTTGAGCTTGTGCTAACCATGAAAATTTATCAAAATATTATAGTCATTGTGGGTTGGAATTCTATCTTCTTTTAAAGTTCATTTGTGTGTGATGTGAGAATTAGTTGGTAAAGTTTACATGTACAAGTTGATCGTCTAGAACTTACCCCGCATGTACTTCAAAGTGAAATCCTATGCTATGTTTGGTTTGGAACATGATTTTAGGCTTTCTTTGGACGGTTTGAGCCTTTGATAATCTACCTTTGTAAATTTTTTTCTAGTCAACCCCTTTGAGCCTTGGTCCTTTTTATTGGCTACCATGCTATAAAACCTCACCATTTTTATCTCAATATCCTATCTTTTGGCACCCGACCTCCCTAAGTGTGTGAAGTTGTAAAAAAAAATAGAGTAAAAGTCAAAATTTGGGAGAGGTGGTTGATAATGTTGTGAGGTGTAAATTTTTTAAAGATTAAAAGTTGTAAAGTGAGAGAGAAAATGAAAAAAAAAAAAAAAGAGAATAAAAGAGCTTCCCTAAAGGAAACACAAAAATAAAAAAAGTTTTGAAGGAAAAAACAAAAAAATGTGAAATAAAGGATTGGTAAAAAATTGGAATGAATTGAAGATTAGGGTGGAACCACAAGAAGAAAACTAAAGTGCACTAGAATGAAACGTGATGACGTGCTTAGGGGAGGTTAGAGTCACTTGTACCCATATCTTTATCCTACCTTGATTCAAAAGCACACATTGCAACCCTCTTAAGTCCTAATTGATTTCAGACCAAGTGTGCTTACATTAGTGGTGATTTATATCAAGGACAAGCCAATGATATATGATCTTTACTTGTGAACATTCCTTGTTAGAGAAGAGTGAACTCCTTGATTGAGTGAGTAATTCCTTTGTTCTTATAACTTTTGCTCGATATCGGACATGATTTCTTTTATTGAGAAAAACAAATGGAAAATAGAAGAGAAGGACTTTAGATTTACAATGACATGCATAAGTGAGCAAGAGATCATTAATGAACGAAGTCAACCTTTGAGGGTTGAAGGTCACATTTGGATTGCATGGTGAAGATTGAATTGATGTTAAAGTTACTTTGTTAAGGATTCTTGTGTTTTGTGGATAACCTTTGGTACCAACTGAGAGTCATGGATGATATGTGCTAAAATGTTAGATGATTGTGCGTTGAAAATCTTGAATTTTGCTTTTGTTTGCTTGAGGACAAGCAAAAACTTAAGTTTGGAGGAGTTGATAAGTGGCGATTTTCACCACTTTATTACTACCTTTTACTATAGTTTTTAGTCCAAATATGATCAATTAAGCTAAGGATGCTAATGATATATGTTTGATTTCAGAAAATTGAAGTAATCCAATTGATTTGTGCAAATTAGAAGATTAGAGTGAAGATTGAAGTCAATTGGGGAAGATTTGAAGGAAGGAGTTCATTGTGGACCAAAATGCGTTGATCGTGGAGCACAATCAAAGTTGCTACAGAAATATGAGACATCTGCTAGTCCGCAAAGCATGCTTCAGAAAACTGATTTTTTACCTATTTCATATAAGCATTGTGGAGCACAATGATTCTGAAGAACATTTTTGCCATTTTTAGCGACTTTATAAAGAGTTTTAGGACTTATTTTCACTTTTTCTTGGATACCAGATAGCAACAGACAGTTTTTCTTAGCTCATTGTTAGCATTTTTCAAACTTTTGCAAGGAAGAATCACCATATTTTTTTAATTTCTTTCCAACGTTCATTATGTTTATGCTTTTTAATTTAGTTTTATTGTGTTTTCCATTTCCATGAGTAGCTAAACTTAGATTCTAGGGTTACAAACCAACCCTAATGTGATTCCTAATGGGTAACTAATTAAATGCTTGAATATGATTGAGTGGATAGTTATTTAGCTAATTACATGCTAATTTGTGAATTTGTGGTTGTAAACATAGATTCATGTCTTAATTGCCTAAGTTCTTATTTGAGAAAGAGGAACAAAGGTTAGATTAATTATCTAACAAGAAATTGGGTGAATCAAGAGATTGATATTGCTTAATTAATGGGTTTGAGCTAGAGATAGCAATAACCCAACTTGGGTCACTAATCAATTGCCCTAATTTCAACTATTTCATCTTGAGAAAGTGAATTTGAGTTAGACCACTCAATATTGAGAAATATTGTGTGGGAGTTTAAGATATTGATGACCATAGCTAGACCAATCACCTATCAAGCCTAATTTAGTTTACCCAATTGAAATTACACCTAGGTGAGGGGAGCAATCCTAGCCCTCAATCCACATTAGTACAACTCTTAGTATTATCTAGTTTATTACTTATTTTCTTAAGCATTTAGTTACTTGTTGATTCCAATTCGTAGTATAAAACCAAAATTATTTCTATTTTCTGGTAGAAGTTAAGTTATTTGATTGACACATACGAATACATCTTTCACAATACATCCAAAATTCTCTGTGGAATTCGACCTCAACTCGTCTGGGTTCTATATTTGACCACAACCGCTTGCACCATATTTAAGGTGTAATTTGAGCGTTATCAACCACCTGAGATATTATCTCTACAAAATTTATTACTCCATCCGGATAAAAAAGAGTGTCCACTTAGCCTTTATTTTTTGAGTAAAAAAGAGTGTCCACTTATCAAATCAAGAAAAAATTAATTTTGCTTTTCCAGATTTGGCTTTATTAAGTGTTAGGTGACCAAATCTCAATACCTATTTAATTATGAATATTTTAATCAAATTACCTATTTTTGTCTAGAAGTTGGTAGTATTTTTTTAAGGGGTGTGCAAATGGCTAAGCGGACACTCTTTTTTATTCGAATGGAGTAATTATTATACATGTATCATTTGTGATTTGAAATGCCAACTCAATCAAAATAATTAGTGTATGATTAGGGCCGACCTTTTGCCTTGTTGGGCTAGGGCAACGGCCCAGGGCCCCGAGGTGATAGAGGGCCCAGCCCATGTACACCTATACTAGTATTATTATTATATATGTTGGGCCCATAAAAAAATTAATTACCTATCAATTAAAGAGATAAACGCAAATAAGTCTCCGTATCTGATGAAGAGATTACAGAGAAAGATAAAGGAAATAAAGAGAGCGCAGAGAAAGAGAGGGAGAAATAAATGGGCAGTCTCTTCGTCTTCTTCACTTCTATCCTTAATTATTTTCTTCAAATCCATCTTTACCAATGGAATTCAATTATTTCTCAAAACCCTTTTCAGATTTCTCCTATTTTATTTCTCTTCTCCAGTGCACTTGTGAATTTTTTCTACTCTCAATTAACGATATCTATTTTCCACCGCCATATCCACCGATTCCACCATTGTTGTCCTTGGATCTGGTTCTTCTGGAGGAATTTCGACCACCAAGTTTGATGTTAGGTTTTGATAATTGAAAATATTGATGTTCAGTTTGTTGTTATTGATTTGTAGTTTTTCAATTGCATTTATGTAATTTTCAATTAACTGGGATTTAGACTAGTATTCTAATTTCTAATATAGAATAGCTATGCTTGTACTCAATTTTTTTAATTGATTAGTTATTAGCTATGCAGAGAGTTTATATGGTGTCATGGTGAATCAGACTTAAAATATAGATTGGTCATTGTAGTTGCTCATACGCTGCTGACATCCTTTCCAGGTGCTATTATTCTTTTTCTACATTTGGCATGTTATCTTACAATTGTTTCAAGCGTGTTCAAGCCTGCTAGCAAGAATTTCATGTTCCAATTTTTGTTATTTTCATTAAACAATCACTTGGTTATTTTTGTTAAACAATCACTTTAGCTATTTTTAAGTCAATGAAGTTTTATAGTCAAATGTAAGCTAACTAAGTTCAAAATGATAATGTATTGATATTTGAAGTTATTGTTCATATTTGCTATATAGGAGTCCTCAATTTATATTTTATCAGAGGCCTACTAAATGTCAGGACCGGCCCGGTGTATGATAGTATCAATTTTTAATTTTATCAAAAAGTTATGTTTATTTATTTACTAAGGTAAAGCCTTTTTGGCTTATAAAGTGAATTGTTTAGAGTGAGTAAGCCACCTTATTTTAAGGGTATCTTTTAATTTTAGATGTTGTATTGCAAGCACTTCTAATACAAGTATTCTTCTTCTTTTAATCCGTAGAAATAATAATACATATTTCACATAAATTAAGCAAATGTTCTTTTTGCAAATGAGGAGGAAAAACCAAAGAAAGAGATTGTTAAAAAGGAGTATAAAGTTGGGTTAATTAAGGGGATAGAAATTTGGAGGGAGTCGGCAAACAAATGTTTGTTCTTCAGCAGACATAGAGGACCCATTTCTCCTGCTCCTGCAATCTTAATCATGAATGCTAACTGATGCCCCCCACTACCTAATGTACTCATTTTTAAGAATTAAGTATACCTACTTCATTAATGCTCTACTCCATGACTCCTAATTTATCAATTCTGCATGCCTCTCGTATTTTTACTTGTTCAGTTCCTTAACTAATTTATTTCCCTATAATGGCTTATTCATTAGTATATCAGAACATTATACGGTATGTAAATAATACTGCATCCTCTCCCACCATGCGTCATAATTGCTAGTATTATTATTGTGGGTGGTGTATTATTACAATAGTTATTATAGTTTGCCCTTTTTATGTCACAGATACATAATCCACTGGAGTAAAGGTGTTTTATTAGGTGGTCTTTGGATGATTTTGTCCTGTTATGGTTTTATTTTACTTTTCTCAAAAAAACAACTTTGTGTAGAAGCAAAATGGTTTGATGATTTAATGCATTTGGTTTACCCACTCACTCAGTGACTTCCCCTATCCCTACTCCATCGGGCCTTGCCAGCTCTCTATGATTTGCTCTACATAGATATTTCCAGCCAATATACATTCATCCCCAATGATGCAATTACCTCTTCTCCATCTTACCAGTTAACTTACACTCTCTGTCCATTCATTATTCCTTACTATTAACAGTAGTGCTCAGCTGCCCTGGGATCATCCCAGACCTTCCCACCATCTCAACCATGTAAGTCTGAACGATAATTCAATGGTAGACTAGCACCCACATTTATTGTATTCACTACAGATTTTGATTCCAAGGCCGATTGGATCACCCATTAGCTCTCCGGCCATTAAATATCCATGCCGAGAGAGCACTAGTTGATCACTCAGTCTTCTTTTTGCTGGGATTATAAGAACAAGGACCACTCTCAGACTTCCCCTCTTTCAAACGCCAACTCCAAAATTCGAGCTACTCTACTAGTCATAAATTGCTTTCATGTCAATGGTTTGATCAGACATGTACTATATTTTGATTCATATGTCCATTCATCTCTGTACACTAGCAATTTACATTCATATATTTGCTCTGCATTGGTATTAGACAATCAAATTCTTTTGGGAAATTAGAGCTATTAGATCCTCTTGTCGACTCAGGAATCTGATGAAATCTTAGGAGTGAAGATAGTATTTAAATTTATTGTTTTCTTATATGGATGAGCGTACGTTTGACTTCATGATTTGTCTATTTGATGTGTCTGAGTGTATATCCAGTTTTTCTATACTCTCCTTGAACATCGCCATATTTCTACCAATTAAAAACTATGGTTTGTTATTGTCTCCTTCCGTTTTTTCCGGGACCATTATCTCCACTCTCTGTTCTCGTAGATGGAAAAGGATTTCACATAGATAAGGGAAGACGATGCTATCTTCAGCTCCCACTACATCCAAAATGAATTCATTTTTTGCTGTATTCAACTCCTGTTCTGTAACTGCTGTATTACTTTGTTGTATGGATGAAAGCTGGCTTTCAGATTCTTAGATTCATGATTGACTAGGAGTCTCGTAGTAACCGGTAAAGTTGTTGCCATGTGACCAGAAAGTCATGGGTTCAAGCCGTGGAAATAACCTCGGTCAGAAAGTTGCGTACAACAGACCTTGTGGTCTGGCCCTTCCGGACCACTGGGCTGCCCTTTAGATTCATGATTGACTAATTGCTTCAGGTGTCTAGTCAGAGTTCAGCAAACTTCAAGCTCAACCATGCTTTACGAAACTCTTTGTGTTTCAAGTAGAGAGAGAATTTCCTAAGTACCATAATGTGTGATCATCTGTGTGACAATGATAATTTTTACTATTCTGTTCCATGAAAGTCTACCAGAAAATGCAACTATGCCCCATCTTAACTCATAACCACTTGTTCTGGACATTTTGTCTGATATTGGAACATTGGAGATGATATTAACGAGTCTATCAAGCCTTTGTTGCTCATATTTGAACGTCCTGATTAACGCCATTACAGTTTCCGTGGTGCTTTTTTTCTAATATGCAATTCCTTTTTCAGCGCAACTGCATTTCCTTGCAGTCTTCCATGGAATTGGTGAAAGAAATTGCTACTCTTGAAATGGAAATAATGAGTATGGAGCGATATCTACTCTCACTTTACCGGACAGCTTTTCAGCAAAATCTCCCAGCTTTGTTGGAAAATCAGAAAAGTCATTTACAGGGAAAGATAAGCTCCCCTACCCAGTGTGCAACTGACCAATCATATTCCAATGTAGAACTAGATATGTCAAAATGTGGTGCGGACCAATATGATCGAATCTCCACAACATATTCTTTAGCTGGTTCAAGTGATCAGATTCAGACTGCTAAGAAGTCATCATCTATAAGGGTAATACATCCAACTCCTGACACTTACATATAGCTAAAATGATATCACAATATATGTCGTTTCAGTTAAAATTCTCTCTGTTGTCTGTCCTCAGGCTTTAATTGAGTGACAACGTGTCTATTATGAACAATTGCAGGAAAAGTTTGCTGATTCTGGCCACCGTAGCCTTGCGGATCATCTCACTGCCTCTCGCATGGATGACGTTCTTAGTTTTCCTGATAGGCTGTCTGAAGAAATAGTCAGATGTATATCTTGTATATACTGCAAATTTGCCAACCCTGAAATTCTTGCTCAAAAGGGATTATCAGTTTCTTCTACTTCGTCATTGTCATCATCAAGCACATTTTCTCCAAGAAATCTTTCAGGCAGCTGGAGCTCACATCACAATGAGGAGAGCACTGAGCAATATGAATTTGAAGTCTGTAAAGATGACAGGAGGCCATATTCTACAATGACAGAAATTTTGAAGATACATCTAGATGACGATAGTTTCAATTATGCCACAACAATGCTGCATAAGTTCAGGTTATTCACAAGTAACACAAGTAGTTCAAATTTGATATTCTTATGATAATTCTAGAGTTTAAGAGTACAGGAATCTTCAATACCTGCTAGTGTGGACTTGATTAAAAAAAGCATGTTAGGAAATGCTTGAGAAGCTGACCTAGTTTAATTGACCAGTTTGAATTTATCATCTTAAAGCTGTAAAATGTGCCATCTGGAAAACTGTTCATTGTAAATTGTAAGTTCTACTGCATCTGAAATTATTGCCACTATATTTTTTGCTTTTCTTCCTCCCTTTCTCCACCAACCAAGGCTAAAGAGCAGATGCAGCTTCTAAATGGACAAATAACAAGAAAAAACTGGATATACTCAATATAGTTAAGTTTATTCTTACTAATTTGATGCTCTGCAGGTCACTGGTTAAGAGCCTTGAAAAGGTTGACCCAAGAAACATGAAGCGTGAAGAAAAGCTAACATTTTGGATCAATATTCACAATGCCCTGGTGATGCATGTAAGATTTTCTCAAAGTTTCTTTTGAACATTAGTTTAATAACTTTTACCTTGAAACAAATTGATTTGGATTATGGACAACTAACCGCTTACGAGACTAAAAAATCATCTTAGGTGGAGCTATTGTTTTAGAATTTCAACCTTTTCATACTCTTGTTGGGAGAATGACACTCTCAGTTATACTTCTCGTCACCAGTACCATACTAGGACTAAATGTGCTGTTCAAATAATCAAATGTGAAGTGCCTTCTGGAATGCATTATGCTTCCTTTCAATTGGCTTGTGTCAACTATTCTTGCACTCATTGCTCAAGACTAGCATTTGATTTGGCCTCCTAATCTGGGGATTACAATGTCTCCTTTTTAACCATTTATCCATCCTATTGAGACCTGTTACGAGGTACTATATGACTTCTTTTCAGGCTTATTTAGCCTATGGAACTCAAAATTCTGTCAGAAGTTCTTCAATCTTGAAGGTAAAAGGAATAGCCCTTAATTTTTTACTTATATATTTACTTAGTATATAGTATCAAGAAATCTGAGTTTGTTGTAAAAATTACTGCAGGCAGCTTATAATGTGGGTGGCCACTGCGTAAATGCTTATGTCATACAGAGCTCCATATTAGGGATACGGCCACACTATTCTGCACCGGTATGCTGAATGCTAAGTAACATCCTACTACTAAGATCACCTTACCTTTTCAAAAATAACATCTTATACTAAATTGACATGCGTGTGTCATCCCATGATAAAACTATATACTAGATTTCTTAGCACTTATAGCTGCTTCTTATTTGACAGCTAACCTGATTGTAAGCATCAGCATTATATTCTCTTAATTAGTGAATTGTTCTTCAATGCTACTTTAGTTAGAGAAATGCTTGGGAATATTTGCTTTATATTCTGACCTCATCAGTTTAAGGACGGTGTGGACTCACAAGGAGAGATGCAAATAAAGTCGAAATGTTATCTAACATTTGTTATCCGTCAGCATTTTTCCTACTATTTTGATAATTTAGCTAGTTTGACTACTGTGTTCTAGGGACTTGAATTGGTATTCTGGGCGACTAGGCTGTCATGGTGTTGCTGTCATAAGTTTCATTAGCGCATTTGATCTGCTCTACAGCATAGTGATGGTAATCTGATCATCATGAGAAGAAAAGAAAAATGCTGACGACAACAAACAAGTATAGCTTGTTAAAGCATAATTATGCTTGAAAAAACAATGGTCTCATCCAACTTTTTTTCTTGAGTGTGTTCCCAGCAGTTCTTCATCTCCATTTTGGAACTTTTACATTCAAACCCTATTGATATGAGTTCAGCTCCCCCATATGAATTAACATTTTACATACAAGAGAGTGGGAAGGGGAAAATAATTGTCTAAAACGAAGAGGGAGGATCCTTTGTAGTAAGTCCTGCTATCATTGTTTCAAGAATCTATTAATTATATGTTTTAGGACTTGATGCCTTCTCTAAAACAACATGAATGCAGTGGCTACAGACGCTCTTTTCTCCAGGAAGAAAGCTTGCGGCGGGAAATTCCAGACATACCTATGCCATTGAGTATCCTGAGCCACTTGTTCACTTTGCGCTGTGTTTGGGAGCATCTTCTGATCCTGCGGTAATGTTCCTGCAAGCTAGTTAAAAAAATTCATGTCACTTTGCATTAATAGTGTACATACTCAATGCACCGCGTGCATGGTGAGAGTGAAATTCAATCTGATCGTGTGATCTGCTGGGCATATGCAGATCCAAGTTTACACAGCAAAGAATGTATTTCAGGATCTTAAAGCAGCGAAAGAGGAGTTTATACGAGCTACAGTTTGCATTAACAAGGACCAACGGATTTATCTGCCTAAAATCATATGTTATTTTGCAAAAGATATGTCCCTGAGCATGGATGGACTACTTGAAACTGTCATGGGATCTCTACCGGAAGCTCAAATGAAACTAGTGAGATCCTGCATGAAGGACAGAGCCGATAAGTTAATTTATTGGTTACCACAAAGTTGGACATGTAGATATTTGATCCAAAAACAAGTAATCCAAGGAAGATTATCCATTTAACTGTCAATATTAGCTTAGTACTTATTTCTTTCCTTTATTTGCTAAGACGTGTAAGCATCATTATTATTCTGTTGGGATGTTCAGCAAGTTAAAAGGAAGAGGTGGTTGTTTAGATATGGGGTTTTAGCGAACTATATGACGAGTTGAAAATTGTGAGTAGATTAAAGTTTGTATGCTTGCAATTATTTTTATGGTGAAACACAACCTGCACCAAACTATTACGTCGATGCATTCTAATATTTTGCTGCCCATGGTGACTCACATTGTCCTTCTATACGTAGATGTGGGTGAACTCGAAAAGAACATGTTCCAGCTTCTTGATGTACATAATAATAATGGACATCAATTGATATTATTAGTGAATATTCTCTGTATATTTTGTAATTATGATAAATGTATATTTAAGGTAACTTAGGATTCTAATTGTATTAGGAATTAACCTTTGTAAGGTAAGTTAGGATTCGTACCATATTAGGAATCAACCTTTGTACAGCTATATATATTGTGAATATAGAATCCTAAGTTACCTTAAATATACATTTATCATAATTACAAAATATACAGAGAATATTCGGAGAATATTCGCTAATAGATATGTGCATTGGAGGGTCGATCCATTGTACGGTGATAACTCTTCGCCTTGGGAATAGGATCATGATGCTTTTCCATCTTTGCTACTGATAGTGGTTTGGTACATGTTGCATGGAATTCTAAGTTGTATGAGATCAACCATCGTCTTTGCTTTCTGCTTCATATCAAATGGCATTTGAGCTGAGTCTGTCCAAATTCTGTTAGCTCTCTTTCAAGCATTTGTTCAAATTCGGTCGCATGTGCTCAAAGAAAAAAGAAAAATATGATTGGTGGCACTTTCAAATTTCAATACAATTCAAAAAGAAAAATGAATTTTCAAAAATTGAGAACTAACGAGAAACATACTAGTACTAGAGAAAACAACAAAAATGGTTGCATATGTACGGGGATAAGTTTCAAGTAGTTCCTATTTGTTAAATTTGATAGGAATTGTGGGAAAAAGAAGAATAATTTTAATCAAAAATACCATGATGTCCCATCAAATCATATAAAATGCAATACAAAAAACTACAGTAAAATTAAATTTAAAAAATTTAAAGTAGCAGAAGTTGCATCTAAAAAATGCGCCAAACTCTTAGAAATTAAGTCAAAAGATAACATAAACGACAAAACTAACACCTTCAAATGTGAATTCTCGCTAAATTTATTTTTTATAATATGCGTTAAATCTAATAGATAGAATTTATTAATATTTGATTAAGATTCCGAAAACACTACACAATATGTTTTTAAAACTACTTTAAAGTTATCGCAAATATGAGGGATCATTTTTGTCATTTTTCGAACATATTAATCTACTTTACTTACGAACCATTCGGCAATAATTTGTCAAATATGAAAAAATAAGGGAAAAGGGTCAAAAATACATCTCTACTTTCTTTTATTAGCTAACTTTGCCCCCCGTTACAAATTATGGCTATTTATGCCCCTGCAGTTATCAAAGTTAATAAAATTACCTCTCAATTAAATGAAATATCCCAAATCAACCTCAATTCCTCAATTTCTTTTAAAATTACCTGATTTTCCTTTTTTAACACGACCCGACCCATTAAACTAATTTAACCCATAAAAAATAAACTTCAAACTCCATTTTCCCATTTCATTTCCTTTGAAAATGACCGAATCTGCCATTTCATCATCAAAGGGTTCAAGTGAAAAAATGGCCATGCCAATACACTAAGTGAAGAATACGGTCGGCAACGTTCCGGCGAAAAACTCCGGCCAAAAAGCTGTAAAACATTATTAAAACATGTTTGTCTTGACTCTTGAGAATGGTGGGAAGAAAGCCAACTTCGCCACCATAGACGACGTTACACCACCCATTCATTACACTATGCCATATGTGTATGCCTTATTTTTTACTTTTTAGTACTCACTAGTTTTGAACTATGCTTAGTATTCTTATTACTGTTGCTAATTATAATAATGGATGATTATCACTGGAAAGAATGAGTTAACTTGGATAAGTTTTCTTCTTAATGTTTGTATAATACTCTTCTGGATTCTTTTGGGATAATCAGAAAAGTGTGAAACTTACACAAATGATTATAGTTTAGGGTTTTAAAATTTGTCATAGCTATAGTTTCAATATTTATAAGGTGTAGCTACTTTTTAGTTGTGTACAAAAAAATCTCCTTCAAAATACAATCAAAAATTGAATACAAGAAATAAAATACACCCCAAATACTGAATTTTACACTAAAAATTTAGGAATACACTCAAAAACTGAACACTGAGTTTTACACTAAAAATTACGAATACACTCAAAAACTGAATACAAGAAATAAAATACATAATGAAAAATTGGATTTTACACTAGAAAAAATGAACACACTCTAAAATACACTTCAAATTCATTGTATTCATTTGTATACAAAAAGATCTCATTCGAAATACATGCGAATAAAATATATAAACACACTCAAAAACTCAATACAAAAATAAAATACATCCACAAACACTTGATTTTACACCAAAAAATAACGAATACGTTCAAATATGAACACAAGAAATAAAATATAGACGAAAAAGATGAATACTCTCAAAATTCGGCCAGATCTGAGAAAATACAAGAAAAAAATACATCCAATTTTGAGAATGAAAAGGAGATGACGGGGGCGGTAACGAGAAGGAGATGACGGCGGTTGCAACGGAATCTGAGAAATACTAGAAAAACAATACATTCAGATCTGAGACGGAGAAGGAGATACGGCGTCGACAATGATACTGGTGAGATCTGAGCTTCCTGCAACAATAATACCGACGCCGGCTAGATATGAGCGGAGCACTATCATTAGATCTGAACTGAGCACTATCGCTAGATCTCTGAACAAAGCACGATGTCCAACACATTTCATATGGCAAACCTAATAAAAAACAGAGCACTATTATTAGATGTTCAGAGGAAACTAAATAACATGTAACAAAGTGCTCCACATTTAGAACTTTTGAAAATGAGGATAGCCCATTACCATAAATCTGAACGGACAATATTATTTATTTTCCACCATTGTCAACAATGCTGTATTAATGGTTTGACACTGGAGCTCCGGTAGTGGGGCGGCGGCGGAGGGAGAAACAGAGAGATGTGAGAGATAAATACAAGCCATAAACCTAATATATTTTGGTATAACTATAGATGATAATTAACATATACCTTTTAGCTATGGGATGTAATTAAAACAAACTATAGTTACTAAATATAATTAGATACTAATAGTTAGTCATGCCATATAAATTTTCCATTAGAAAATATAAGGGAAAAGGATAAACTAGCCATCCGGTCTAAACTATTGGCACTCGGAGTGGCTCAAGTTGCCCCAAACCCATTCCTTATCCCCTAAACTAATTCCAAACTATAGCCAAACATTAAACAAGGCATATTTTTCCTTATTAAAACTTGCAGTTAATAAACAGGCCCAACTATAAAAGAGGCTCAATTATACACCATCAACAACTTGACCGTATGGTCCAACTAATACTGAACCCATTTGGAACAACACTCCAATATGTACATCAAAATAGAAGAAATAACATAATAGAGGGAAAAAAAAATATTATATATACCTTTATTTTCAATTCTTTTACAATAGTTTACATAATTACAGAAAGAGGGCTTAGTGTCTTGTGTATCTCTATAAAATAAATATTTCTGTTTTAATACTTAATTTTTTATTTTCTTTTTGGTTAGTTTCAAGGCTTTCTAAGTTTTTTCCTTTTGTAATAATTTTTTTTCTTTTTCGTCAATGATTATTTTCATATATTTTTCCCATCACATGTATAGAGATTGTATCATTGTTGTATAGAACATGTATCACTATTGCATATGTATAAAAAATGTATCATACGTATATAAATTGTAATATTATTGTATATAGTATGTATCCTCACATTATGTCTATAAAATTGTATAATTGTTGTATAGAATATATCAACACTGTATATATATAGAACTTGTATCATACGTATAGAAATTGTATCATTGTTGTATAGATTACGTATGCCTACAATATGTGAATAGAAAATGTATAATATGTGTATAATAAATATATAATCGACGTATATTCACTAGTTATATACATATTATATACGCATTATACATATTTTAGGAATATTTCTTGAAGGCAACGACCGAAGATCGGAACCTCAATTTATTTTTGTGGACATACGCATTGATTTCTCTCAAAACATAATGAGGCTGGACTGATTTTTAAAATTTAAGATAGACAAATTAACATTTAATTTAATAACAATATATTATATTAGGAGATTTGTGATTGAAATTTATTTTTTGTCTTTTTGTTGCAGTTTTACTTTTAGTTTGCTTTACTGCATGCTCAGTGACGGTGTACAACTTCCGTTCTATTAAATTCAAAGTGTTGCTACTTTGTGGGCCGTTGGCAAAGGAAATGAAAGAAATTGGGCACGTCGTCGGGTTATGTGTTATCTTTAATTTAGGCTAAATATTTATTTCGGGATATTTAAATTAAATTTGGGCTATTAAAATTTATAATGCTAAACAATATCCTTTTCCTCGACTATAACAATTAATCCTCCTTGTTGACTTTACAACAATGATGTGAGATTTCTATCATACTTCTATTAGGACGGGTGGGATTAAAAAGAGAAATAGATTAATTTAAAATGAGATTAATTGCGGAGGATTTTATCTAATTGAGGAATAATCTTATTAATTTTAATAATAGTGGGTATAAAGAGCCCAACTTGTAACTTGAAAGTAAGGGTGGCCAGTGGGCCGGGACGGCCCGACCCCGAGTAAAAAAAAAAACGGTAGTGGGACTCAAACTCGGGACGGGACAATGTCTCGTCCCTCCAGACCCGAGCCCGCCCCAGGCCTGCCCGTCCCGATCCCGTCCGAGAGCCCCCTTTGCAAATATAATCGTTGCACCAACGACCATTTTAGATTTTGGCCGTTGGGAAACGACCATTTTTGGCCTCCCCCTTAATATTTATTTTTACCCCATAAGTTATTATATTTACACTTTAACCCAATTTTGAACTATAAATAACTCATTTTCTCTTCATCTTTCTCACAAATCTTCCTACAATCTCTCTAATCTCTCAATATATCTCTCTACAAGTCTACATTGTTTACTAAATATTCAATTTTATTTATTCATTTGGAAATTGGGAGTGAAGTTGGCAACTAGCTTGAGGATCTTCCATTGAGCAAAGTTTCAATTTTCAACCTCTCGATTACACGTCGACGTTACGTCGGTGTTTGGTACATTCGTTTCTTCATTAAATTATTATTGTCTGTTTATTTTATTTAGCGCACTTAATTTTATTATCTTTAATTATTTATTATCATAATTAAAATGGAAGGATTAAGAGGTATGCTTAAGGGTAAGGGTGCTTCTTCTAGTATGGGCAATCAGGGCAAGGGTACTTCTTCTAGTCATCTTATTTCTACACATGATGATTTTGTTGATACTCAACATTTTCCTACAATACTATTAGATTTAGACGAGGAGCTGTTTTCTGGAACTCAAGAAGACTTTAATTTAGACGATGATCTAGATGATACACCCACTAATGTTGATGACAACACACCCACTAGTGCACCTTCAACTGAAATACCTCCTATTCCCCCTAGTATGAGACGAGGTCTAGCAAAACGACCATTAAAATCAGATGCATGGACATTTTTTGATAGGGACGTAGAGAATCAAGTAGCTATATGTAAAATTTGTAAAAATGTTTTAAATTTTAAAACTAGAAAAGGTCACGGTGGGACGGGGGGTTTAATTAGACACGTAGTAAGTGCTCATCCATCTAGGTATGCCCAATACCAGGCTTTAAAACCGGGTGCACAAACGCCCGCTCCATCGGGACAAGGTTCACACACTGATATTGTCCCGGACCAAGTACAGGGTCAAATTAACCCTATGACGGGGG
Organism: Anisodus tanguticus; assembly: GCA_034509755.1. NCBI lineage: Eukaryota > Viridiplantae > Streptophyta > Magnoliopsida > Solanales > Solanaceae > Anisodus > Anisodus tanguticus. The sequence goes on along the minus strand of CM067553.1, from coordinate 134,814 downwards.
AAATTGCAGGCCCTAAATACAATAAACATAGAGATAGGGAAGCAATATCAAAATTAGTTGATGTGGAGGGTTTGCCTTTTTCATTTCCGTCATCTCCCGATTTTATTCATTACATTAGAGATATATATAATCCTGCTTTTAACAGTTTTCCTAGATCAGCTGTTAAGAGAGATGTATTTAAATTCGCGCATGAATATCAACAATATTTACGTTATTCATTATATCATTTTAATGGCAAAGTATCTATCACGTCTGATATAGGTCGTAGTACTAACGACCATGATTATTTAACTGTAACTTGTCATTGGATAGATTATAAATGGTCTATGCAAAAACGTATCTTAGCGTATAGATATATAGATGATAGGCACACTGGTACTTTTATTGCAGATAATATTTATCAAGTGTGCCATTATTACGGAATAACTGATAAAATTATGACTATTACATTAGATAACGCTTCTTCTAACAATTACAATTTTAAAAAATAGTTTAACTCCATCTTTTCCAGACCATTTTCATATAAAATGCGCGTGCCATATATATAACTTAATTGTAAAGGATGGTCTATCACTTTTTGAAGACATTCTTAGTAAAATACAATTTACTATAAACTTTATTTTTAAAAGTAATAAAGTACAACGAAGAAAAGAATATAAAAAAACTTGTCACGATTGTGGACTACCTTTTAGAAAAATTCCACAAGAAGTATCCACTAGGTGGAATTCTTTATACGAGCAACTACTTGTTGCTTATGACTATAGAAAACCTATAACTTTATTTTTTAACTCTCATAATCAAAATCCAGCTGATATGATTGTAGATAGTGATTGGGTAAAAATTTTCGAACTTATTGTATTTTTAGAGAAATTTTTTCAAGCAACAAAATAATTTTCCGGTATATATTATCCTACTATTTCAACTATGTTGTTTTATATAACTCTAATATTTTTATTACTTAGTGAATATATGAAAAAACTAGCTTATATGGCAGCTATTAAAAAAATGTTTATCAAAATTAAAAAATATTTTATTCCTATTCCCACTATTTATATTATTGGTTCTGTATTAAATCCGACTATTAAAATAGACGGTACTATATCACTAATTGAAACTATTTACGATTGTATAAAAGTACTACCACCTCCAAGTCCCAAAAATCTAAATCACCCACCACCTAATGAACAAACTAAAGAAGAAGTGTACCGGCTTCCATACCATCTTCTTCATCTTCAACACAACCTCACAAAAGACATGTTATTTCTGCGGCTAGTATTGAAAGCCTCAGAAATAGAATGTGCGGCCGTACCTCTACTACTAACCAAATTAGCGAATTTGATATTTTTGTTTTGCAGGATTTTGTACCGTACCAAGAAGTTATCAATGGACATGAAGACTTGTTGAAATACTGGAGGGGGAATGAGAAGACCATTCCGACACTTTCATTGATGGCCCGAGATGTTTTGAACATTCAAGCGTCATCAAATGCGTCTGAAAGCGCTTTTTCTGCCGGCAGATATCAAATAGGAGACCACAGACACTCATTAGCCGGAGACAACTTGGAAATTGCAGTATTATTCAGAGATTGGATATGAGCGGAGCGGAGAAGGTGCGGTCAATCGGAGATCAACGAAGAAGAAGACGAAAACTACAACGAAATCTTATCCGAAGGTGGTGGAAGCGACGTGGATCAATTTGACCAACAAAGACCAATTCCAACCGAAGAACCACAAGAAATTATCAAGCAATTAGAACAGGTTTTTTTGAGAATGTAATTTTTTTAATTGCAATTTTATTATGTAATTTGTAACTTTTGGACAACACCACAAAGTTGCAATTTCGACAATTGTATTTGTAATACAAAAAAATCATATGTCTATTAAATAATATAAGAGACACAAAAACAACATTGAGATGTTTTTTATTACACTATCTTGTATTGTTTATTGAGTTTTTTTTATACATATGTTATTTTTTTTATATAAAAAGGAAAACCCGCCGGAACCCGCCCCGACCCGATTCCGACGGGATCGGGACGGGACTGGAGCAAGTCCCACCGGACCCGACCCCGCCAGACCCCGTCAAACCCGACTCCAACCCCGCCGGACCCGAGCCCGGCCCACTGGCCACCACTACTTGAAAGTAAGAGCAAACTTAGGTAACAAAAAAAGAGTAGCTAAAGTGCTTATTTTTGACCCTTTTGCCAAAAAAATAAAAAAAGGGGAAAATTTAAGAAAAGGGAGGAAGCAGGGGGAGAAGAAAAGAGAAGCTGGATTGTGTAAGAGAAGAGGAAAACAGAGAAGATAATCGGTTCAGGAGCTTCGAGTGCCCTGAAAATGGTTCTCCCTTTCCCCCCCTCTCTCTATATATATCATTTACGTAGTAGTAGTACTGTCTTTTTTAATGTCATCATCATTAAGCTTTTAACTGTCAGAGTGAAGAAGACGATGCTATAAGAAGGTTAGAAGAATCAGTTGTAGACGATCCTTGTCTCCACTTTGATCTCGGGGTGTTGTTATGGGACAAGGGAGGAGACATTCAGGAGAAAGCCGCACAACATTTTCTCATAGCGGCCAAGCTCAACCCTCAAAACGCTGCTGCTTTCACATATTTGGGACACTACTATGCTCGAGTAGCTTTCGACTCTCAGAGGGCTATCAAGTGTTATCAGAGAGCCCTCGCCCTTAATCCCGATGATTCAACTGCTGGGGAAGCAATTTGTGATTTTCTGGACGCAAGTGGGAAAGAAAGCTTGGAGATAGCTGTATGCCGTGAAGCTTCAGACAAGTCGCCCAGGGCCTTTTGGGCTTTATGCCGATTGGGTTACCTTCTGGTTATTATACTGCTCATCCTAATCTTCTGCTTGTACTTGTACATTGCCTTCCTTTTTAGGGTTCACACTTTTGGTTGGTTGCTGCAGGTCAACCAAAAGAAGTGGTCCGAAGCAGTGCAGAGTCTTCAGCAGGCCATCAGAGGCTATCCCACATGTGCTGATTTGTGGGAGGTTATTTTCCTGTTTTATTCATTTAATTTCTCTGTAGTTCATTCCGTCCTCAGTGTCTTTTTCCATCTTGTACTTTTCCAGGCCCTAGGTCTTTCCTACCAGCAAATGGGCATGTTTACAGCCGCTGTTAAGGTAATTACCTTGTTCTACTTCTTAAGGGGCAGTTAAAATCCACGAGAGGGGGAGATTAAGTAATCTATGGAAACATCCAGTTCAAACATATGAAAGGAGAGTGACCCACTTTTTTTTCTTCCTGATAAGAATGGCCGATTGCATGCCTTAAAAGGATAAGTGATATCTCTAATTGTGCTACTTTTACACTTTCTTTATAGTTTTACTGTTTCAAAGCTTTGGTTTATAGATGTATATGTACTAAAAATAGTTGAACGGAGTAAGATGTTCGAATATTTAAGTGCATTGTGTCGCAATGATAGTACATCGCTTTGATGTCTGCTACACCTTGATAACAAGGGGGGTGGAATGGGTGTAAGAAATCTGAAATTACATACTAAAAGTCTTCTTTTCAAATGGCTTTGGAGTTATAACATGGGAGGAATGAAGTCTGGAAGGAGTTGATAAATGCTATCCATGGTAAAGAGGAAGCCTGGAGATATATTGAAGGGGGAGTATGGAAGAGCATAAGTAAACTTTGGGCAGAGTTCAACCAGTTTACCAGATTAGAGGTGTGTAATGGAGCCGGAATTAGATTCTGGACCGATTTGTGGAATGGAGATGAGTGCTTGAAGGATAAATTTCCTAACTTGTTCAGTTGCTCAACAAACAAGAATGGTATTGTTGCTGATTTTCATGCAAATACTGGTTGTCAAATTGATTCCAGGAGAAATTTAAATGATTGGGAAATAGAGCATTTATGTCAGTTACTTCAGCAGCTGGAATCAGTTTCTGTTTATCATAATAGAAAGGACTCCCTGATTTGGTTAGCAAGCAAAGATAACAAATTTTCAGTTAAGAGTTGTTACATACCGTTGATATAGCAGTCATGACAATGGGAAGCTTCTTTGGCAATGGAAAATGATATGGAAGTCAAAAGCTCCTGTTACGTAGCTTGCTTTGGGCGGATAGCTACTCGGGGGGCATGTTTAACTCAGAAGAATTTGCAGAAGAAAGGTTTTGTCCTATGCAACAGATACCATCTACGTCAAGAAGATCAGGAGTCAGTTGAGCATCTGTTTCTTCACTGCAGATTTGCCAGTCAATGCTGGGATTTATTTGTGTTAGAGGTATTACTTGGGTGATGCCTCACAGTGTCAAGGGGTTAATGGAAAGTTGGCAGCAGGTGGTTCCTAAAGAGATAAAGCAGATCTGGAGGACTGTTCCATTATGCATCTTTTGGACAATTTGGCTGGAGAAGTACAAGGCTTCTTTTAAAGGGCAAAGAAATTTGATTTCTAAACTAAAAATAGATGCTTACAAATCTGTACTTCTGGTGTAAAAGTAGCCTACTAGTGAGTCTGAATCAGTATATGGATTTCTTAGATCTGTTAGGAAAGAGAATGTAATCGTTTGTCTGCTCCATACTATGTATTTCTGCTCGTTTCTGTACCATCTTTGTACTCTCTAATAAAACTTTTACCTTATAAAAAAATGTCTGCTACACGTTGCTCAATCTTTTCTTCTCATTATAATAGTCCTATGGAAGAGCTATTGAGCTGGAGGAATCAAGAGTATTTGCACTGGTGGAAAGTGGAAATGTCTATTTGATGCTTGGTTCGTTTCGAAAGGTAAGATTTCTCCTTGCTTCTGCTACATGCTTCTCTTTCTGTAATTTAACACGCTTGGTATAGGAGAGCTTTTGAAGGAGTAGAGTCGAGTTTCTCTCAGTTGAGGAGTAGCCTCCGCTCTCTTATTTTCTTTTACCGTAAACAGAAAGTTCCTTGTTGAATAGAGGATTGGGGGGAGTTTGTAGAGAATCATATTTTGTAGATTCTTGATCTTTGGTATACCCTTTGTATACGGACGTCGTGGCAATGTTTATGAATGAAAATAATTTTACTTGATAAAAAAAAAGCTTGATATATGTAGTTTAAATTGTAGGTTTGGTGTGGTACTCCTAAACATGGAGTGGTTTAGTAGACTCGTGTGTGAACTCAAAGTATGAGGTTGTGTGCATTGTGTCTCTAGGTATTTTTTCTGCCAAAGAAAGTTACGCAAAGATTCCTTATCAAAAAAGAAATAATTATGCAAGGATAGAATGTTTTTTTTCTTACTTATCAAAATATAGCTTCTCCCAGTAGAAAAAAAAGAAAAGAAAACTTCTGTTAGAGTAAGGCTATGAGCTCATATGGGCGAATACTTACATATCCCGTATTTGTACTTAGCCTCATTTGCTAAGTAAATGATTTACATTGAGCTGCATAAAATATTTCCTGATACTTCTGCACGATCATACCTATAAAAAATATTCAGATTCTTTTAACATTTCTTTCTTTACTCTTCGATCCTGAATGAAGGGAATTGAGCAGTTCCGGCAAGCTTTACAAATCTCACCTCTGAATTTGTCCGCACATCACGGGCTTGCCTCTGCACTCCTTAGTTTGGCAAAGGAAACTATTGATTCTGGTGCCTTTAAATGGGGAGCTTCACTCTTAGAGGTTAGCAATCCAGTAATTTTGAAGTTTCACTTGCTTCTGTAGCAGTATGGTGCAGAAGGACATACTTATTCTATCCTTCACACCTTCTTTTGGTTGAGATTTTTGTCAAGTGTTTTGCTTAAATTCAGGAAGCCTCGAATGTGGCTCTAGCAAGTACTTCCATTGTTGACAATATATCTTGTGCTTGGAAGCTGCTTGGAGATATTCAGGTAGCTGCATCTGTTGAATTATGTTTTTGTTTGCATTATGCCAGTTATTTTCTTGCAATTCTGTACTCTTCCATTTCCCAGTATCTCATGCCTTCCTACTGTTTGATATGGAGCATGCCAAGCCCTCCCCCATCCTATTACTTTAAGACATTGATGTTTTAGTGTTTACTGGTTGACAATGGTGCTATTTCTTTCTTTGGTTAGCTCACATACGCAAAATGTTTTCCATGGATGGATGAAGGATTGGTCTCAGGAGCTGACGAAAATTCATTCAGTAGGTCGATCCTGTCATGGAAGAGAATCTGCTGTTTAGCAGTCAGATCTGCTTGTTGCTCCTACCAGCGGGCTTTGCATTTGTCCCCTTGGCAAGCTAATGCGTATACTGATGTTGCCATTGCATCTGAGCTTCTTTTCTCGTTAAAGGAGAACTGTGAAGATGACATGAACTCTTGGTATGTGTTTTATTTTATTGCTTAATGTATTCTTGCATTTGTACTAGCATACTCATTTATTACAGTAGCTCAATCATCAGGTTTGTGTCTGAAAAGATGTGCCTTGGAGGCTTATTACTTGAAGGTTGCAATAGCGAGTTTTGGGTAGCCTTAGGGTGTTTATCTGATCATTCTGCATTGAAGCAACATTCTTTCATACGGGCACTGCAGTTGGATGTTTCTCTTGCGGTTGCATGGGCACATCTTGGAAAGGTAACGTGCTGCATTAGTTTCCGAGATTATCTGTTTTATTTATTTCTCGAAACTGTCAGAAGTAGATAACCGAAGAAACTAAATCTTTTGGTAGACCACTTTGTATCATGGATCACGTAATTACTGTTCCATTATTGAATGTCTATGCTAGAATCCATAAATTTTGGACAGCACTTCTTCCTCAGGTCCTGAAGAACAACTCGTTGAGTTTGTTGGCTTCATGTAAGAAGAGCCAAAATATATTTAAGTTGGTTTATGTAAGATATTAATCACAGGAGTCAAATTCCTGAAAATATCATTCTTTTTCTGCATGAACTGTTAGAAAATGTATGTGCAATTAAACACATGGACTCTTGTCCATCAAGGATTGGATGATTTACTTCTGATGTCTTAAGTTGTGCTTTTACTGTTTACCATCAACGTACTATAAAGGTTCTTCATATTAGGTCTAATTGCCATAGTTAGGAAATTTAGCCAGCCTATCCAATTATAGGAACTATTAAAGTGATCACAATCTTGCTGCCTAAGCTTTCTCTAAAAGGCTAAGTATTACAGAAATTTCTAAGTAGAGGAAGAGGAGTTTGGCTCAGACATGGATGCAGCGAAATATGAGTATAGAGCCTTCTCCTCTATCTCGAATCTCCATAACCACTTTCCCGGTAGCACCTTGTTGAAAACTTTTAGATCTTTAAACCAATTTACCATGTGAAACTTTTTCTCCCCACTTTTAGCATCCCATAGAAATCCCTCTGAAAATTTTCCAACGGTTTTGTAACACTAACTGGAGCATGCATCAGTGACAAAGTATATAGGAATGCTCGAAAGTGTACTCTTAATTAACACTTTCTTCCCCCTTTGGAGATGCATCCCTTTTCTCAACCTGTAAGTCTCTTTTCAACCCTCTCAAAGCCGGGTTTCAAGATGTTTGGTCCTTGTTAGATGCTCCTAGTGGTAGACCAAGTACCCCCGCCCTACAGTTTAACACATGTTCTCAATGTTCTCCACCTCACCAACTGGGATGGTTTCACATTTTCTGTGATTGATCTTTAAGCCCGACATCACATGGAACCATGTTAATACTGTCTCAAGTACTTCAAATGTGTCCAGTCAGCATCACAAAATACTAAAGTGTTGTCAACAAATAAAAGTTGTGACCCCCTAATTGAACCTTGCCCCCGACCAATGCAGAAAGTTGTTCTTAAATAACCTCCCGTCAGAGCTTTAAACATCATCCCACTCAATACTTCCATTACTAGTATGATCAACATAGGTGATAGCGGGTCTCCTTGTCTCACACTTCTCGAACTATCGGAAAAAAATACGGGTGGCCATTTACGAGGATTGTGTACCTAACTGGTGAGATACAAAACTAATCCACTTCCTTCATCTTGTACTAAAGCCCATCTTCAACATAATGAAATCAAGAAACTCCTAATTGTTGTGGTCATAGGTTTTCTCAAGATCCAATTTGCACAAAATCCTCAGTTCCCCTTGCTCTCTTCTTGAATCAACCACTTCGTATGCGATCAAAGCTGCATCGAGAATTTGTCTGCCTTTCACAAAAGCATTTTGTGAAGTAGATATTGTCTCATCTACAATCTTCTTTAATCTATTGGAAATCACCTTAGCTATAATCTTATAAATGTTTGTCAAAGGCTCATTTGAAGCACACTTAACCCCTGAAGCTCAAAAACCTCAAGGATAGTGATAAGCCTCGCTTGAGTTGCGCTGCAACGTAGGCAAGGCAAGGCAAGGCACCAAGGCATGCACCTTATTACTCATGCTTTCTCTCTTGAAACATGTTTTTTTATTAAAGTCTGCACTTTTACTGTGCTTAAAGCCCCAATAAACCTGGAGCACTTTTTAAAACTTTTCGCCTTTGACAACACTGCACGGACCAACATGCGTGACTGAAAAGTTGGAGAGGCTTTAATGGATCTTTTTGTGGGACATAGTCGATGGGATAAGAAAAGTATCATTTCATGAACTAGAGTGTAGCTATAAGCCTATAAGGTATGAAGGGCTCGGAGTGCAAGATTTGAGGGTGTTCAAGACAAGCTGTAGTTTGTGAAGTGGCTCGGGAGGTTTGGTAAGCATTAAAGAGATTACAACCCGCCCTCCCAACCAATTTAAGGTCTCTAACACCTATGAACGCCTAGGGATGGATATTTGGAGCATGAATAATATTTTCTTGAATAATTATACAATGAGTGAAAATGCCAATAATATAACATGGTATGTTGGGGTCGACATTGGTAACCCAACATCAATGATGTATCCACTTTGATACCATGTTAAGAGAAATGAATTTTTGATTTTACTCAATTATAGAATCTATCTCATGGGTTGACAATTGCTCAAAACCATAAAAAGAGACTAGAACTCATGCTCACAATCAATGTAGAATTCTAACAATGAAAAAAATATTCAAAGGACTGTGATAGCAAAAAACTATGGTACTCAAAACGGGGGCGGAGGACTGAAAATATCACACTACCTTACAGTTGCAAATTTTGGAGGAACAACAAGAAGATATGTAGAGAGTTCAATGACAATACACCTTTGAGTTGGTAATACAAATAGTATCACATTTTGGAAACATGGGTGGTGCAGAGATGACATTTTGAAGTGTTACCTTCTCAACAATCTACAACATATTGAGTTATAAAGAGACGGAAAATTGTTATATTTAGAGAAAGCAAGACATTGGAGCTCCTTGGGATTTGAGATTCGGGAAAATTTACAAGATTGGGAGGTTATCGAATTTCAAAGAATCATGGAGCTACTATTCAAATATAAGATCACATAAATGGAGCAGAACACCCTAAAATAGAGAGGTAGGGGAAGTGGGACATTTTCGGGGAACCCTAGATTACTAAAAGGAGAGAACTTGAACTTCCTATATCTATTAGATGGGTTTATTAATTTTGATTGAGTTTCTGTATGGGTTAGTCACACCAAACAACTTGTCGGATGTATGAAGATGCAAGGAGAGCGGAGATGAGATTTTCAGGGTTATGAGGGAGGAATGTACTTTCCCCATGACGCTAAATGGATTCCTAGAACTCCCAGAAAGCTGTGTTTCTTTGTATAGTTGGCGGCTAGGGGGGGGCAATCTTACCTGCGGAATAAGATTTTGTAAAATTGCATAGGAGTTTTTGCCTCGAGTTACTTTTTGGTGTACTCACGAGGTCCCTATTTGTATAGAGGATTTGATATCTTTTGTTGAGAACCATATTTTTTTAAGAAGGTAACATATATTATTATAAACAAGGGAGATACACCAAAGGTATATTCCAGTAATAATACAAGTAGCAGTTAGAAGAGCAAAGCCTACCACCTATCAACTCATAAGTAATCTAAAATACTAGGAATATCCTCAGCTTCTTGAGGATATTCATGACTTTACACCAAAAGTAGAAAAGCACTAGACAATTCATCTTCAACTTTTGGAGAGAAAAACTCTTGTCCTCAAAACACCCCTGGTTCCTCATTCCATATAGACCACCATATGGGACACTCTTCCGTCTCTCCCTGTGACCTGACTGATTACCATCTCTATTCCTGCAAGCTAAGGCTTCCCTTGTACTTTTTGGCATAGACCACCTGATACCCCTTATGTTGATGAAGATCTGCCAAAGTTTAACAGTCACTTTACAGTGTAAGAAGAGATGATTTATTGTCTCAGTTTCACAAAAGAAACACCTGGAGCATAATTGAAGACCCCTTTTCATGAGATTATCTTGAGTCAGAGCAGTCTGTCTAGCCAATAACCATGTGAAGCTAGCTATGGGATCTTTACTTTTCATATCAACTTCAATGGCCAATATCCAGGTTGAGTACTTGATCTCTGAAGGCATTTGTAAGCTGATCCAACAGAGAATTTGCCCTGCTTGTCTTTAGTCCATACTAAGCTATCGTCACTTGTATTGAAGTCTTTGAACTGCTCCAGTATATTAAGGAAATCTTTCAACCTGTTCACCTCCCAATCATTTAGAAGTCTCATAAACCTGAAATTCTACCCTAGGTTGTCCCTCACCTCTTTGATTGTGTCCATTCTCTGTTGTCTCAGAGTATACAAATCAGGGAACATAGACCTCAAAGTGTACTGGACAGCCCAAATATCATCCCAAAATAAAGTCTTCCCAATATTGCCTATCTTAATCTTTGAATTGCTGACAATTTTGGGCCACAAGTTCCTAATGGACCTCCAAACACCAGTTCCATAAGGATGCATTACTGCCTTGCTAGTCTAGAAAACCCTCCATCCCATATCTTGTCTTGATAGTTTCTTTCCACAATGATTGCTCATCAGAAGCAAATCTCCACAACCATTTCAGAAGAAGGCTATGGTTTTGTATCTTCAAATTCCTTATCCCCATTCCACCTTCCTTCTTGCTAGGTATGACATGCTCCCATTTTACCAGATGAATCTTGTCGGAATCACAGTTCCCTTGCCCAAAAAAAATTCTTCTAATTGCATCGAGTCTGTTCATGACATTGACTGGCATGGGGAATAAGGACATCATGTAAGTAGGTAAAGCATCCAAAACACTATTGATAAGCGTCAGTCTACCTCCCAAGGACAGGTGTTGGCTATTCCAATTGACAAGTTTCTTCTCACATTTCTCCAAGACATTGTTCCAGATACCCTTTGATTTACTCTTAGCTCCCAAAGGCATGCCAGGATATACAGTTGGTAGCTCTCCTATTCTGCCACCCAAAACATTGGCTAAGTTGATGATATCATGTACCTCATTTACTAGGTAAATGAAGCTTTTACCCCAGTTAATATGAAGTACTGAGATGGCTTCAAACAGAACAAAAATGACTCTCAAATGTTTTAGCTGCATCACAAAATACCAGAGTGTCATCCGCATATTGAAGATGGGAGGTAGCCAAACCTTGACTATCACCAATCTTAGCATTAAACCCCCTTATCCACCTGTTAGTTTGGGCTATCCTTAGCATGTCATTAGGCCTTCCATGGCCAAAATAAATAGAAAAGGGGATAAGGGATCCCCTTGCCTTAGTCCTCTCTCTGAAGAAAAGAAACCAGAGGGAGAACCATTAATCAGGACGGAGAGTTTCACAGTTGTAGCACAGAACTTGATCCAGTTGATCCATCTGCCGCCAAAACCCTTATTTTCAAGAATCTTCCAAAGAAATTCCCAATTTAGATGATCATAAGCTTTCTCAATATCTAACTTGCATAAAATGCCAGGGGTCTTGCTAATCTTCCTCAGATCCACACATTCATTAGCAATCAAGATAGCATCCATAATCTGTCTACATTTGATGATGCCATTTGTTGAGCATCCACCAATTTAGATACTACTTTCTTAAGTCTCTCGGTCAAAACTTTTGATATGATTTTATAGATGCTTCCTATCAGGCTGATAGGTCTAAAATCCTTCAATTCTTTGGCCCCCACCTTCTTTGGTATTAGTGCTATGAAAGTAGCATTGAAACTTTTTTCAAAGAAACCACGATCATTGTTGAGAACCATATTTTGATGTAGGTTCTCTTCTTTGGTATATGGCTTGTATATGGAGTTTCCCCAATTGTTAATAAAATTATTTACCTTATCAAAAAAAATTAGATGGGTTTACTAGAGCACGAGAAAGGTGCTTGTTCACCTGGATGACAATAAGTGGGGCGATCCTAATTGCTGAAATTTTCAAAAAGAGGAAGGTAACTTGTACTATTTGGTGTTTTATATGCAAAAGAGCGGGAGAAGATGTAAACCATTTACTAGTTCATTGCTAGATTGCACGGCCATTGTAGAGGACAATATAAATCTGTTTGGAGTATAGTGATTAACTTCGGGTACAGTGAAAGGTGTACTGCATAGCTGTCTTTCGGAAGAAGACAAAGGGGATGCAGAGCATTAGATGTTGGTCCATTGGCCCTTATGTGGGGACTTTGGAGGGACAACAGCAAGAAAGCATCTGAAGGAGTAGAAAATTAGCTTGCAAGTCATTTATAGAACCATCTCTTTCTTGTCACCTGCTTTATAGGAGCACAAAGTTTCTATTTGTATAGATGACCGTGTCATTTATAGAACCATCTCTTTCTTGTCACCTGCTTCCCTTTTTTATTTTATTTTTTTTGTTTTTTGGGGTTCTCCTTATCCATCGTGCTGAACTATTAAGCATTGCAAGTCATGATCGTACTGTATATTAAGGTTGGGTTTGTTATGTAAATTGATTAATGCATGTGAGACGATTATATCTGTCTAAAAGTTGGATCCATATAGCTTTATAGGCTGGAGGGGGAAAGTCAATTGGCTCAGCTAGCATTTGATCGTGCAAGAAGTATTGATCCTTCACTTTCATTGCCATGGGCAGGCATGTCGGCTGATGCTGCTGCAAGGTAAATTCATTATGTTATATAGAAAAAACATAACACATGTTGCATTTTCTTCTTTTGTGTGAAATATAAAGCTGAATATGCTTCTTAAACAGGAATCTGAAACCAGACGAGGCTTATGAGTGCTGTCTGCGGGCAGTTCAGATCTTTCCAGTAACTACATTTCTCTCTTCAAGTGTTGTTTTAAAAAAAAAGGTTTTGTTTTCAGAAAATATTTCAACTCACTTTGTCTGGGAGTTTCTCATGTTGCTTCCGTATCTAAAGTTTGTATAACAAGTCGCATCCTGATGCTTGTGAAAACAAACTTTAGAGTTCAGATACACAGTTATATACATGTGATATTTCCAACAAGACAATACAATTATTATTTTATCGGAAAATTGATACATGGATTCTTTTCAGTTGTTTTTGTCCTATTTGGAGGTTCTTACAGTGCCTGTCTATGAATAGCTTGCAGAATTCCAAACAGGTCTAGTTAAGCTTGCTCTGCAGTCTGGTTATCTGCGATCTCCAGAGGTACTTAGGCACCCAGTTTACAATTTATTGTGTATGTAAATGTCGCTTGTCTATGTTTGAGATGTTGACAAGGGAATACTTCAGATATCATTGAGTGTAAGTTTTTATAATTGTTATACCAGGCATTTGGAGCCATCCAGCAGGCTTTGCTGCGTGCACCTCAGTATCCTGAATCTCACAATCTGAAAGGGCTAGTTTGTGAGGCACGGAATGATTATGAAAGTGCTGTTGCCTCATATAGGCTAGCAGGCCTTGCTGCCAGAGTTCTTGCAGGAAGACCTTCAAAATCATATCTTGCAGATATATCTATTAATTTGACCAGGTCGCTTTGTATGGTAATACATTTTTACCACATCTTCTCAGGTTCAAGTTCGTTTGCTTCAGATCCAATTTGCAATGCTACTCATTTTTGTTGCCATTGTCAACGGGTGCTTTTATCAACATTTTTATGCAAGTTCTGAGATGCTTTGTACCCATACAGGCAGGAAATGCTGATGATGCTATTGAAGAATGTAAATATTTGGAAAACAAAGGTATGTTTCTTGATCACAATCACATATTTGTTGTTCCTAGTGAGAGACTACTGCTAAAGAAAAATATCATGGTGAAGAATTAGTGCCTACTGCTTGTCTGTGAACAAAATAATGATTATGAATTTAGTACTATAGAAAAAAAGAGATTATGAATTGAGATTTTATCAAGTGCTGAACTTCTAGTTGGGCAAAAGTGTTGGGCATTGGGTATGTTTTAGTGTTCGCTTTAGATGGTAGCTGAAGAAGTGGAGTAGCATCTTGTTTAAGATTTTATTTTTACTTTTTGTCCTACTTGCATGCTTTTGCTCTCATAATCTAGAATGTGCTATATTGATGCTTGGTTATTTTTAATCCTGTAATATCCATTTTCGCTAGGTCTTCTGGATGTAGAAGGTTTGCAGCTTTATGCACTTTCGTATTGGAAACTTGGCAAATATGACCTTGCTCTTTCGATGGCAAAGAGACTGGCCTCATCTGCTTTATCAACAGAGCATCCATTGGCTGCTGCCTCCATCAGTTTTGTCTGTAGATTAGTATATCATATTTCAGGGCAGGAATTAGCTATTAGGAACATTTTGCAACTGCCAAAAAGAGCCTTCCAGAGTTCAAAAGTTAGGCTTGTAGCATCTGCTATTCATGCATTAGATGAAAGTCATCAGCTTGACTCAGTAATTTCAAGTGTTTGTGAGTCTCTTTCATCTAGCAAAGAGATTGCTGCACTAGATTTCCTGGCCACACTGGGCTTACTAGTAAGTCTTTTATTTCAGTTGCCTCTTTTTACTTGATCTTGAGCCCCTTGGTGTAAATCCGGACATCCTTATTGGGGATTTTAGGTCAAACATGGATCTAAGGGATGCCTAGAAGTTCAGAAGGGAGTCAATTATCTAAGAAGAGCTCTTCATATTTCTCCAAACAGTCATTTGATAAGGTACATTTTCATGTTGTCCACTTTGGCATGAACTAGTGAATTGTGCTTGTTCAGGAGCACTTCATATTAATGGGTTTCGTTCATTTTAATTATGGTTTGCTTGAGATTGGAACAACAACTAAGCCTCGTTCCAAATAAGTTGGGTCTGACTATATGAATCCTCACCGACCATGTTTTTCCATTTATTTGAATTATGATTTGCTTGAAATGTTTCTCCTTTTTTGGTATACCCCTTGTATACGGCCAAGTTGGCCTTGTTATTATCAATGAAATCTTTTACTTGATAAAAAAAAAGATTTGCTTGAGATTGAAGAAATAGATGAATCTTATTGCTGTTGTGATCAAGTCCATGATGAAGTTTGTGTTTGATGAAACTGGCAAAAGTTAAAGTGGTTTCTCCTGCCAATTCCAAGGAGCTCAATTAAACTCCTCGCTGAGACATGGATGCAAAATGACTCTTCCTACATGCACAATTCAAGTTACATGAGACCCATCATGGAGCAGCGTTTGTGTCAACAAGTTTTTGGCAGTACAACTGTTTTAGTAATAGAGGGCTCAAATGAAACACAAATGAATAGAACTGCAAAACATCACATTGCTCTGGGACATCATACGCTTTGACAGGAAGTCCAAAGATTTTCAATATGGCCATCTTTAATGCTAGATGTCATAATTTTGGAATGACATGTAACAACGTCCATGAACTGGATGCCCAAACTTACCTTGAACATTCCAATTTAATGAAATTTAAACTTTTAGAGGAGAAATTGTTATTGAAGTGGAGTGAAGGATGTTGGGGAGGAGAAGCAAGGGCCTATGTTTTTCTCAAAAGAAGAGAAGAAAGACTTATGCTATAAATTTTTTATCCTATAAATCTAACTTTCCGAAAGCTCAAAATATCTGGAACGCTGTTACTCAAGTTATCTAGTGGTCTGTTTGGCTAGAAAGAAATAGCAGATTTTTTGAAGGAAAAAGAAGAAACATTCAGAGCTTTAAACTTTGCTTTTTGTTGATTGCTTTTTGGTGCAAACTAGCTTTTGAAAGATGTAGATGTTATTTTTTAGACACAATAGCTGATTTGCACAACTTGTACTTATGCCTGTGGCACTGGTTTAGTGCAATATCTTATACAATAGATCACTTACCCATAGAAGGGAAGCCTTGGAGTAACTGGTGAAGTTGTTGTCATGTGATCAGGAGGTCACGAGTTCAAGCCGCGGAAACACCCTCTTGCAGAAATGCAGGGTAAGGTTGCGTACAATAGACTCTACTTGTGGTCCGGCCTTTCCCCAGACCCCGCGCATGGCGGGAAATTAGTACACTGGGCTGCCCTTTTTATATTATTTACCCATAAAAAAAAACTATTTTTCTGAAGAAGTTTCCACTTGATGTTACCCATTATTGTGTCTAAAACTTGAGAATGGCCTAGGAGAAAACTTCCTGTATTAATATGTGGTATAGGAATACTCCAGAGACTACTTTGCTATACGCATACACGTTATGGTGCTCTGCAGTCAGAGCAAGATTTCCACATCATAAGTGTGTTATTGGCACTTCCTTTTTAGTATAAGATGTTCCTTTATGTGGTAAGTAACAGAGTATTTTCATAGCCCGTAGGGCTTTGGTCTAATAAAAACCTGGTATTTAAGTGGAGATGGGTAGAGGAGCGGGTCCATTATCCATTGAATTTTGAACCTTGCACCACTGACCCTCGGGATTTATCAGTTCTAAAAAGAGTATTTTTCACAACTATAAGCCACAAAATTGTTTCTACCTATTGATTGTATAAAATGTTGTGGAAAATTCATCCTTACTAATGTAAAGTATGGAAGCTATGACTCTGCATTCAAGGGTGTGCTTAGTGGCCAATGTAGTTGAAATGGAACATGGGAGACTAAGGTTCAAATCTCAGCAAGAGGCGAAAAACGCCAGGTAAACTTGTCCCTTTGTCTAAAGCCTTGGTGGAGAACCGTGAGAGATAGTAGGTATACCGTGGATTGGTCAAGGTGCGCTGATATGAACGCTATTTTTATAGAAAAATAAAACATACCAAGTGTAGTCCACAAGTGGGGTCTGGGGGGTAAGATGTACGCAGACCTTACCCCTACCTTTGTGAGGTAGAGAGATTGTTTCCGGTAGACCCTCGGCTCGGAATAAAAGGCGGGTGTGACAACAAATAGCATGACATAAAGCATGGTACAATAACCACATACCCAGTGAAATCCCACAAAGTGGAGTCTGGATGACACATCATGGTATCAAGAAAAATATGACAATAAAATAGCAAGATAAAAAGCAAATGTTGCAACGTATAGTAGAACACATTGAGGAAAAGAAAATACGCGATTCCTACCGAATACTACTAGTACGGAAACCATTCAACTACCTTCTAACCTTCTAACCTAATCCTCGATCTCCACACCTCTCTATGTAGGGTCATGTCCTCAGTAAGCTGAAGTTGTGACATTTCCTATCTAATCACCTCCCCCTATTTCTTTTTCGGCCTACCTCTACCCCTCCTAACTCCTGTTATAGCCAACCTCTCCCACCTTCTCACACCTGCTTACAGGCGCATCTACACACCTCCTCTTCACATGCATGAACTATCTTAGTCGTGCATCCCTCATCTTGTCCGCCACGGGTGCCACTTTCACCTTGCTCTGTATAACTTCGTTTCGAATCATATCACTCCTAGTATGCCCCCACATCCATCTGAGCATCATCATCTCTGCTATACTCATCTTCTGAACGTGTGCGTTCTTCACTGACCAACACTCTACCTCCTACAACAAGGTCGGTCTAACTATTTACGTGCTAGCCAAATGAGAAGTCGTTAGAGTCACCAGAAAGTGGCAAGTTTTCCTTTAAAAACATTGATTATGTTATTTGTTTTGTTATCTTATTTATGTATAGTGTGTAAATCTGATATATGCAAAGTGTTTTTTGTTTAACATTATATCAACTTTTAATGAAATTCTAGAAAGATAATAAATAAATTATGGAAGTCGTGATTCTTGGCCCCAGTCTGTCAGTTCCTATTTGAACGCCTGCAAAGAATTCTATCTTCTACATTAGCCTCACTTAATTTACACATCAATGTCCGTATTTTATTTTAAATCGGGGAGGGGGGGGGGGGGATTGAAGTTTTGCTAAGTTTTCTCACCCTTTAAAAATCTTTGCATGGATGTCCTGTTCTTCATGCTCAGGAACTCTTTGCTGAATATCATTGGTCAGTCTTCTCTCATTTTGCACAATTGATTTGTTCCATCTTGATTTCTGTTGTGTTTCAATAAGTGTACATTTTTTATAATTGATAGAGTTTAGCAAATGAATTGTTGATTGATATTCCCTGTATGAAACTTATTTCCATTTGTATAGTTGTAAATTTGTGTTCTTAGTATGATGATCAAAGTTGAGTGATCTGTTGTAATATTCTGGTTAATAGGACGCTTCTTGGCTATCTATTAGTATCCAGCAAAGAATGGAAAGATGTTCACATTTCAGCTCGATGCTTCATAGTGGATCCTTCTGAACATCAGAAAAAGGAAGGTGTTAAATCCAGTGTTGAGATTTTTGGTGCTGGAGCAGTTGCTTGCTGTACTGTGGGGAGCGGAAAGAAGACATTACCTATGTCCATCTGTAGAGAAAATTCAACATTGGGGTGCAATACTATCAAGCTGCTGCAGAAGTACTGTTCTTTATCCACGCGCTGTTGGACTTTATTTAAGAAATTTTATTTCTATTATACGCTTTCTGCGGCTCTCTTTATTGATAAATGGATCCAATACTCCTGATGCGATGGGAGGACAACATGTGGAATTTTGTCCATGAAATATATGCCAAAGCTATTCTGTGCGTTTAATTTAAATGTTTATATTTATAGGTATGTTCATCAGGAGCCTTGGGACCATCATTCCTATTACCTGCTTGTACTAAACTATCTTCAGAAGGCGCGGCAGGAGAAATTTCCACCTAACTTGTGTGTTGTTCTTGAGAGGTTAATAAGTGTGGCTCTTCGAAGTGAGCTTTATGCAAAGGAAGACATTTCTTCCCAATACCAAAAGTTCCAGCTTCTGCTTTGTGCTGCGGAGGTTAGTTTGCAATGTGGGAATAATTCAAAATGCATTATGCATGCAAAAAGTGCTCTAGAGATGCAGCTTTCAGATAACTACCTCTTCTTTGCACACTTGCTACTCTGTCGTGCCTATGCTGTGGAAGATAATTATGTTGGGCTTCATGAAGAGTACGTAAGGTGCTTGGAGCTCAAAACTGATTATCATATTGGTTGGATTTGTCTTAAGTTTCTTGAAAGTCGATACAAGCTGCACGCAGATTCCAGTTCACTAGCCTTGGCCTTTCAAGAGTGTGGCAAAGAAATAAAAACTTCGTGGAACATGTGGATTGCTGTATATAATTTGGTTCAAGGTCTAACTGCAGTTTGGAATGGGGAATTTATTGGCGCAGAAGAGTCCCTTGCGCAAGCTTGCTCGTTAGCTGGTGGCGAGAGTTGTCTTTTTCTTAGCCATGGTAACAGTTGACTTTAATACCCTTAAACTCTTTTCTATTACTCACTTTTTGGGCAGATGTGTATTTTCCCATTCAAAAGCCCTTTTATTTCTCTCTGCAGAATCCACATAAGTGCCTATAGGGTTGCATTTCATCGTCTGCATTTTCTTTCCTTCTCTCTGGCTTTCTAACTTTCCATCTATGTGTCTATAGAAAGCTGATGGCCTTTTTGGTTCAATTGGTAACGGGAGTTTGATTATTCAGGTGCTATTTGCATGGAGATTGCCAGGCAACAGTCCGATTCAGAATTTTTATCACTTGCTATTAGAAGTCTGGAGAAAGCAAAAGACAGTTCTTCGATGCCACTACCCTTTGTTTCACTACTACTGGCACAAGCAGAAGCTAGCCTCGGCTCTGAATCAAAGTGGGAAAAGAACCTCATTGAGGAATGGTTGTCTTGGCGACCAGGTTTGATATTTTGTCCTTTGGTAATTCATTTACGTTTTATTTAGAGCAGTGTTTGGACTGTGGTTGACAACTTCGCTTGCGTCAATACTGAGTGCAATATCGACTAATGGGTCTTTCACAATCAGACTACCTATATACTATGGTATTTGATTATGAAAGTTTGCCGTGTAGCGGACCCTCTTAGGCCATTCTTGCCAGAGTGCGAGCCTACTTACCTTTGATGTTTTCTGTTTTTAAATAAGATTTGGACATACAATTTTGGGGTTGAAAATTCTGATCTGAAATGTCCACATTCTTGCCTAGTGGTCAGCCAAGGTTTTCCAGTATAGGCATCTCCATTTGAATTCCGTTCCACTTCCCTGTGTTTCTAGACAGCTAATTGCCAAATGTGATATGCAGAGGGGGAAAAGAGAGATATTTGTACATAGAATATTTGGGAGAGTTGAGCAACCCTTTTGTCTTTATGGCAGAACTACCCACACAAAGAAACTGAAGGAAAAAATAGAAAAGAAAAGAGAAACCTATCCTCTTAATACCCAAAATTTGGGTACTTCATTTTCCACAATTTGTGGCAAAATGATCAGTGTTGTCAATGGTTGCACTTAAGCTCTGAAGCGAGGCGCAAAGCAAGATGGGCACTTCACATCGCTTAGGCAGCTTTGTAGTGAAAGCACTATGGCATGTTCTTTTGGCAATCCTGCCACCAACTGCCGTTTTTAAAGGACAAGGTTAAAGTGAGGTTTCTGGGTTCTGTTTTAAAGAAGAGACTACTAAATAATAAATATTACTTGCTACTTCAGGCTCTTCCTAGGGCCTCTGTTTTGGGTGAGGTTCTGTAGTGTGATGGTTACTTTACATTTTCATCTCCCCTATCCCAGTAGCTATGAAAGATTTCTAAATATATTTCCTTCCTTCCATTTAGGGCTCTCTAAAGGCAAAAGATATTAGTAGTTAGCAAGGTATTATGGGTGAATATGCTAGTATAAGAAAAATGAATCATGGCATTTGAATTAAAAAAAACTAAAATAGCATATTGCGTTTGAGTTGGAGATTAAAATTTAAGATGGTCTTTTAACTTGATTGTTTGTCATGGTTGTCTTCAATTATTTCACGTATTTGCAGTTTTTCCAATTGTTCCACCCATATACATATTTCAATATCTTGAGCTCCTAGTAGATCTTGGTGTTCTTCAGTGCTCTTCGTCTTTGACGAGACTGAGACTGACAGGGACTGCCTATTTGTACCCGTTGCTCTTACTAGGAGAAAGACAGGAAGCTGTTAGTGTTGTTACTCTTGCTGGTTTGTGCCCCCTGCTGCTCGGAGACAACGAATACTATCCAAATTTGGTGGATCAGTGTCAGAATGGCAGTATAAAGAATTGTAACTTAATTCAATATGCTGCATTATGCTTATCCAGCTCATGCTTTGGCTTCATCATGTTTCTTGCAGAGATTAGGCCTGCTGAACTATTTTTCCAGATGCATTTGCTTGCTAGACGGCTGACAGAAGGTTCTGCAGCTATATCCAATCTGGAGCCGTCTACAGGTCCTCAAAGATGGATACTTCAATCAATCCATATGAATCCGTCTTGTTTGAGATATTGGAGAGCTTTGCTGAAACTTATGGAATAACTTGCAAGCTCTGCGATCTCGTACAACTACTCAAATTCTGTCCTTTATGCTACCAGCTAGGCATTCCATTTTATGCTTTCCAGAATAGGGCAAATATTATGGTTCTCTCTGCCTTTTGCATAGTTTAATTTTAGGATTCCGTCTTCTTTATTTGGTCATTTTAATTCTCCTTCCTTCTTTGCAGTTGTCCATTCCTTTCACCTAACGTGTGTTGTCATATGCGTAGTTTGGCCATAGGTATCTCACAAGGCCGTCTAATTACAACTGTATCAGACAAGTGTTACTTTAATTCTCATAATTATGAGCAGCTGTTGACAGTTTTAAGGGAGTTTTGAGCAATCTCAAAACTGGCAGGTGCAGAGGTTCAGCAAGTGTTGTCGGCTTCGGGCAAGACTCGTTAAAAAAATCTCCAAATTTGGAATTGTGCAGTTTCCAGGCCTCTGGAATTAGTAGGCACACAATCTCTTCTTCTTGATTGTTCATAGTGAGAGGAAAACGTTATAATTTTACGACTAATGAATCAAAATCGCCCCAAATTATCACATTTTTTATTAGTTTTATACTTCAACCATACCTGTTCTGCAATAACCTCCTAAATTATAACTTTCAAATGCTAAATCTCTCCCCTGCTTGACATATGGCAAACTGTGTGTAACTACCTCCTTAGAGGGGGGTGAAAAAAGCCATCTATGCCACTTTTTCAACGGCTAATTGAGCCATGGACTAAGCAGAACAGAGGAAGGATACAGAAAAAGACCATGTGAATATATAAATATGTTCTTCAATCTTTCATGTTTAGAGATTTTTTTGTTCATAATATGATTCACGCCTTTCAACCCGAAGACACGATAAAATAAAAATTATAGAACGAAGTTAATTGTGAAATCGAACCAACCGAGACAATTTCATAACAGCCTAAAAGCTCTCGGTGAAATGGGACAAAAAGGGTGTTTCTTATGTCTTTATTTTTACCTTTTCTCATCTTCTTTTCAACTTTAAATTTCTCTTTTACTTTTAACTTTTGTTTTGCTTAAAAAGAACAGAAAAATAAAGCAGAAATAAAGCAAAATACAGCTATAGTATCTAATGAACATAAGAACTAGAACTCCTAGAAACTTGACTGTCTTCCATCTTTCACACCTCCAAGCTCTCACCAGGTTGTATGGATTCCAGTCTATGAATTTTCTTCAGTATTCCAAGTTTGTAGTCTTCTGTCATATTATATGTTACCATCACTGATCCAATAAGCAAGTATTCAATGTGCCATGTTCTGTAGATGCCTCAAGTCCATGTCTAACCAAGTTAATGTCCTCCTAATTGGGAATGAGCATGTAACCACACTCATATCACCCTTTCAGAAGTATATTAACCAGTTAGACAGTCATTCATAGCCAGCTATGGTATGGCTTATTGAGTTAGTTAATTTACAAACCAAACAGGAGTTCTTATTGAGTTCCTCACCGTAAGCACTTCCAGACTTTGCACACGTCAAACTACCCAAGTCACTTGTTTGAATCGAGTTCAGTGATCTCAATTATTCTCCCAATGTTTTTACTGGAGTTAATCGGGTTAAGTCAACTTGTATATTGAGTGGCTTGTCCCATTATAAAACTAGTAGAATAATAGTAGCTGGTGCTAAATGCCATGCAATAATTGGGGTTATGTATGATAAGATTTTAGATATAGAATGTTCAGGAATGCAGGTAAAGTAAAAGATTCAATGGTAATTGAAAATTCGTACAAGTGATACCAAGAAAAGGACTAGTGCTTACTATAAGACTCAGATACATAACCATTGGACTATACTAGAGAAGCCCTGGTGTTAAAGATAATTCTTCAGATACGAGTACTGGATCAAGATTAGAGTATTTATGATATTGAAGATTCATACAACTGACCACAACTATCTTGGAATTGAGGCATTATCATATTTTCATCTAGTTGACTTGCCCTCCAGATTCACCTGTGACACAACAATCTGTTAGAGGGGTCCCACAAACTACAACCCATTACAAATATCAGAATAAAAAGTTAAAACATATAAACTCACATACAAGTACAGGAGCCACTATAATCTCATGTCCTTTTGACACAGAGACCCAGTTTTGAGTCTCTGGATGGATTATGAAACTGATGTTGACTTCTTAGCTAAACTAGTTTCTAGGCACATGTGTTGCATGTATATCTCTTGTTAGAGTATAAAGCTCTAAAATAAGATGTCGATATACAGAAAATCAAAAGCGAAACATGTGATTTTTCCGGACCACTAATAACTATAGAAGAAGAAAGACAAGGCAATTTGAAACCCTGTCTATTTAACGTCTGGACGTGCAACGAACATGCCTTTGAATTTATATTAGGAATTATTCACAAAATGTATAACAAAAAGTTGGTTGCAACTTTACAAAAGAAATTTTCAGTACAACCTCCAAACATGTCGCCTTAGATGATTAGAGGCAGGTTGATGCCATGTAAATTATGAACACTCCAGTCCTGGTGTTAGGTAATCAAGATTAAGGAAGGCTTTCCCTTGTAGGATGGAAATAATATCTTCCGGCAGGGAGTGTTCCGGCATTTAAGATATGAGAAATGGTTTTACAAACTATCTTAACTTTATTGAAAACTATTTCAATCCAAGAAGTATGTTTTGTCTTTAGAAGGTATAATGTTACCAATATGACATTCTTTTGGTAATGATTGTGAGGAGTTTATAATCATATCCTTGTGTAGAGTCTTTACCTTTTGTATACCCCTTGTATACAGCCAGCTTGGCCATGTTTATGAGTGAAAATACATTAATTGATTAAAAAAGACTTATATGTCTGAAATCCCTAAGCCCTTCTGCTACATTCTTTTTGGGAATCAATGCAATGAAGGTGGCATTGAAAGACCTCTCAAAGCATTCATTCTGGTGAAAGTTATGAATGTTTTGCATGAAATTACCTCTGAGAGTATCCCAAAAAGTTCTGAAAAAACCCATAGTGAAGCCATCAGGGCCTGGGGCTTTGACCAAAGCACTTTTGCTAATAATCTGGAGGACTTCTGCTTCACTGAAAGTTCTTTGTAGCCACACTTGTTCATCCTGAGTGATTTTGGGATATCTTGAGAATTCAAAAGTTGGCCTCTATTGTTCTATTTCTGAGTACTTATTCTTGTAAAAAACTACTATGGTCATTTGAATATCTTCAGGATTCAACACCTCTCCTCCGTTGACAACCAATTTGTCAATTGTGTTGTATCTCCTGTGGACAGTGGCCATTCTCTGAACAAAAATTAGTATTTTTGTCTCCCAATTGTAACCACAAGACTCTGAACTTTTGTTTTCACCTGGCTTCTTCTAAATCCACGTTTCTAGCATTGTGGCTCTGATGATCATATCGTCTTCATTAAGGTTTCTAACATCTTGAGCCTGATCCACGTCAGTGAAACCTTCTCTACTTCAAGCCCCCCGTTCTCAAATTTGAAGTAGTTCTTATTTTGTTTCCAATTGCCACATTCAAGAAGAATAGGGGTGTGAATAGGGAGAATTCTTTGTCTGATGTGTCTGAAAGCTTCCTCCCAGCCCACTGAAAAGAGGACTCTATCAAGTCATGCTGCACTTCTGTGGTTTATCCTCTGAACCATGTGAAACAGCCACCATTAAGAGGAGGGTCAACCAGTTCCAAATTTCCATCCATTCAGAAAAGTCAGTCATGGAGTTGGTAATTACTCTACTATTTCTTCTTTCATGCATAAATCTGTTGGTGTTGAAATCACCATAGACTATCCATTGTCCCTCCCATAGACCTCTTGAAGCTGCAATGTCATCCCAATAAAGTTGCTTATCAATTCTGGAATGTGGAGCATAAACTCATGTGAGATTCCAACTGAAAGAGAAGCTACTGGTTCCACATCATGAATTTGCATTATTTGCAAATTTTGGTCTTCAGAGTGAGTCTGCATGACTGGTGTTGTTTCAGTGATCAGCAAAGTCTCAATAGATTTGTCCCTGGTTGTTTTGGTGTTTTGTGAGATGTTGGGGCCTGTGGGGGGTGATAAAGGTGGAGGGGTGATAGAAGTTTTGAGGCTAACCGCTTCCCACTGGACAAAAGAATCGAGAGATTTGGTGGCAGTTTATTTCAGGACCGTTAAGAGAGGATTTAGATTGGAATGAGAAGAAGAGGGCAGATTTCGCATGACTCTTATTTGATCCTCACGTCCCAGAGCATGTACTTCATTAAAAAAAAGATCCTGAGATGTGGATTCTTTAATTTGGCCCAAAACCTCAAAACTGATTTGGGCCCAAAGCATTAGGACCCATGAGTTATGTGGCTGTTTCGTGGGACTGATACGGTTTCTCACATGAGGTGCTCAAGTGCGCTGTTTTAAAAATAGAGGTTTAACCTACATCTGTATTTGCTGAGAGCCCTCTCAATATCTGTTGGACAAAAGTTGTTGCTCTCCTTTCATCTCCGACACAGAAAGTTGCCAGTATTTCAGCCCAAGCTTGAATCGTGAAAGTAAACCGTCCATTTTTAATGGTTACTTCCTCTGAAATATTGCTTTCATCGCCTTTAATTCTGACTATCCCATTTGAGATAATTTCGAAGTTACGTCTCCTCATCTGTCTCGGGCCAACCTCCACAGTAATCACCCAGTGTTTTGAAGGTATTTTGCGACCAGAGGTGCAGTGGTAGACCAACAAATTTCACCAAAACTGAGATCATAAAAGAACTAACGCATCAGATCCCATCAGTTTTCCGAAGTTACCGTGCTTGGGAGAGAGTAATACTAGGGTGACCCCTGGGAAGTCCTCGTGTTGCATCCCTCCATTCTACCTCCGCGAGGTAGGGTAAGGTCTACATACCCTCTACCTACTTAGACCCCACCTGTGAGATTGCACAGGGTGTGTAGTTGAATTTGCTTTTTGGGACTAATCTATTACCCCCAATGTCAGTGTCCACCAACTCAGGAAAGCTGGGAATTTTTCGCATCTCCAGATGAAATTCATGACCTGTTCATCAGTGGCTTTGGCTGCAAACTCGAGGAGGAAAGAGTGGTTCCCCATTTCATAAACATTCAGTCCGTTGGCTTGCTTCCATAAAGACTGAGACCAGCTTCTAATGTCAGAGTGGGGATTCTGAGTTGTTGGCATTAAATTTGCATACCAAACATCTGTTCAAAACTTCGTTTTGTGACTGATTAAAAGCCTCATCAATGCAACTGATTTTGCCTTTTTCCAGTCCCAAACCAACCTGAATCTGAGGTTGATTTAACTCCCTACCAAACCATTAACTATCTCTGACTGCATCAGCAAAAGGGATGTTGTCTTCTATTAATCTGGACTCGAATGAGAAAGGTTGAGAAGGGTGAGCCTTAATGAACCCGGCCACCTTGTTTACAATATCATTCCAGCTCGTATTAAAAGCTAACTCAGGGATGATTAGGACTGATCTTCTTCTTCCTCGTAGGCTGACAATGCTGATGTATCTCCCAAACTGTTGTAGTTCCTAGAACAAAAGGTTTCAGAGAAATTGTCTTTTCTCTTCCATCTCCTGACTATGTTGCCCTGAAATTTCGAGGCTTCCATCATGACTCGAGCTAGCCATTCCATGGTAGCTTTGTTGACGGTTGTCCTCCTAATGAAAGCTCTGCTTCTTTCAGTCCAGTCAAACCAAACATCAGTTGATTCTGAAGATCTCGTGATATAATATGATTTAAAGCCCACCGCGAAGAAGATGGTGTTATCCATCTTGAAAGGAAGAGGAAGGAGAGGGTAGTCAACTTTTTTTATTGAAGAATGTTAAAGTGTGTTAACATCTCATCTAAAAGCTTAAGCTGTTAGAGAGAGCCCACCTTTTTTTTTAATATTAAATTATATTCTCAACACGCATCCTCACGTGCTGGCCTGATTTTTTTTCATAGACCAAGAAGTGGAAATTCATCTGGATAATGGGTGACGGTGAGATTCGATCCCAGGACCTTTGCCTGGCTCTGATACCATGTTAAAGCGTATTACCATCTCATCTAAAAGCTTAAGTGGCCGTATTATTATAATGAACGGCACAAAGGAGCTCAACACTGACAATGAAAAATCCTCAAATACACAATTATGTATTTTCATATTCAACTTGTTTCAATCTTCTCCGGACCCCAGCTCCCTCCTAATTATTGCCTATTTCTTAAGGTTCTTTCACTCATACCAGAACGACAATGGAGTTAAAAGAAGAGGGGAGATGTATAAAGTTCTTGATGTTTCATTTCTAATTAATCAAATATAATATACCTGGTTTTTCTTCTCTTTCCACCTTTTAACCTTGTATCCATATAATCTTCATTTTTTGAGCAATCACACGAGAATCCAAAGTGCTTCTAACTCTTCACCCTTTCAACATAACCGATTTATTTCGCCTTTTCTCGAGTTCTTGCTGCAAAATATATAGTGGTCTGGAGAAAAGGAAACGGGAAGATAAAACCCTGAATGAACAATATGTTACAAATCACAGTTGGTAGTTGATGTACTCATGTATTAAATTAGTCAACTGTACTTGTATCCATTTTTTGTAACCATGAAGGGTCATGTTAACAGACTACGAAGGTATCTAGTTTGTATTGAATGCAACTTCTCAATTTTATAGCAAGGAAGAGTCATGTTGGTTAACTTACTATGAAGGGTAAAGGTCATTTTGGCCTTTCAACATTTTAATTTGGAGCTTCTCGCTTTTATAATAGTATAGGTAGATATAGATAGTTGTTTATTTACACATTCATGAATAACAGAAGTTGTTTTTCATAAGCTAAAAAGGATAGCTTTTCCCCAAAAGCACTTTTGAGAAAAATACACTTGGAGGACTTTTTAAAAGCTTGGCCAAACACTAATTGCTACCCAAAAGTGTTTTTGAAATTGATTAGCCAAACACAAATTGCTTCTCACCAAAAGTACTTTTTTGAAAAGCACCTCTGAAAAAAATACTTTTCAAAATAAGTTGATTTTAACAGCATGGCCAAACATATTATAAAGGGCCAAACATAAAAGCTATGGTAACAAAATATATGAGCTACTGAAAAAGCTCGTCTATAATTTTTCATTCATTTTCTTTAATTGAAGATCATTCAAGTCTTTAGGCTTCAATGACATAAACCTTTCTTCAAATTCCAAAACTACTAAGACATGATCCTTTTCATTTTGGTTTTGGTACACCTGCTGCTAAACTAAGATTGAATGAAACATAGACCAAGTACTTTTCTGTGATAATCGAGTCATGTTTCATGATACCAGTGTTCAGTCAGTTGAACTTTCTATTCTTGGTTGCTAGTTTCTCTATGGTGTGTATATACCTGCTAGTTCCCTTGTAGCGAGACATTATACAATCATCTTATTTCATACATATTCTCGTGGAACCAAAGGTAAGATTATAGATATCATTCAATTTGATTGTAAAATCATATGCAAATCATTATATCTCAGTGGCTGAAAATTTAAAGTTAAAGAACTCTGTAAATTGCTTGGTATTCTCTCCCTCATTTCTCTACTCATATACTTCTACAATGAGGGATTTATCGGACTCCATCTTTAACTTGCCCCAAAGCTGATAGCATTGGCAGTCTGTTTGGGTTTGGTAAAGGCTAATAATGACAATTTATGGCTGGACAGAGGTGAGACGGGGCTGCTAGTGGCTGTAACAGTATCCAGAGGGCTCCTTTATTGCTCAGGGGGAATCCTTCGGGGGATAATTCTCTTCCTCTAGTTTTTCAACAGATGGACAGCACAGGGATGCTCATGGGGTTATAAATGGGGCTGTTAAGGGTTCTTTTAGTGGAGGAAATGGTGGGGAGTGGAAAATTTCTAAATGGGTGGAGGAGAAGTATACTAACTTCGAAAAGTTATTGGGGGTAACTTTCGAAGGGATGGAGGGGAGAGTTATTGACCTCTTCAACGCTATTGATCAAGAGGTTAGAAGGAATTTGGAGTTGAAGGTAAGACATTTGTTGAAGGAGAACAATCTAAGCTTGGAGGGTCAAAAAGATGAGGGTAAACTTTTGGTGTATGGTAGGAGAAATAAGGAGGTGAATAGGGGTAATGAGGGGGGTGCAAGGTGCTTTGGGGGGGTTGAAAAACAATATTTGTTGATGGATTTTAAAATTGTTAGTTGGAATCTGAGGGGGGTGAATGACCCCAAAAAAAGGGATATTCTTAAAGTAGGGTTTAGAGAGTGGGGAGCGGACTTGATTTATACTCAGGAGACAAAAATGGAGGTTGTGACGAATAGCATAGTGAGGAGTATGTGGGGTGGAAGGTGGCTGAAATACGATTATGTTCCGTCCCGTGGGAATGGGGGAGAATGATAGGAAGCTGGAATGTGTGTGGAGGTCATCAAAGGGGATTTCATGATTGGTGTGAGGTTTAAGAACTTTGGGAATGGGGTAGAATGGGGTTGGGGGGGGGGGGGGGGGGGTGTATGAACCGGTAAGGGAGGGGTCTAAGGTTGTTTTTGGGATGAAATAGGTGCATGTATGGAGAGGTGGGAGATTCCTTGGGTGTTAGGGGGAGATTTTAACACTAAAAGATTTACGAAAGAGAGGGTGGATTGTAGGGTGATATCAAGGGCTATGGAGGAGTTCTCGGAGTTTATTGATAACCATCTTATTGATCTACCTTTGACAAGTGCCACTTTCACTTGGTTAGGTCAGAGGATTCTTGTGTCTTCTTCGTGAGAAGAGTTGGCACCATATGTGATCCAATTCCCTCTCCCGTGGTTGACCTCAGTCATTCATCTATGATGCTGGATAGTGGTAGGGTAGAAGGATGAGATCTCCCTTCAGATTCGAAAACATGTGGCTAACAAATTTTGGAGATTTAGTAGCTGGGTGGTGGAGCAGCTATGACGTGGAAGGGAGACCACCTTTCAGACTTACAAAAAATTTAAATTGCTTAAAAATGACATAACAGTGGAATAAAGAAGTGTTTGGGAGGGTAGATGTGAAAATGAGCGAGATTATGAATGAGGTGAGGGTATTAGAAATAAAAGAGGTGGGAAGGGAGTTAGATGAGAGGGAAAATGAGAAGAAAGAAGTTTTAAAAGGGGAGCTAGCTTTTTTGGCTCAAAAGACTAGTTGGAGACAAAAATCGAGGGTGTTATGGTTGGAAGAAGGGGATTCTAGTTCAAAATTCTTTCACAGGGTATCAGTTGCAAATAGGAGGAGAAATTTGATAATCTGTTGAGGTTGGGGAGAGGTTCATGATGGGGAGGATGAAGTGGAGGGAGCAATTGCTCAGTTCTATGAATGATTGTTCAAAGAGGAACCGGGTTAGAGGCCAAATTTAGGGGGGTTGGATTTCAATCAGATTTGGGGGGGGGGGGGGTAATTGTGAGTGGTTGGAGAGCTATTAAAGAGGAGGAGAAGGTGTGTGCGGCGGTAGAGTCTTGTGCATGGGAAAAGGCTCCAGATCTAAATGGCTTCACTTTGGCTTTCTTTCAGCATTGTTGGAGCACGGTTAAACATGATGTTTTGAGCACTATTGATGAGTTCCCTGAGGGACGAATTTGAAAGGAGCTTAAATGCTTCTTTAATTGTCATTATTCATAAAGAATGTGCTTCTAGCATCGGGGGCTATAGACCTATTAGTCTAGTAAGAAACATACCTTGGATTACCTCTAAGCGCGTCAAATAAGGATTTAGGCGTGTCGAATCTGATCATTCAGAGGGTGGGGAAGAGGTTAGCATGTTGGCAGAAAAAATATTTGCCCAAAGAGAGAAGGAAGTGCTCATTTAGAGCACTTTATCGAGTATCCTACTCATTGTATGTTCTTGTTCAATGCTCCTAGTTCTGTTGTCGAAAAAATAGAAAGGTTGCAAAGAAATTTTCTCTGGTATGCAGTAGATGGAGCAAAGAAGTTTCACTTGGTTCGGTGGGAACCGTGACATATCCTAAAAGGTGGGGAGGACTTGGGATCACAAATTTAAAGATTTTTAACAAAGCTCTTTTAGGTAAGTGGTTGTGGAGATTCGGGGTGAGGGTGAAGCACTTTGGAGAGAGGTGAAGCGGACAAGTATGGAGTGATGGAATGGGGATGGAGCACTAATACGATTACTATATATGCCTTTCGACTGTGGTGTGTGGAAGAACATAATGAAGGGATGGGAACTTTTTAATGACAACATTTCCTTTAAGGTTGAGGAAGGAGTAGGTTAGCTTTGGGGGTCAAAAGCGGCACGGAGGTTCGCTAAAGGATGATTTCCGGGGTTTGTATAGGGTCTCTTGCCAAAGGAATTGGACTGTTCAGCAAGTTAGGGGGACACAAGGGAGTGGGACTTTCTGGGATTTGAGATTCATAAAGGATTTTCAGAATTGGGAGGTGACTGAGTTTCAAAGATTGCTTATCTTACTTCACCAGACGACAGACCTGATGCTTTGTTTTGCGAGGTAAGGAGTAAACAAAATGTTCCTGTCAAGTCCTACAAAAAGCTATTGGTTAGGTCGGAAGTTAGTTTTCCTGGCACATGTTTACAACAATTTTTGGAATCAGTTGGACAATCCCATAAACCTAAAAGAAGCAGTTGAAAGTTGGAGCTTATGGAAAGTAGACAAAACCATCAAGAAGACCTGGCAAATGATTCCTGCATGTATTTTTTGGTGTTTATGGACAGAGAGGAATAGCAGATGCTTTGATGGGACTTCAACTCCTAACTGTTCTCTAAAATCAAAGTGTTTAGTAAAACTTTTTAGTTGGAGCAATCTATCTCCTGTGAATGATGTTATCCCCCTTTTAGTTTTCATTGGCTCCCTCTCAGTGGCTTAGCAACCTTGAGTTTTTGCTCATGGTTTTAAACTCCCAGCTCTTACTAGTTTTTATTGCAGTGTCTGGAGTTTTTAACCTTTTCCGCGCATAGCGGGAGCTTAGTGCACCGGGTTGCCATTTTTTATATAAAGATTTATGCATCTTCTTGATGCTTATCAATATAACTTCATAAAAAAAAGTTAGTTTTCCATTTGTTCCGTCAGTGTTGTCAAAGGCGCGCTTAAGCCCTAAAGCGAGACTCAAAGCATGTTGAGCGCTTCGCCTCGTTTTATGTGCGCTTCAATGTCATCATTAAGGCTCTAAGACATACTTTTCTTTGCCAATAAGCCTCTATTGAAGAGGTGACACTAGATTATTGATATTTCACTTTATCGTAATGTCTTTATAATTTTTTTGTCTATATATTTGTTATTCATGCTTATTATTATTAGTCTTAGACTAAACATATATATGTTTGTAATTTTGCACCATTGCGCCTTTCTTCATTAAAGCCCACACTTTATTTGCGCTTTGCACTTAAAGCCCCAGCTGACCTTAAAGTTTTTTTGCACCTTTCGCTTTTGATAACACTGGATTCAGTTTGGATTCGTAAGGCGCCGAGGAAGGTGTGCTTCTTCACTTGGTTAGCTGTTAGATGGTGATTTTGACAGCGGGGAATTTGAGGAAACAAAAAGTTGTTTGCGTTAGTTGGTGCTTCCTTTGCAAGGAGGTAGGTGAGGGCGTGTTCCTTTGTAAGGAGGCAGGTGAGGACGTGGATCGTATTCTGTTACATTGCAACTTAGCTACGAGGCTATGGTGGGAATTATTTAGATGGTTTGGCGTTTCCTGCGTGATGCCTAGATACGTGTAGGAGTTGATGTTCTTTAGGAAGACTGGTGCTAAGAGAATAAGGCAAAAGCATTGGAATGTTACTCCTCTCGCTTTAATGTGGGTCATTTGGAGAGAGAAATAGGAGGGCTTTTGAAGGGAAGGAGATGAGCTTTGCACAACTAAGGAGTAGTCTCTGCTCCCTTATTTTCTTTAGGTACACCCATGTAGTTCCTAGTTATATAGAGGATTGAGTATCTTTTGGAGAGAACCATATTTTGTAGGTTTATCCTTTTTGGGTATATCTTCTGTATATGGCAATCTCGGCCTTGTTTTTATTAATGAAATACTTTACTTGATCAAAAAAAAAAATTGTTCAAGTCTTGGAACTTTGATTTGCTGAATTCTGACACCTTGCTTCTTACAGGACAGAATTACGACTAAAACTTAATGTTAAACGATTTTGTTAATAAAAATAATTAAAGAAAATATAAAATCACTTTTTTGGTTTTAAAGAAGAAAATAACGAAACAAAAGATTTAGAAAGGAATTATATCATTAGCTGATACATTCAGTTACCATATTTTCACTCTTGCTTTTTTAGTCCTTTGGTTAATTACTCCCACTGTGTCAATTTATGTGATATACTTTCCTTATTAGTCTGTCCCAAAAAGAATGAAACATTTCCTTATTTGGCAACAATTTAACAACTTTACCTTTTACGCTTAACGAGATGATTTATAACCACACAAATATCTTTGATTTGTTTTAGTCCACAAGATTCAAAAGTCTTCTTTTATTTCTTAATCTCCGCGCTTAGTCAAACTATATCACATAAATTGGGACGGAAGGAGTATCTTTCTTTTTTGGAAGATAAAATGTGTAGGTAGCACCTTTAGCTAAGTATCTTAATTATGAAAATGTGGAGTTAAAAATTACTCCCCGTGTTTTAATTATCTGTCGTAGTTTGAAAAAAATAAGGGAGACTTTTGAATCTTATGGTCTTAAACTAAAGATAGGTATAATGTATTAAAATGCCCTATGAATCTTGTGGTCTTAAACAAGCCAGGTATAATATTGGAACTAGAGAGTTACCGAATATAAAAAGATGCATTCTTTTCTAAATAGACCTTTTTGGTTTTATGTTCCAAAGCTAGCAGGTGGGACCCATGAGTCCAGTTGTCAAGTAATGAGAGACTCTCGTATAAGTTATGATGGTTATGTGATGCATAAAATAAAGTTTCCTATTTAGCTATCTAATAGATCAGATTACATTGTTTGTTGATATTCAAGCAGACATAACAAACCTTTTGGCCTAGTATCACTGTTAATTGGCTAATGATATCCTTATCAGATAGAAAAAGTGGCTAATGATATCATGGTGTTCTTAAAAGTGTGCCTGCAATTGTAAAAGTAGGGTTTAGCCACAAAAAAAGGAGATTGTGGATAGTACCTGGTCATGTATCACTCAATAGCCAGCATTTAATCTCAAGGCTACAAAGTACTCAAAATTTCAATCATGCTTGTATTTGCAATGGCATCTCTTGCAGCATGACCTGACCACACAGAGGAGTCCTATGGTTGCAAGAACCAACACTGGAAAAATTGGAACCACCGCAATCAGAACATGGAAATTCAACATGAAAAGGTATATCAATATTAACCAAGGCCTCACAAGTTGCACCGATACCTTTAACCAACCTACTACGACCTAAAATGCAAACAAAGCCTTTAGCAGCAAAAAGTGCCTGGATATATAGGTATTTATGAATCTAAAGTTTACCTCATTCTTGAGTATAATTTGTAAATGTACTTTGGCCATTCGTACGTCACACTCTATTTGCTGGAAACATGATGCTTATTTCAATACCTAAGTTACCTTATTTTATCACTTTCTCTTTGCAGTCCTCTTAAAGAGTGAGAACAGGGTAAGTTCTACATTAGGAATCTTTTTATACTGATTTAGGCCCTATTTGTCGGTAGGTTGAAAGATTTGAAATCACATTAGTAGCATAGACAAGATATCTTCATGTAGTGGTGTTCAAAGGCAATAATTTTGCTAAGTAGTCGCCTCAAGTATCAGGACAGATTTTGGTCAAAACTCTTATCCACTCTTGAATTAACCTTTGATCTTTCTTAAGGTATATAACTCATAATCACAACACCTTGGTTACCACACACATGGAAAGTATAATGGTATATCGTTTATCACTTTAATTTTGATATTATTTCTTCTTGTAAATTAATGACTACAGATTTTGGAAACAAAAAGCTTATAGAAAAGTCAGATAAGGAAAACTTTATGGCTCATTCCTGAATAAAAAGTGTAAAAGATGTGAAGTCTTGTGATATGATTGTCCAGCAGCCTCCAGGTGCCTTTTTTAAAGAACTTAAATGGTGGCAATGTCATACTTGGTCCAACTCCAACCTCAAAGGATTAGAACTCCTTTTACGAAAAAAGCAATGATGTTGCGGCTACACATTGGCAGAGTAATATTAAAGGCTTTTGGTATGGAACACAAAAGCTAGGAAGCATTCAAAGCCCTTTTAGTCCAAGTTTGTTTTATCCAGTTTTTCAAGACGAGGTATTTAGTCAACAAAAGCTTCTGGCTCGAAAACATTTGCCTTGCACCAAAAACTAAGCAATTCACCTTTATTCCAAATTAACTACATTGTCCTTTTTGTCTTCAAAATCTCTAGCATTCCTTTCTCTCCATGTGACCACAACACCACAGAGGGGATCTTTTAGTTATCTTTTACGTAAGGAACCAATGTGTTTACTTGAGTTTTTTAATGTCGAGAGTACAAAAAAAAAGCTTTTCTAAGTTGGAGACATCTTCCTAATAGTTGTAAGATTGCAATTGCTAAAGTCTTCAATGCACTGAATACTTTTGAGATCTTTTTGTTATTGTAGTTAATTACATCAGAATTCTGTGGTAAAGGGTTTTTGTTCTGCAGTAAACCTTCTGTCTAGCCTTCATGAACACCTCTTTCCAATCATCGCAGAACTTCCTCCGTTGTTTCACCCATCAGATAATGTTCCTTGCCTGTTTTCCCACTATTTAATCCTTAATTAGCCTTAAAAAAAATGTCATACATTTCCACATCAAGCACTATAAATTAATCACATTGAAAAGCAATGCACCTTTGGAACTAACAGGCATCTATTCCTTCACTGTGAGGTGGCCTCAATTGTTGTTTTTTTGCCTATTTGGTCTCGATTGGATCACACCTCTCTCAGTTAAGGAAGCTTATGAGAGCTGGAGCCTAAAGAGAGTTGACAAAGCCATCAAGATCTGGAACATGGTACCTGCTTGTATATTTTGGTGTATCTGGTTAGAAAGGAATAGGAGATGTTTTGATGGGGAGTCAACTCCTTTAGGTCTTTTGAAGGCAAGGTGTATTGCCAATTTGTTTAATTGGTCCAAATTGGTTCTTGTTGATAACGCAGAACATCATTTGGATTTTATTAGCGCATTAGCTCTGGCTTAGATAGTTTTTGTACAGCCAGCCAATCATTTTTTTTAAACTGGTTACTGTAACTATATTTCATCATGAGCAAAACAGTACATGGGTTGTACTGAAACCATATATACAAGAGAACTCCAAAATTCTACTGTCCCATGACTATATTGAATCTAAAACATCAATGATAGAGACAGTATCATTTGAGTATATCTGATTACACCAAAAACATAACAAAATGCAATTCAGCTTGACTTTCTGCATGCTATTCTCAAAACATCTAGAGTTCCTCTCCTTCCATATTGTCCACCAAATACAAGCAGGGACAATTCCCATCTACTTCTGTCTTTTTCCTGCAAACCTGCTTCCTCCCAACTCTTTAGTGCTTCTGAAACCTTCTCAGGCATAGTCCAAGATATGCCTTTCAGGTTTAAGAATAATCTCCACGGTTATCCTGTAATCTTACAATGTAGAAATAGATGATTAACTGTCTCTGCCTTTTCTCCACAAAAGAAGCATCTGGAACATAACGGGATCCCCGTCTTCATCAAGTTATCTCGAGTAAGGACTGCTTCCTTAGCCAAAAGCCACACAAAATAAGCAACTTTGTGTGGTATTTTAGTTTTCCACATTAGTTTCCAAGGCCAACAGTTTCGTTGTTGATTGGGGTGATTCCAATCCTTGGCGTTACTACCCCTTAAAAGACGAGTTGTTAACTTATTCCCTCATTCAGTACGTGGAAGATTCTGAAGAATTTGCATTACATGATGTTGGCCTACTATATCCAAACCTGGTCATTATGCTTAGATTCGAATTCCTTCACTTGCCTCATGGCTAAGACTTTCTGTCAATGGCGCTTTGGGAAAAGATTTCCTTCATCTCATTAAGCTGTAATCTCATTAATTTATCTATCTCGTAGAACCTTTGGTCAGTAAAAAAAATGCTCATAGACATCGGTATTTGCCTGACATTTTATCTTCATTATAATGTCATTATCTCTTGACATATATCTTTAATGTCTACCTTGTATCCATAGGCGTCATTGGCTTAACCTGTCTGCCCACTGAATTGTTCAATTGTGCTAAAAATTCGAGCCACTCTTTCTATTTCCCTGTTGTCTTGGGGAGCGTTGAAGCTTGCTTCTTCGGAAGACTTTTCTTGGTCATCAATACGACATGTTCTTAATAGAACCGATCTTATTCTCTGAACAATTGGAATTTCGTACTTCTGTCGGATCCTCCCTATCTCCTGATCGAGCTTGTGTAGGTAGATGTTTCCTGGTAGGGCCGATAGTAATACACTGTGTGGGACGGAGTAAGGGCCCTTCTCACCTCCTACGAGTCGTCGGGCGGAAAAGATCTGAAGGTAAAGTTCCACCCTTGGGTTGTCCACAATTCTGCTATAGACCTATGCTGGTGAAGCACAAGATAGTATATGTCTAGGAAGAGAATATCCAGTTTACCAACCTCATGCCAATCATCTTCCCCCAATCAGCCAGCCAGTCATATTTTGTAAGCTCAAATGCCATATCTTGTAAATCTTGCATCTTCTTGATGCCTTTTATTAATACCACTTCATAAAAATAAGAAGTAATGCACCTTTCATTCTGAGAAGGGGAAGACTACTTCTGGCTACTACTTCCTACTAGCTTAAAGATCATCTTTCCAATTTCATATTCATGCATTAATTCACGCCCAGATGGGGCATAAAGTCATAAGATCCTTCCGATTCTTCAATTATTCGTTACTCTTCCTCAACACCACCTTCACACAAAGGACATAAAAGGTTCTCCAACCTTTTGCCTTCCAACTGGATGTTGAGGACCAAAATTTTGCATAGGCGGCAAGCAAAGAGGAAGGGCAAGAAGGTGGTATAGTAGTATGGAAAGCCAGCATATGGAATTAAGTAGTAGGTGGCATTTCTCACAAATGCAGATTAAAGCAATGTATGTGCATAGGAGAGAACAAGAATAGACATGCAAGTAAAATACCAGACAATAAGCTAGAAATATTATCAATTTGTATGGTACTCAATATTTGTTGAAGAAAGAGATTTTTTTTTATGATAAACACATCAATCAAAATATCAGTAATAAAGAAAATGATGAGTTCAAGGATAATTTACCAGCTAAAGCTGAAAAGAAAAATATTGCCAACCGGTATCTGACAAACCATGGTAAGTCAACTTCAAGAGAGCAATACATTTGAAATTTTCCTAAGCCAACGGTCATTTGGGAGTCCACCTTTTGGCCTTGGAGTTCTGATAATGGAAGTTTCAATGCAATAACTGGCAATCCCTTTTCATCTCTGATGTCAAACGTCAAAACTACTGGATCTGAGTCCCAATTGATCTCAATGGTCCCAAAGTTTGGTTGACCTAGATTACATCCACATACTGAAGATTAATGATCTAGACACAAAGCTGCCATAGCATATATTTAAATGGGCACAGGAAATGGGTAAGAAATGCTAACCATAAGTGCACGAACGATATTTGCAGTTTTTGTCCTTTACTCTCATTATAGCTGGAGTTAACCATGCCAAAAATCTCACAATGAAATGCAGAGGTGGAGATACTGCTTTCTCCACTGCTTGGGTAAGGCCACTAGATGTTATGTCATACAAGGGGTAACTGGCAGCACAATTATATTTTGCAATTTCTCCAAAGTGAACATCTCCACTTATGAAGAAAACCCCTTCTCTCTATACAAGGAAAACAGCTAAATATA
Organism: Anisodus tanguticus; assembly: GCA_034509755.1. Lineage (NCBI taxonomy): Eukaryota > Viridiplantae > Streptophyta > Magnoliopsida > Solanales > Solanaceae > Anisodus > Anisodus tanguticus. Next base: position 95,550 of record CM067553.1, on the reverse strand, counting down.
TTATGTGTATAGCAAGAGATATTAGACATCGCCATCCTTGCTGACAAATGGGTATGAGTACTAGATAAAGCAAATCTGACTTCTGAAATAAACATGATGCAGCAGAAGGAAAAGACAAGTATGTATGCAAAACTAAAGCAGGTTGGAAACGTCAATTTCCAGCTATGGGTTCCTCAAAGTTCCAGTTGCTCCAGTCAGCAGTTCTTTGCCAATTAGGACCAGCAAATATGAGTAATAACGGTATTATAATCAACACATTCTCAAAATACTCAAAAAGAAAAGAAGTTCAAAATGAAAAAAGAGTCTACCGTGGCATCAATTTCACCACCCCCAAGAAGCTCTTTTTTTCTTAAGTCACTAGGGGATGTGTACAACAACAACAACAACAACATACCCAGTGTAATCCCACACGGTGGAGTCTGGAGAGGGTATAGTGTACGCAGACCTTACCCCTACCTTGGGAGGTAGAGAGGTTGTTTCCGAAAGACTCTCGGCTCATGAGAAAACATGACAAAAAAAGGTCAGATACGGTTTGAAGAAAGTAAAGTAAATTAAAGAGATCATGGAAAAATACTATAGATAAGCATTAATGGAGAAATTTTACCGGTAAATGCATCAACTAGTATGATAATCGGAGTACAAAACATAGCAGATAGTAACAGGAAATCGAAGAACAAGAACCTAGGGGATGTGTATCATAACTTTTTTGTTTGATAATCATGGTGTCCGAGCCAGCTTGCGTGCACCTCGACTAATTCCACGTGATACCTGCTACCTCTCACCATCAACAGGTATCAAGTAACTCTGCCTACCAAGGCTGGAGCAGATGGGAAGAAATCTCTGCTGGGAATTGAATCTAAGACCTCATGGTGCTCAACTCACTTCAATGACCACTATGCCACATCCTTGGGTAGGGATGTGGATCATTACTTAACGTGAAAGTTCCAAGTATGTCTAGTTAAAAGTGAATTTGTCTTAAAAGTTTCAATGTGTTGTGGACCATCAAGCATTATGTTGCCAAGATGTTGGAGTTCAGCATTGCCGCCAGATGTTAGAGTTCCATATTGGTTGAGGATATGAGCGGTAATCTCTATATCAGAGTCAATTCTCACCTCATAAGCTACCTTTTGGGGTTGAGCTACACCCAAAGTCTATTTTTCTTAACATGGTGTTATTTGCTAAAAATCAGTAAGAATTAGTATTGAGCTTTCTATACAGAGCCCAACATTTGACAGCCGAATCAGTAATGGATCCGACTCTAATATTATATTGAACCGTGGGAGCATCTCATCTAACTTAAACGTTTAGTTAAGGTAGTCAAAGAATCCGACTTGGTTTCAGGCCTGGCAAAGGTCCTGACATCAAGTCTCATTACCATCTATTAATTCCTACGTGCTTGCCCAAGAAAAAAAAGTCGACTCGCACGTGAGGGGCGCATTGCCAACATAGCATGTGTCCCCTCTCTAACAATTTAAGTTTTTCGATGAGTAGGTAACACAATTCAACACATTGTTGGTAATTTGATGATTAACGCTTAACTGCAAAAGAACACTTTTCTCCTTTTCATGGGGTAGGAAGGAGGTGTCAAGGCCTTGATGCAGTGGTAGGAGGACTGCGATAGGGTTAGCCTTGGAGATGGGACTGGATAAAAAGAGAAAGGGGGTTACGGTGGCTAGCTGCATGTGGGAAAGGGAGACCGCAGTTAAGGGTAGCTGAGGAAGAGTTACGATCATGATGGTTTTTTTCTTCTTCTTTTATTTTTGATGATCCACATTATATTATTCAGTTTTCGGTGTAAGGACCATCTGTTAGTAATATAAAAGACCCAGTAGCCAAAAACAAACTATAAAGATTTGCTTAAAATATTAATGATCTACCATTGTGGGACTAACCGGATCTCTATAAGGGGATGAATGATATATTACCTTACTATCAGATATCAACTTGAAAAGACGACTTTTTTCCCTTGGAAATCGTCCCCATGACTCTGTATAAAATAGAGGGCCAGTTGTAGCTGAATGGTTTGATATGACCTGTGCAAATAAGAATGCAACTCATTATAGGAGAACACCTAAAATATTCATGTATAAGCATTTACAACCCATGCTTCTTTCTTCTTTTCCTCTTGATTTTTGATACAGGCAGTGGGTTCACATATTAGTTTACATTCTCAAAAACTGCACACAATTGTTTAACGCTTTGATGCCCAAGGGCCTATCTAATTAAAATGGAAAAGAGGAGAACAAAGAAAAGTTTGATCGAATGAGAGAGCTGCTAATTACAAAGAATGATTTGCTGAGTTACATACCAAAATGCAAAATACAATTTCATGTTGTCATTTAGTGCCATACAAGCACAAATTGTGTGCATGGTCGAATCATTAAATTCTGATAAGGCACAGTTTAATGCCCCAAATCCAACATTGTCCCTTTGAATGTAATAGACCATAAAAAGTTGCTAACGTAGAATTACGCATTAAGGTCTCATAATTGACCCTCGTTGGACTAGGAATGCCCTAGTGAAACTGCAGATCGGTCAATTTCAATAACACCAAGCAGTGACAGACTATGTAGTTCACTAGCACAACTTCTAGCGGTGCCCCCCTTCCCCACACAGACACACAAAAGGTATAGTTAGTGACTTGCCGCTTGGCTCTATATTTCTTCCCCTTTCTGGTAACACTGAGTGCACTAATAGCATGGGATAGACCATGAAGCTCAAACGCCGTGATATGTGAACAGTTTAAGATGCAGACAAAATGTTATTCACAAAGGAAACTGGAATAGGACCAGTAACAAATTATCCGAGCAAAAATTTTAAAGTTGCCGATCCACCCAGAAGACGAAATAGCAATCAAGCTCTTGTCTAATGCTACAAAGCTTTTTCTCTAGTCTCATGAACTTTTTACAGGCTTCACAATTTACATGGCCACATTTAAACTAATAACCAAGAAAAATGACAACTCAGCTAGTATTTGGTTTGTTGCACATATATGACTGGCAGTTGTCAAAAAGCCACTGGTTGAGGGTTGGACCTGACTCTAAGTTCTTACCTTCTCCAAACTCCAATAAAATATCCAGACAAGCCACTTTGTAATGTAGTAAATACACGGAGCGAAACCAAGATCAAATAATTGGTTACTTCATTTTTTGAGCTGATTTAAGAGTAGATTGGTTATATCAGCCCAAAGACTGCCCATTCAATATCCCAAACTTGGTAATGAGCAAACTTTTGTTACGTATACTATGAACTTAAACAATGCAAGCAAATATAGGTATGAGGCAGCAAAAACAGCAATTCCCGAGAAGCTCAGAAGTTGCAGATCTGTGATCTACAACAACAACAACTACGCCTCAGTCCAAACAAGTTGAGACTCACTGACAATGTTACTCCATTTAAAACTCATCTTCTACCAATATTATGCAAATACAAATAAAAAGTACTAGAAGTTCTCTATATTTTTTTAAATGTATAGGTCTCTCAAAGGAAAGCATAGGACTTAACATGTACTAAAAACACATTCTCAAATAATAGGTATTGCCTGTATAGATCTTTTTCCCATTGTGTCCTATCTTAATCTAAATCTGCATGGATCCCCAGATATTGTAGGTCCTTCGAGACAAGTTTCTTTTATATAACCTTAGGTCTACCTTGTCCTATTTAACACATTCACTCATCACGGTTCAAACTTATGAACCAGTACAATGTTGCCCCAGCATCAAAGGGGGGAAAAACCTCAAACTGATAAGAAACAAACTGCAGCCCCAGTTACATATTCCATTATTGTAGCCCTTTTTTTATGGTCCATAAAAAACATATGGATAAATAAACCCATAGTTTCAGCCTCAAGCGCAATCTATCTGGCAATGCTCAAATAATATGTAGAGAACCAAATTCTAAGATACCTAACTTACATATACACCCCTTTAAATCTGCACCAACAAAATTCAGAGAAAATACAGTTGATTAGCAAATTCGAGACCTAAAAAGGAGGGGAACTCCTGGAAGAAAATTCAGAAATTCTTAAGTGACACCAAATCCACTAAATATTTAACCAGTGCACTTGCAACCTTGGCAGTGACTGCAGGGCAACTGTAGCAGCAACGTAGGATCAACTTAGACCAAGATAGCGTTTTGAATTAGCTGATCTTGGCGATACCAGTAAACAAATTCAGGATTTTCGACGTCTTGATTATTTTGAGCCACTGTGAGAATAGGGACAGGGCAAGAACCATTGAGATGGCCATAAATGTTGTGACCACGTATAGGCATGGACACTTGAGCTTTCCAATGGAAAAAATTGTGGCTACCAGCTATTTTCTTGGTAACTGGGTGACATGATTAAAATGAACAATTGTTGTGTTGGTGTTGGCATATGAATTGGTTACAGTGATGTTTGGGGCCATTTTGATGGACAGGGTGGGAGGCTTATCGAACAAAAATACACGTGAGAGTTAATTGGCTCTGGATACCATATAAAGTATATGACTCGTAGTATAATAAAGTGAGACGTGTATTTTATTGATTGTAGACTGGATATATATAGATTTATACAACATCTACAACAAGAAGGTAAACTAAGAAAAGGATAAGACCTATCTAAAGATAACCTAAATACAGGGAGGAAGTTACAACAGAGTCCAACAGAGTAGGAAATACTAATTCTGAAATTTAAAAATAGGAATCAGATAATTATCTGTTATTAGAGGGGAGGATCCATTCATATTACACTAGATTAGAGGTATTCTAAGTTACTATTAACTAGAAGGGAGGACACATACTGAATTAATACACGTCGTAGTTTAATAACCCAGCAAATAATAATAACAATGATTCACATTTGAGCTTGATAAGTGCAAATATAGCCACAAGTGCAAGCCATATGTCTCCTAGAATAAATAAATGACTTCTACAAACGTCAAGGCGAAAACATATCTGAAACCTGAATAGATGATACAATAATAGTAATAGCCGTAGGAGGACCTTTCAACTCCCTCTCCAACCACGTCCATTGTGCATCTCCTAAGATACTTCCATCACTAGATAAAGGATCTCTGTAATATCTTGTATCCAAGAGAATGACCTAGAGAAGACCATCCATTAGATAAAACGGTGCTGAAGGTGCTCACTAGTCCAAACTCATACAAGATGATAATTTCCAAAAGAGAAATAAAGGCAAAAAGAATAGTTTGCTGATGGTAACGATTGCAATTATTTAAACAACAATAAGAATAATCTCATATAAGAAATTTCACATTGACATGAATGACAAAATGTTTGCATTTCTAAAGAACTGAAGGATACCTTAACATGTTTACCCACAGGACCAAATATGTATGATGCATAAACACCAGCTTGTTTGCGCCTAGGGAAAGAAGAATGGTGAAAAGTGAATGAAAAAAGCAACTTCAAAGAAGAACAGCAAGCTTAAAATGTCAACAGTTCCATTAGTTGGGACTGACAAGTAGCCACCAGAAGGAAGAAATGAGGAATCAAATAACAAGGTCATAAAGGATTTTGTCAATTGAAGATCAACTTCTACTTTAGATTTCCACAACAAAACCAAAACAGAGGAAGTCCAATAATAAGGTAAATTAACATATACTAATATAATAAGAAAGAGAGAAGAATGAGGGATTGCATACCGAGTACTTTCTAGCGGTTCATCCAGAAAATCAAGTAAAAGCCTCTGGTTAGTGATCTTGCTCTTAAACTCTTTTCCTGCATCGTTTAATCCATAATCATGGTCATCCCACGTGCCAATAACCTAAAAGATTTCAATAAGAAGTAGAGATAATAAGAAATATTAGCCAAGGCCAAGATGTAAAGATATAGGGATTAGAGATTCTTCATTTTCTACATAAGATATAGGGAGCTACGCCACCTTAGTTCTGCGTGTGAGAGTAGAATACCCAGGAATTGTCTTAGCTTTTTGATATCGGGACTTCATTTCGTGCTCAGAAGAAGGGTAAAACCTAGGGACATTCTTCCAGGGGCCAATAGTCCTCTCCTTTCCGAAAAGCTTGAAAGGGCGTCTTATATCTCCGTAGATGTTGTCGCCCATCCAGATGAAGACTTGAGGATCAAAACCGATAATTGCATCCCATATAGGCTGACAGAGAGGAAAATGAGTTTAAGTCCGATACCTTCAAAGCTTAAATCAAAGAGAAAAACAAACAAACAAACAAACCAACCAACCTGGGGAGCGCTTTGGTTGGCGCACGATCCAAAAGCAATTCGGGAGACTAGTTCCAACGACATACCGCTGCAGCATGACAATAGCACTATCACTATTTTTGCCAACCACCGCATTCCCAACTTCAGTTGTTTCTTCGGTCCACTCGTGAATCAAAAAGTAAATCTAATACATCAATTGAGAAAATATTCCTGGGAAATTATCGAATTTCCTCTTTTCCTTTTTCATATTTGACATCTTTCCCCTTTTCAAATTTGTCGTTTGTTTTAGGTTTTAAGAGATACTATCTCGGCAAAATCAAATCAACCGTGTAATCAAATAAAAAATTACACTAAACAAGAAAAGAATTGATATTTGATACTGAACTAAGCTTGATAAAAGATTGATTTGATTTTTGTTTAAATTTTAAAATCTAAAAAAGATTGGCTTCTTTTTTGTCTTAAGCAACAAAAAAAAAAAAAATCAAACAAAACCGTCTATATAATTACCTATTTAAAAGTTATAATTACACACACAGAGATACTAAAAAATTAATAAGTTTTAATACTTTAAAGTGCGCTAAAAATATTAGAATTATCATGTGCGCATGTAGGAAATGCTTAGGATCAATACGAGGGAATAAAAACGTGCTACGACGTGTATAACAATGTTCAAAATGAAGTTGTTCGGGAAGTACACAAAAAAAGAGAACGATGAAATTTCAAAAAATAAAATAAAATTGGCAGGCCTACACTGTAAAGCTACGCACGACGATGTGCCGTCGCACAAGGTAGGCCTAGCAAGGTAGTGCATGGGATGTGCACACATGCACAAAACGAGCAAGAGAAGCAGGTCATCAAGCGTACAACGCGTAAAACGTGCATGTTTGATCTTTTTGGTCCAAAACTTATGTTGAAATTCTTACATTAATGTTGGAAATTCTTTAGCTTTGTTGTTGGTATATATTGTATTGTTTGCTCTCTTTTCCTTTTATATTGATTTCTACATACCTATAGTGACTCTTTTATTTATGCTAATTCATCATATGCACAAAATCGCGTTATTTGAACTTAAAATGTACTTCCTCCATTTCAATTTATACGAGGGTTGATCAATTGGGAAGTCTAACAGGTCTTTCTTTGACTACGATTTTCTCCAACTCTTTTCATAAATTGTGAATTATTAATTATGCAGACTTGTAATACTTTGTATGTAGTTTAGGGTTCAGGGTTTAAGGTCCAGGGTTTAGGGATACCTTAGAATGATATTACAAAAATGAAAAGCATAAAAAAATGGAAACAACCTAAAAATTATCCCAGTCTGAAGTCTGGCGCCTGTATGCGAAAGTGGGGTGTAATTCCCCTAACCTGTAAAAACTTATGTATATAAATATGTCAAGACAATGTGTGTCATGTATGTCACCAATATGAATGTCGTCCCCATTTATTGTCACATTATCAGCAGATTGAGCACATCTAGGTACTAATACCACACACTGGTAATGCGTCAATAGGCGGTTTCGGTACCATTCTATCAACTCTGATGTATATAGTATCCAAAATTCTGTCGATCCCATATATTTGTTGCCACCAATCAGCAACTCTGAATAGCTAGAAGATCTACACCAAGTCTGCACCCTTGGTATATCCATAATAGCGTGATATCGAACCTGTAATCTCAATAGTATCAAAAGAATAAACCTATAGAAATGTAAAGAACTTGTGTATCCCAAACTGAATCTGTATCTATGGTCCTCCAAGTCTGCTACCCTTGGATTTCCATGCAAGTCAAAGTGATATGGATATCTCCCAGCAAATATAATGAACTGCGGGAATGGTCCTCCAAGTCTGGTCCCCTCGGATTTCCACTAATGATGAACTGTATGTGATCCTCTGAGTCTGAATCCTTCATATGTCCTCCAATATATATGTGGTCCTTCAAGTCTGAAAACCTCAGATTCCCACTGTTGACACCCAATTTTGTCCAATCTGTTATGATTTAATTTGCAATTTTTAATATTTTTGACACCACAAAATAATTTTAAAATATAGGCATATATATATATATATATATATATATATATTATTTGCATATTTATTGTCATATCATAGTCATACTTTATATCTTAAATATATATTATGTTATTTTTCGCAAAACGGCATCACATTTTATTTTTAGCACCAAGCATTTCGCAAATATTATATTTCTATCATATTGTCATCTTTACAATTTATAAATTTTGCAAAACTTTCTTTTTGTATAATAAAACATTTTTTTGTATTTTAAATCCATAACCCATTTCAACCTTTTTTATATCTTAACCCAAACCCATTTCCCCCAAAACAAAACCCCATTTTCGGACCCTAAACCGAAGCCCACAACGTAACATCCCAACTCCCCCCTTTCTTATTTCCCAGGCCCAATTTCCCAGGCCCAACCGGCCAAACACCCGCAACATCCCAACTCCCCCCTTTCTTATTTCCCGTCGACCCCAGGCCCCACCGGTCGGCCCAATTCCCTCTCATTTTATTCACCAAAACCAATTTGCACACCCATTTAACCCCAATTTCATCGGCCCAATCCCCAAACCCGTCGACCCCAGGCCCAATCGACCGGCCCAATTCCCTCCCTTTTGTTCACCTAACACCAAAACATAACCCAAAAACAAAAATCTCAAAACCCTAATACCTACCCCCAAATCGGCGCCGCACACCCCATGCCCCGACCCCACATCGCGCGGTCACCTCACCCACGCCACCACCCACCCCTGACACCACCAACCCCTCATCTGTTACGCTGACACCACCAACCCTTCGACCCATACCCCTCAAAATCCGCGACCCATACCCCTAAAATCCGTTCCAAAATCGTTGCTTTTGGGCCCCTTTATTTTTGAATTTAAGCTCGGTTTTAGGAACCCACCTATAAACCCCCCCTTTTTATTCTTCAAATGAGGAGGACCGGAGACTATTAAGGAGAGCTTTCCGGAAGTCCGATTCATTCTAGAGATATATGTTGTGTTCTTGATTTTTAGTTTTCATCCGCATTGTTATTCAAGAAATAAGCTCGAAAACGAGTCCAAAATCAAAAGGAAAAAGGGTGAGTTTCGTTCTTGAACCTTTTTTTTAAATACTTCTATTTGGCCTCGTAAGCCGAATCAGAAAATCTGCTTTGTTGTGTTGTTGTTCTTCACTGTTTTCGGGTTTTTCGATTCGGGTCACTTTGTTCCGATGAATAATTTCCCAGAATTTTGTGCTTATATTCTGTTGTTGGTTATCTGAAAGTTTGAGAAAAATCGATTCGGGATGAAACATCCGATTCGGGTCGGGTCACTGATCCGGGTTGGGTAATTTCCAAATTTATATGTTTTATATCATGTTGGTTATCTGAAATTGGCGAAGATATTTGATTCAGATAACCAACAACAGAATATAAGCACAAAATTCTGGGAAATTATTCATCGGAACAGTGACCCCATCGGAACAGTGACCCCATCGGAACAGTGACCCCACCCGATTTGGGTATATTTCCGGATTTTGCATTTTTACATCTTATTTGTTGGTTATCTGAAAAATCAAAATTTTGATTCCGATTCCGGTCACTGCTTTGGATTGCATTTATTAGATTGGGTCGACCCAAAAACTGGGTCACCCATTCGGGTCACTATTCAGAATCCGGGGTTGTTTTTCATAAACATTCCGAATCCTGTTTCGGTTAGGAAATTTCAGAATTCAGATATTTTAATTTCTTGCTGTTGGTTTACTTTGGCGCTTGAATATCCGTTATGCGGCTATGTCATTATTTTATTGATTTGAGCTAACACTACATTCTTTTCGGGAATTGCTTCTTTGTTTCAGTTTACTATTTTCGGTTTATTTTACTGATTTGTTACTGCATTTAGGCCAATGAAATTGAATTCGAGGCCGCGTCTTTTCGGGAATTGCTTCTCGGTTTCAGTTTACTGTTTTCGATTTATTTTACTGATTTGTTACTGCATTTAGGCCAATGAAATTGAATTCGAGGCCACGTCTTTTCGGGAATTGCTTCTCGGTTTCAGTTTACTGTTTTCGATTTATTTTACTGATTTGTTACTGCATTTAGGCCAATGAAATTGAATTCGAGGCCGCGTCTTTTCGGGAATTGCTTCTCGGTTTCAGTTTACTATTTTCGGTTTATTTTACTGATTTGTTACTGCATTTAGGCCAATGAAATTGAATTCGAGGCCGCGTCTTTTCGAGAATTTCTTCTCGATTTCAGTTTTGCTGTTTTGGTTTATTTTACTGATTTTAACTAATACTGCATTTAGGCTAATGAAATTGAATTTGAGGCCGTGCCCCTTTGGAAAATGCTCTTTGTTTCGCTTGCTTTTTGGCATTTAAACATCCGTACACATATATCTTTACTGTTTTACTGATTTGAATAAATACTGCATTTAGGCCAATGAAATTGAATTTGAAGCCGCGTCCTTCAGAAGTTGTTTTCTCAGTTTCTGTTTTCTTTACTGTTTTACTGCTTTGAATAAATACTGCATTTAGGCCAATGAAATTCAATTTGAGGCCGCGTCCTTAGGAAGTTGTTTTCTCAGTTTCTGTTTTCTTTCTTTTTTCTTGCTTTGAATAAATACTGCATTTAGGCCAATGAAATTGAATTCGAGGCCGCGTCCCTTCGGACATCATTTCTCAATTTCTGTTTTTTACTATTTTTGGCACTATTTACTGATTTAAATAAATACTACACTGGCCGATGAAAAAATATCCGTCGATTTTTTAGGCCTCCACAGTTGTAAAGATGGAAAATAAAACTTCTGGGCCCCTGTGAGTCACATAAAGAATGTACAAAGGTAGTAAAATCTTTGTGTATTGTCTTACCAGCAAGATATTAGGCACATTGTGCCAATACCACACCCTGCTGATTTGTCAATATACAAAGTAATAGAATAGATGTTGCTCGCCCAGATGGGTGATCATTATTTAAAAGATCAAATTTACCATTGAGATATAGCTTTATCCCCTCATCCAACTCGGATCTGGAATTTTGTAGGGTGCTCCTTTAGCAAATCAATCTCCACCTTTACTCTAGCACAACTAGGCCTAGTTTTGTTCTTGGTAGCCACATCGATAGCCAAAGGCTTTCCTGCCGCCGCCGCAAAGGGCTCAGGGCTCGGGGCTCAGGGTTTGGGTTGGGGATTGGGGTTTGGGTTTTGGGGTTTTGGGGTTTGGGGGTGTTGGGGTTTGGGGGGTTCGGGGTTTGGGGTTCGGGGGTTTGGGGTTCGGGGTTCAAGGTTCGGGGGTTCGGGGTTCGGGTTTCGGGGTTTAGGGTTCAGGGTTCCGGATTCAGGGTTCGGGGGGGTTTGGGGTTCGGGGTTCGGGTTTTGGGGGTTTGGGGGTTTGAGGTTTAGGGTTTGGGGTTTGGGGTTTGGGGTTTGGGGGTTTTGGGTTAGGGGTTTTGGGGTTTTGGGTTTTGGGGTTTGGGGTTCGGGTCCAGGGTTTGGGGTTCAGGGCTCAGGGCTCAGGGCTCAGGGTTCATCAGGGTTCAGGGTTCATCAGGGTTCAGGGTTCAGGGTTTAGGTTTTTTTTTTTGAAGCCACAGCCTCGCGGCTTGTGGTATTTTATTAATAATAGATAAAGAAAGACAAGGGGCCCCAAGGGGAAGTACAAGCAGGGGGGAGATTTCCTGTTACCCCACTAGTCTACTCCTATGAGGCCTAGGATCTAAATTCTAACAAGAATGTAAAAAGAAAGAACTGGACAGCACCAAGTATTCAATGATCATCATAGAGTTTATAATACACTCTATGATGATATTACAAATGAGAATGCTAACATAGTGAAGACATAAGATAAGCACGAAAGTATTAGCATCTACCTTCGAACTTATAAAATCCTCCACTTGCGGCAATACTTCCTTCTCGTCTTCCAAGTATTCATGAAACTTGATCATTTCTTCTTGGAGTTGATCAGTGACTCAGGCGGTCCAACATATTTAGAAGGATCCCTGATTTTTGAAGCATCAAACTGGACTTTCTTCTTGGCTTCTCTCATTGGCATTTTCCTGACTGTTGGCATCTTGTCATCCCAGTTGTTCTTCCTTGTGAGCTTTTTCTTTGTACTTTGCACATTGCGAGGCGACATGTTCCCTTTCTGGATGACAAGCATACGGTCTGGGGCCAGGGAGTCCTCCTCGGCATCCGACCATTCTGACTTGCTAGCAAAATTACCAAAGGGGATCGGACATTACCTGTCTTTGCTTGGCCTGCCTTGCTGCTTCTGAGTAGTGCTCCCCCAGCGTCTTGCCTCCCATCTCGTCTACATTGCCCGGTCCTCCTTGAATAAGACCTTCTAGCAGATGTACCTGATCTGGGGCGTCTTCCACGGCAATCGGTTCGACATCCTCATCAATCTCATCATCGGCCGCAGGAACCCTGTTGCCTTCCAGTTCCATATCTTCAGCGTCTGTATCCTCCTCATATAAGCCATATGCATCATAGTCTCGGAAATTATGTGGTGGTTCTGCCAGGAACAGAGCCATTTCTTCTTCATCATCCGTGTCTCCGCCCATCTCCACATACTCCTCTACACTTAGATCTGGATAATAAGATTGCTTATCCGCAAATGCCTCCTCAAAGGATGACATGCCCATAAATTGTCCATGCTTCTCCAGTTTTTTGTCAAAAATTTGCCGAAATCGTTCTCGTCGGACAACCCGAACCAACCTCCTCCTCGTTAGGGTTTAGGGTTTAGGGGTTTAGGGTTTTGGGGTTTAGGGTTTAGGGTTTTGGGTTTTGGGGTTTAGGGTTTAGGTTTAGGGTTCGGGGTTCGAGTTTTGGGGTTCGGGGTTCGGGTTTAGGGTTCGGGGTTCGGTGTCCGGTGTTCGGGGTTTAGGGTTCGGGGTTCGGGGGTGGGGTTCGGGGTCGGGGGTCGGGGTTCATTAGTTAGGGGTTCATTGGTTCGGGGTTTAGGGTCTAGGGTCCAGTGGTCCGGGGTCCGGGTCCGGGTCCGGGTCCGGGTCGGGGTCCAGGGTTCGGGGTTCGGGGCTCGGGGCTCGGGGCTCGGGGCTCGGGGCTCGGGGCTCGGGGCTCGTGGCTCGTGGCTCGGGGCTCGGGTTCGGGGGTCGGGGTTCGGTGGTTCGGCTTTTTTTTTTTTTTTTTTTTTTTGAAGCCACGGCCTCGCGGCTTGTGGTATTTTATTAATAATAAATAAAGAAAGACAAGGGGCCCCGAGAGGGAAGTACAAGCGGGGGGGACTCATCCTATTACCCCACTAGACTATCCTATAAGGCCTAAAAAAGAAAATTAACTGAATGAAGGAAAAAGGAACTTGAAAAAATCAAGTATTTAAAGATCATCACAGAGTTTATAATGCACTCTATGATGATGTTACATATGATGATACTATGATAAAGAAGAACTAACAAGAGGACAAAGCTATGTACTACCTCTGGCCTGATGAAGTCTTCAATACGATGTACCTTTTCTTGCTCATCCTCAAGATATGTATGAAATTGTATAATTGTTGGATTGATCGGAGTAGTGCCTTTCGGCGAAACGCTCTTAGTGCCCTCGCACTTCTGATAGGCTCGGGGGCCCGACCTAATGCATTATATTGTCACATTATCAGCAGATTGAGCACATCTAGGTACTAATACCACACACTGGTAATGCGTCAATAGGCGGTTTCGGTACCATTCTATCAACTCTGATGTATATAGTATCCAAAATTCTGTCGATCCCATATATTTGTTGCCACCAATCAGCAACTCTGAATAGCTAGAAGATCTACACCAAGTCTGCACCCTTGGTATATCCATAATAGCGTGATATCGAACCTGTAATCTCAATAGTATCAAAAGAATAAACCTATAGAAATGTAAAGAACTTGTGTATCCCAAACTGAATCTGTATCTATGGTCCTCCAAGTCTGCTACCCTTGGATTTCCATGCAAGTCAAAGTGATATGGATATCTCCCAGCAAATATAATGAACTGCGGGAATGGTCCTCCAAGTCTGGTCCCCTCGGATTTCCACTAATGATGAACTGTATGTGATCCTCTGAGTCTGAATCCTTCATATGTCCTCCAATATATATGTGGTCCTTCAAGTCTGAAAACCTCAGATTCCCACTGTTGACACCCAATTTTGTCCAATCTGTTATGATTTAATTTGCAATTTTTAATATTTTTGACACCACAAAATAATTTTAAAATATAGGCATATATATATATATATATATATATATATATATATTATTTGCATATTTATTGTCATATCATAGTCATACTTTATATCTTAAATATATATTATGTTATTTTTCGCAAAACGGCATCACATTTTATTTTTAGCACCAAGCATTTCGCAAATATTATATTTCTATCATATTGTCATCTTTACAATTTATAAATTTTGCAAAACTTTCTTTTTGTATAATAAAACATTTTTTTGTATTTTAAATCCATAACCCATTTCAACCTTTTTTATATCTTAACCCAAACCCATTTCCCCCAAAACAAAACCCCATTTTCGGACCCTAAACCGAAGCCCACAACGTAACATCCCAACTCCCCCTTTCTTATTTCCCAGGCCCAATTTCCTGGCCCAACCGGCCAAACACCCGCAACATCCCAACTCCCCCCTTTCTTATTTCCCGTCGACCCCAGGCCCCACCGGTCGGCCCAATTCCCTCTCATTTTATTCACCAAAACCAATTTGCACACCCATTTAACCCCAATTTCATCGGCCCAATCCCCAAACCCGTCGACCCCAGGCCCAATCGACCGGCCCAATTCCCTCCCTTTTGTTCACCTAACACCAAAACATAACCCAAAAACAAAAATCTCAAAACCCTAATACCTACCCCCAAATCGGCGCCGCACACCCCATGCCCCGACCCCACATCGCGCGGTCACCTCACCCACGCCACCACCCACCCCTGACACCACCAACCCCTCATCTGTTACGCTGACACCACCAACCCTTCGACCCATACCCCTCAAAATCCGCGACCCATACCCCTAAAATCCGTTCCAAAATCGTTGCTTTTGGGCCCCTTTATTTTTGAATTTAAGCTCGGTTTTAGGAACCCACCTATAAACCCCCCCTTTTTATTCTTCAAATGAGGAGGACCGGAGACTATTAAGGAGAGCTTTCCGGAAGTCCGATTCATTCTAGAGATATATGTTGTGTTCTTGATTTTTAGTTTTCATCCGCATTGTTATTCAAGAAATAAGCTCGAAAACGAGTCCAAAATCAAAAGGAAAAAGGGTGAGTTTCGTTCTTGAACCTTTTTTTTAAATACTTCTATTTGGCCTCGTAAGCCGAATCAGAAAATCTGCTTTGTTGTGTTGTTGTTCTTCACTGTTTTCGGGTTTTTCGATTCGGGTCACTGTTCCGATGAATAATTTCCCAGAATTTTGTGCTTATATTCTGTTGTTGGTTATCTGAAAGTTTGAGAAAAATCGATTCGGGATGAAACATCCGATTCGGGTCGGGTCACTGATCCGGGTTGGGTAATTTCCAAATTTATATGTTTTATATCATGTTGGTTATCTGAAATTGGCGAAGATATTTGATTCAGATAACCAACAACAGAATATAAGCACAAAATTCTGGGAAATTATTCATCGGAACAAATGACCCCATCGGAACAAAGTGACCCCATCGAACAAAGTTGACCCCACCCGATTTGGGTATATTTCCGGATTTTGCATTTTTACATCTTATTTGTTGGTTATCTGAAAAATCAAAATTTTGATTCCGATTCCGGTCACTGCTTTGGATTGCATTTATTAGATTGGGTCGACCCAAAAACTGGGTCACCCATTCGGGTCACTATTCAGAATCCGGGGTTGTTTTTCATAAACATTCCGAATCCTGTTTCGGTTAGGAAATTTCAGAATTCAGATATTTTAATTTCTTGCTGTTGGTTTACTTTGGCGCTTGAATATCCGTTATGCGGCTATGTCATTATTTTATTGATTTGAGCTAACACTACATTCTTTTCGGGAATTGCTTCTTTGTTTCAGTTTACTATTTTCGGTTTATTTTACTGATTTGTTACTGCATTTAGGCCAATGAAATTGAATTCGAGGCCGCGTCTTTTCGGGAATTGCTTCTCGGTTTCAGTTTACTGTTTTCGATTTATTTTACTGATTTGTTACTGCATTTAGGCCAATGAAATTGAATTCGAGGCCACGTCTTTTCGGGAATTGCTTCTCGGTTTCAGTTTACTGTTTTCGATTTATTTTACTGATTTGTTACTGCATTTAGGCCAATGAAATTGAATTCGAGGCCGCGTCTTTTCGGGAATTGCTTCTCGGTTTCAGTTTACTATTTTCGGTTTATTTTACTGATTTGTTACTGCATTTAGGCCAATGAAATTGAATTCGAGGCCGCGTCTTTTCGAGAATTTCTTCTCGATTTCAGTTTTGCTGTTTTGGTTTATTTTACTGATTTTAACTAATACTGCATTTAGGCTAATGAAATTGAATTTGAGGCCGTGCCCCTTTGGAAAATGCTCTTCTGTTTCAGTTTGCTTTTTGGCATTTAAACATCCGTACACATATATCTTTACTGTTTTACTGATTTGAATAAATACTGCATTTAGGCCAATGAAATTGAATTTGAAGCCGCGTCCTTCAGAAGTTGTTTTCTCAGTTTCTGTTTTCTTTACTGTTTTACTGCTTTGAATAAATACTGCATTTAGGCCAATGAAATTCAATTTGAGGCCGCGTCCTTAGGAAGTTGTTTTCTCGCTCGTTTTGTTTTCTTTCTTGTTTTCTTGCTTTGAATAAATACGCATTTAGGCCAATGAAATTGAATTCGAGGCCGCGTCCCTTCGGACATCATTTCTCAATTTCTGTTTTTTACTATTTTTGGCACTATTTACTGATTTAAATAAATACTACACTGGCCGATGAAAAAATATCCGTCGATTTTTTAGGCCTCCACAGTTGTAAAGATGGAAAATAAAACTTCTGGGCCCCTGTGAGTCACATAAAGAATGTACAAAGGTAGTAAAATCTTTGTGTATTGTCTTACCAGCAAGATATTAGGCACATTGTGCCAATACCACACCCTGCTGATTTGTCAATATACAAAGTAATAGAATAGATGTTGCTCGCCCAGATGGGTGATCATTATTTAAAAGATCAAATTTACCATTGAGATATAGCTTTATCCCCTCATCCAACTCGGATCTGGAATTTTGTAGGGTGCTCCTTTAGCAAATCAATCTCCACCTTTACTCTAGCACAACTAGGCCTAGTTTTGTTCTTGGTAGCCACATCGATAGCCAAAGGCTTTCCTGCCGCCGCCGCAAAGGGCTCAGGGCTCGGGGCTCAGGGTTTGGGTTGGGGATTGGGGTTTGGGTTTTGGGGTTTTGGGGTTTGGGGGTGTTGGGGTTTGGGGGGTTCGGGGTTTGGGGTTCGGGGGTTTGGGGTTCGGGGTTCAAGGTTCGGGGGTTCGGGGTTCGGGTTTCGGGGTTTAGGGTTCGGTGGTTCCGGATTCGGGGTTCAGGGGGGTTTGGGGTTCGGGGTTCGGGTTTTGGGGGTTTGGGGGTTTGAGGTTTAGGGTTTGGGGTTTGGGGTTTGGGGGTTTTGGGTTAGGGGTTTTGGGGTTTTGGGTTTTGGGGTTTGGGGTTCGGGTCCAGGGTTTGGGGTTCAGGGCTCAGGGCTCAGGGCTCAGGGCTCAGGGTTCATCAGGGTTCAGGGTTCATCAGGGTTCAGGGTTCAGGGTTTAGGTTTTTTTTTTTTGAAGCCACAGCCTCGCGGCTTGTGGTATTTTATTAATAATAGATAAAGAAAGACAAGGGGCCCCAAGGGGAAGTACAAGCAGGGGGGAGATTTCCTGTTACCCCACTAGTCTACTCCTATGAGGCCTAGGATCTAAATTCTAACAAGAATGTAAAAAGAAAGAACTGGACAGCACCAAGTATTCAATGATCATCATAGAGTTTATAATACACTCTATGATGATATTACAAATGAGAATGCTAACATAGTGAAGACATAAGATAAGCACGAAAGTATTAGCATCTACCTTCGAACTTATAAAATCCTCCACTTGCGGCAATACTTCCTTCTCGTCTTCCAAGTATTCATGAAACTTGATCATTTCTTCTTGGAGTTGATCAGTGACTCAGGCGGTCCAACATATTTAGAAGGATCCCTGATTTTTGAAGCATCAAACTGGACTTTCTTCTTGGCTTCTCTCATTGGCATTTTCCTGACTGTTGGCATCTTGTCATCCCAGCTGTTCTTCCTTGTGAGCTTTTTCTTTGTACTTTGCACATTGCGAGGCGACATGTTCCCTTTCTGGATGACAAGCATACGGTCTGGGGCCAGGGAGTCCTCCTCGGCATCCGACCATTCTGACTTGCTAGCAAAATTACCAAAGGGGATCGGACATTACCTGTCTTTGCTTGGCCTGCCTTGCTGCTTCTGAGTAGTGCTCCCCCAGCGTCTTGCCTCCCATCTCGTCTACATTGCCCGGTCCTCCTTGAATAAGACCTTCTAGCAGATGTACCTGATCTGGGGCGTCTTCCACGGCAATCGGTTCGACATCCTCATCAATCTCATCATCGGCCGCAGGAACCCTGTTGCCTTCCAGTTCCATATCTTCAGCGTCTGTATCCTCCTCATATAAGCCATATGCATCATAGTCTCGGAAATTATGTGGTGGTTCTGCCAGGAACAGAGCCATTTCTTCTTCATCATCCGTGTCTCCGCCCATCTCCACATACTCCTCTACACTTAGATCTGGATAATAAGATTGCTTATCCGCAAATGCCTCCTCAAAGGATGACATGCCCATAAATTGTCCATGCTTCTCCAGTTTTTTGTCAAAAATTTGCCGAAATCGTTCTCTGTCGGACAACCCAGAACCAACCTCCTCCTCGTTAGGGTTTAGGGTTTAGGGGTTTAGGGTTTTGGGGTTTAGGGTTTAGGGTTTTGGGTTTTGGGGTTTAGGGTTTAGGGTTTAGGGTTCAGGGTTCAGAGTTTTGGGGTTCAGGGTTCGGGTTTAGGGTTCAGGGTTCAGTGTCCAGTGTTCAGGGTTTAGGGTTCAGGGTTCAGGGGTCAGGGTTCAGGGGTCAGGGGTCAGGGTTCATTAGTTAGGGGTTCATTGGTTCAGGGTTTAGGGTCTAGGGTCCCGGGGTCCGGGGTCCGGGTCCGGGGTCCGGGGTCCGGGGTCCAGGGTTCAGGGCTCAGGGTTCAGGGCTCAGGGCTCAGGGCTCAGGGCTCAGGGCTCAGGGCTCAGGGCTCGGGGCTCAGGGCTCAGGGTTCAGGGTTCAGGGTTCAGGGTTCAGTTTTTTTTTTTTTTTTTTGAAGCCACAGCCTCGCGGCTTGTGGTATTTTATTAATAATAAATAAAGAAAGACAAGGGGCCCCAGAGGGGAAGTACAAGCAGGGGGGACTCATCCTATTACCCCACTAGACTATCCTATAAGGCCTAAAAAAGAAAATTAACCTGAATGAAGGAAAAAGGAACTTGAAAAAATCAAGTATTTAAAGATCATCACAGAGTTTATAATGCACTCTATGATGATGTTACATATGATGATACTATGATAAAGAAGAACTAACAAGAGGACAAAGCTATGTACTACCTCTGGCCTGATGAAGTCTTCAATACGATGTACCTTTTCTTGCTCATCCTCAAGATATGTATGAAATTGTATAATTGCTGGATTGATCGGAGTAGTGCCTTTCGGCGAAACGCTCTTAGTGCCCTCGCACTTCTGATAGGCTCGGGGGCCCGACCTAATACATTATATGTCGGGGTCGACACCTTCTCAATCGGTCTGTATACTGTGGCCGCTGGGCTATGTATAGACACAGTATCACCAGTAGTAAAGGATGATGATGAAGATACCTGTGAGTGTACCTCCTGTGGTCTTTCCGGTAGCTTCAAAACTGTTCTGGCCCTTGGTGCTTCTAAGACATAATCAGCTGGATCCTTGAACATGGTTGTCAGCGCCTCTGTCATGCCCTCAAGTTCTAATCCCTCCTTTGTAGTGAATCCTAGCATCCTTAGTGCCCTTGGGTGCAAAATATTCGCATCAAGTCGCACTATAGGCGTGTCGGAATCGATTGAGCCAACCGGGGACCTTGGCTCTCTAAAGTCCATAGTAATTTGGCATACCCTTCTTCATCTGATTCGGCTTCCGCCTCAACACAGTCATCACCCCACTTCCTCCTTTCACTACTTGAGGTAGGCAACTCACCACAAGATTGATTAAGCTTAACCAAACCTTCAAAGGAGTTTAAGGTACAAATATGAGTGTATGTAGATGCTTGGGGATTTAAGCACGAATTTGGCTTTTGGTTTGGGTTCATATTGGGTCTCGGGTTTTGGGCTAATGGGCCGGGGGGGTCTCGGGTGGGGCTCGATCCCGGGTGGGGAGGCGGTATCGGTTGGGTCGAGGGGTTGGAAAAAATTGGGCTGGGTACGGGTTGTGGGCCCACATTAGGATTGGGCTGGTGAGCATGTGGGCCGGGTCGGGTTGCAGAACTGGGTGGGTATTTTGGGTGACCCGAAACCACGGTTGGGAGTGGTTTAGGGTTTTGGGATGGGCTGGGTAGGGTTAGGTTCTCGGGTAGGGTTTCTTGTAGCGGTTTAGGGTTTTGGATGGTGGTTTCGGGTAGGCTGGGTGGCGGTGGCTGCTGGGGGTGGACCAGAATACCAGGGGTGTTTCCGGTGGGGTTTTCCGGCAGCCCAGAAAGGTTGCCGGTGGTGGTTTCCGGTGGCCCCGAAAGGTTTCCGATGGTTTGAGGGGTAGCGGTTTTAGGGTTAGGGTTTTGTGGGGAGGTGGTTTCGGGGCTAGGGTTTACCGGGTGGGTAGGGTTTTGCGGCGGGGTGGCGGTATTAGGGTTTAGGGGCCGGGAAGTGGTTTCCGGTAGGGTTTGTTGCCGGGATTCTGTTTCCGGCGTCGGAATAGTGTTTCCGGCATGGAAAACTGCCGGAATCATTGTTTTTTCCGCCGGAACAGTGGGAAAAACAGGTTTTTGTGCTGATTTTGAGTTTTGTAGCAAGGATTTTTTGGTGGTTTTGCTAGTAACAGTGGTCCATTCTGCGGTTGTAGGGGGGTTTTGCGATTTAACAGGGATTTGAGGGTTAGGAAGGCTAGGGCGAGAAGATGAGGGGTTAGGGTTTGAGGCCTTACCTTTGCCCTTTGCCGCCGCCGCCACCTTCTCTCCGCCATCAGTTGTTGTTTTTTCCGGCAACAATTCCGGATGCAGAATCCAACATCCATGAACATCATGCCCTTGTAATTTACAATTGGGACAATACTTGGGCAAGAAATCATACCTAATCTTGCCCGAATGCATTTTTGTACCTTCTCCTTCTCCAATTTGAATATTGTATCTTGTGGGGTGTTCCTTCCTCAAATCTGCTTCAACCTTAACCCTAGCACAACTAGGGCGAGTCTTGTTCTTGGTAGCCGCATCTATAGAGATTGGCTTGCCCACCGAAGATGCTAGGGACAACAAGATCGATTCGACAAAGAAATTGGGAGCCAAGTTTGGGAAAGATATCCAAATCACTGCAAGGCTTGTCTCCTCTTCCGGATTAAACCACATATCCCATTTGAATGTTCTCATCAAGAAGGATTTCGATTGTTCTTTAATCCAAAAACTTGGCCGAGACATCAATGAAACATAATCTTCTTCGATTGTGCATCGAATCAAAACATGTCTATTGTGCAAAAGACCAACCTTTACCTCTGCTTTGAGCTCGCATTGCTTGGGCATTGCCGTCCTCAAGAAATTGAGATTTGGCATGCCATGGCTAAACTTACCTATGACGGCAAAGTTTAGGTCTTGTTGTTCGATTGTCAAGGCCACTTCTTGGTCGCTAAGCCTTATGGTAGGCTCACCGTGAAGATAGTGGAGTGGTTTTCTCGGAAGTTCAAACTTTCCGCCATGGCTAGAGTTTTCGCCATTGGCCGAAAGTGTAGATTTGAAGAGATTGGCGTAGGAGATGGGTTGGGGGTTGGTAGGGGTTATCATCGGGGGCTGGACGACCTCGGGGGGAGGCCGTCCAGTGGCCACCATGGCCATCGGAAGGTGGAAGTCGGGCGATTTGGGTTTTCGTCGAAACAGCCGGAAATCGCCCAGGGTTCAGGGTTCAGGGTTCAGGGTTCAGGGTTCAGGGTTTTTTTTTTGAAGCCACAGCCTCGCGGCTTGTGGTATTTTATTAATAATAAATAAAGAAAGACAAGGGGCCCCAAAGGGGAAGTCCAAGCAGGGGGGACTCATCCTGTTACCCCACTAGACTATCCTATGAGGCCTAGAATTAAAATTTAACAAGAATGAAGAAAGAAAGAACTTGACAAAACTAAATATTCTATGATCATCATAGAGTTTATAATGCACTCTATGATGATATTACAAATGATAATGCTAACATAGTGAAGAAATAATATAAGGGCGAAAATATGATCATCTACCTTCGGACTTATAAAATCCTCCACCTGCGGCACCACTTCCTTCTCGTCCTCCAAATAAGAGTAAAACTGAATCATTTCTTCTTGGAGTTGATAAGTGACTCAGGGGGCCCCACATACTTTGAGGGATCCCTCATCTTTGACGCATCAAACTTGACTTTCTTCTTGGCTTCTCTCATTGGCATTTTCCTCACTGTCGGCATCTTACCATCCCAAATTTGTTCTTCCTTGTGAGTCTTTTCTTTGAAGTCTGCACATTGCGAGGAGACAAGTTCCCATTTTGAATGACAAGCATTCTTTCCGGGACAATGGAGTCTTCCTCGGCATCTGACCACTCTGATGTGCTAGCAATATTACCAAAGGGATCGGACATTACTGTCTCTCTCGCTTGGCATGCCGTCTTTGCTTGAGAATAGAGCTCCCCCGGTGTCTTGCCGCCCATCTCATCTACATTACCAGGCCCCCCCGAGAAGGACCCTCTAGTAAGTGTGCACGATCCGAGACGTCTTCAACAAGCAAGTGGTTCCGCATCCTCCTCAATAGCCTCATCTATCTCAGGATCCATGATATCTGTTTCCAGTGCCAGCTCTTCATCATCTGTGTCCTCATCATAGAGTCCATAAGCATCATAGTCCCGGAAGTTATGTGCAGGCTCTGCTAGGTACCGGGCCATTTCTTCTTCGTCCTCTCGTGGTTCCGCCCGAGTTCCACATACTCCTCTACACTCGGATACGGGTAGTATGATTGCTTGTCTTCAGCTGTGACCTTAAAGGATTTCATTCCCAAAAAGTGTCCATGTTTCTCCATTTTCCTATCAAAAGCTTGTCGAAGCAACATGATGTCTTCTATCTCCGAACCATCTCCTTCTTCCCCAACTTCCTCTCCATCGGTCTCACACCATCTTTCTCTCACCGTGCGAGGGGGCGGGCGTGGCGATACTAACGAGAGGGAATGTCGGAATTGGCTTTATTTAAAGTGCAAGGTTGTGGAGGAAATGAGAAGGCATTTTTAAGCCAACTTTGAGTAGATGGGCTTTTTGTGATTGGGTTGTATTCTTGGGCTGTGGGATTAAGAATTGGCTTTGTAGGTGGGTTTGATGTTGAGCCCGTATCTGATATGGATTGTGGGCTTGGATTTTCGGATTGGGTATTTTTGGATTGGGCCGAGAGGGGGTTGGGTTGGGCCGAGGGGGTTGGTCTCGGTGTAGGTGTTGGGTTCGGGTTTGGGGGGGTAGGGTTAATTGAATTAGTGGGCTCGGGTTCGGGTATGGGTATTGGGTCGGGTGGGTCGAATTCCGGGTCAAGGTTGGTTTCGGGTAGGGATTTTTTTTCCGGGTCGGGTTGCGGGTAATTAGGGTTTAGTGGGGGGCGGTTTTGGGTAGCGGTTTAGGGTTTAGTGGCGGTAAAGGGCAGAGAGTGGTTTTGGGAGGAGGGGTTTGCGGCAGAGGGGTTGCCGTGATTATTTCCGGCACCAGTGGGGTGGCGGAGGGGTGGTTTTCTGACGGGAAGGTGGCAGAAATGTTGGTGGCGGGTTCAAGAGGGGTGATATTAGGGTTAGGGTTTTGAGGGTGGTTTTGGGCCAAGCAAGGCCCAATGGGGGGGGGGGGGGGGCGGTAGTAGGGTTTCTGGTTGGTGGTTGCCGGGAGCAGGGAGGGTCGCCAGTAGGGTGTCCGGTAGGTTTCCGGCGCCGCCTAGGGTTCCGGTAGGGTTTCCGGCGCCGCCAAGGATTCCGGTAGGGTTTCCGGCGTCGGAAATTTTAGTGGGGGTGTTTTTTGGTCGGAAAACAGATTCCGACACCTGGACAGTGTTTCCGATAGCCCTAGGCTCGGAATCACTGTTCCAGTCGCCGGAATTACTGTTCCAGTGACTTTTGAGGGTGGTTTTGGATTTTGATTCTTGTTTTTTTTGTTTTTTCGAGTGACTGTAGTCCAATTGTTGGATGGGGCATGAATCAAAGCATTGGTAGTTGGGATAGGGGTTTGTTGGCTAGGGTTAGACGAAGAGGGAGTAGGGATTGAAGCCTTACCTTTGCCTATTGCCACTTCTGTCGCCTTTGCCGTCGCCACCTTACCACCATTTGTCCTTAGCTTTTTCCGCCGTAATGCTTTGGTTTTAGATTCCAACATCCATCGACATCATGCCCTTGAAGCTTGCAATTAGTACAATATTTTGGCTTGAAGTCATATCTAATTTTTTGTAATTCGGTTGTGATTCCATCTCCTTCCCCCACTTGAATTACAACATGTGGGGGATGGCTTTTTAGCAAATCAAATTCCACTTTGACTCTAGCACAACTTGGCCTTGTTTTATTCAAAGTGGCCGCATCAATGGCAATTGGGGAACCCACTGCCGCCGCCAAGGAGAAAAGAGTAGACTCGCCATAGTAATGTGGGGGTAATCCGGGGAATTAAATCCATCCATATGCATATCTACTCTCCTTCGCCGGATTAAAGGATACATCCCATTTGAAGGTTCTCATCAAATAGGGCCTATTCTTCTCCTTAATCTCAAAAGTTTGTCTTGACATCAAAGTGTCAAAATCTTCAACAATTGAGCAACGAATCAAGACATGCCTATCACAAAGCAAACCAATACGAACCTCAGCCTTCAAGCCACATTGTTTCGGGATGGCAGTCCGTAGGAAAGCAATATCAGGCCATCCATGGCTAAATTTTCCAACAATTGCAAGTGTTAAATCTTGGTGATGAATCATCACCTCCACTTCTTTCTTCTCAAACCTAATCGTGGGTTCACCATGTAAGTAAACAATAGGCTTGAGAGGAATCGAGATCGACATGAGAGAGGGGTCGCCGCAAGGCCTAGGGTTTTCGCCATTGGCAGTTTCGGAAATCTGCAAAGGCGGGATGGTTGGGGATGATTTGAAGAGGTTGGAGTAGTTGAGGGGTTGCGCGGGGTTGGGGGGGTGATGGCCGACCTCAGGAGGAGGCCGGCCAGTGGCCGGAATGGCCATATTTGGCCGGAAGTTGAAATCTGAAATTTGTCGCCAAATCGCCCTCGCCTTGGGAGCGTTTTCCCGAGGCGTGTTTCGGTGAAAAGTGGTTTAGGGTTTAGGGTTTAGGTTTTTTTTTTTTTTTTTGAAGCCACAGCCTCGCGGCGTGTGGTATTTTATTAATAATAAATAAATGACAAGGGGCCCCAAAGGGGAAGTACAAGTAGGGGGGACTCATCCTATTACCCCACGAGACTATCCTATAAGGCCTAAAAGAAATCTAACCTGAATGTAGAAAAAAGGAACTTGAAATAATCAAGTATTCTATGATCATCATAGAGTTTATAATACACTCTATGATGATATTACAAATGATGATACTAACATAAAGATAGGATAATATAAGGACAAAGCTAATGTCTACCTCTGAGCTTATAAAATCCTCAATATGATGTATCTTTTCCTGCTGATCTTCCAAATATTCTTGAAATTGGATCATTTCTTTGCTTTGGAACGTGTGGTAATTGCTGTGGTGGCCGGAGCTATTGTCTTCTTCTTTGCTTGTTTTTTGTTGGACTTTGCTTCAAATCTTCTTTGTTCTTGTCTGCACCTTTCCATGTATTCCGCATGTGGCAGGTTCATGAGTGCTACAAACTCATCATCTGTCATATCCGGATGATATGCATTTTTGAAGGCATAGAATTGTTTGTATGTCATGTTGTTTCTGTAGATGGGGGCCCCCTCGTCCGATTCCGCCAATCGCTCATACTCATCAAGCCCATCAAATCCGCCACTAGCGGTAGCACCGCCTCCGCAATTTGACTAGAGATAGATTCAATTGACTCATCTTCTCCAAACCCCATTGCCGCAACCGATGCCTCAATCTCCTCATTTTCTTTCTCATTGTCACACCATCTCCTTCTCCGACTATTACTAGTCGAACTTGAGGACCCTTTCGCAGGGAATGAGAATGCTTTCTTCACCCATTCGTCGGCGATAGGAGCCTTAGATTTAGGTGTCAATTCACTAGAAGAAGAGATAGGTCTTTTACCTGATTTTGTCGCATTATACACAGTTCCATCCATAGCAGCTACAAAGTCAGGATTGACTACAGTGATAGCCATGCAATGAGAGCCCTCGGTGGATGATTCAACAATGACTTGTCTTCTACCCGCTGTACCGGTGATTTCAAGTGTCTCATACTCTTGTGTCCTCCCAACAAGATTCCTCTTTGGGCTTATGGATTTAGAATTTGTAGAAAAGCTTATTGGGCTCGTATTTGGGTCATTTGGTGTGTTTGGTTTTTGGATTGATTGTGGGCTTTGGATATCGGGTTGGATTTTTTGGAATTGGGCCGGAATTAAATTGAGTGGGTCCGAGAGGTTGTTGAGTGGGCTCGGGTTAGGGGTGGGGCTCGGGTTGGGTACGGGTATGGGTGTGGTTTGCGGGTCGGGTGGGGTTTCCGGGTCAGGGGTGGTGTCGGGTATGGGGTTTTCTGGTGGGTCGGGTTGGGGTGGTTTAGGGTTTTCCGAGGGGGCGGTTTCGGGCAGTGGCGGGTTAGGGTTTTGGGGTGGTTTTGGGCAATGAGTGGTTTCGGGAGTTGCTGTTTGTGGAGGAGAGGTTGCCAGAAATATTTCCGTCACCTGAGTGGTGGCGGTAGGGTAGTTTTCCGGCAGTAGGGCAGTGGGGTTGTGGGTAGTGGTTTCAAGGGAGGCGGTATTAGGGTTAGGGTTTGGGAGGTGGCTTTGGGCCAATTGGGGCCCAATGGCATTGGCGGCTGGTAGGGTTTCTGTTGGGTGGAGTCCGGGAGCAAGGGTGGTCGCCGGTAGGGTTTCCGGTAGGTTTCCGGTGCCGCCTAGGGTTCCGGTAGGGTTTCCGGCGCCGCCAAGGATTTCGGTAGGGTTTCCGGCGTCGGAAATTTTTGGGAGGTCATTTTGTGGTGGGAAAACAGTTTCCGACACCTGGGCCGTGTTTCCGATAGCCCTAGGCTTCGGAATCACTGTTCCAGTAGCCGGAATCACTGTTCCAGGTGGTTTTGTGGGTGGTTTTTGATTTTGTGTCTTGTTTTTTTTGTTTTTTTCGGTAACTGTAATCCAGTTGGTGGGTATTACAGCATTGGTTGTTGAGATAGGGGCTTGTTGGCTAGGGTTAGACGAGGAGGGATGAGGGTTTGAGACCATACCTTTGCCTATTGTCACTGCCGCCGCCTCCTTGCCACCATCAATTGCTTTCGAGTTTTCCGGCCTCAATTCTGGCTTGAGGTTCCAACATCCATTGACATCATGGCCTTGTAGTTTGCAATTGATACAGTATTTTGGCTTGAAATCATATCTAATTTTTTGTAAATCAGACGTGATTTCATCTCCTTCCCCTACTTGAATTACAACATGTTGGGGATGGGTTCTAAGTAAATCAAACTCCACTTTAACTCTAGCACAACTTGGCCTTGTTTTATTCAATGTTGCCGCATCTATTGCTATGGGAGTACCCACTGCCGCCGCCATTGAGAAGAGGGTGGTTTCGCCATAATAATGTGGAGATAATCCGGGGAAGGAAATCCATCCATAAGCAAACCTACTCTCTTCTGCCGGATTGAAGGATACATCCCACTTGAAGGTTCTCATCAAGTAGGGCTTATTCTTCTCCTTAATCTCAAAAGTTTGTCTTGACATCAAAGTGTCAAAATCTTCAAGAATCGTACATCGAATCAAAACATGCCTATCACAAAGCAATCCAATACGTACCTCCGCCTTCAAACCACATTGCTTTGGGATAGCATTCCGTAAGAAAGCTATATCGGGCCATCCATGGCTAAACTTTCCTACAATTGCAAGATTTAATTCTTGGTGATGAATCATCACCTCTACTTCCTTCCTTTCAAACCTAATTGTAGGCTCACCATGAAGGTAAACAACAGGCTTGATTGGAATTGGTGTGGACATGGGGGAAGGGAGGCCGCGAGGCCTAGGGTTTCCTCCATCTCCATTCTCGGAAATCTGCAAAACCGGGACTGTTGGGGACGATTTGAAGAGGGTGGAATAGTCTAGAGGGTGCGCGGGGTTGGGAGGGTGATGGCCGACCTCGGGAGGAGACCGGCCAGTGGCCGGAATGGCCATATTTGGCCGGAAGATGAAATCTGAAGAAATCTGAAGCTTGTCGCCAAATCGCCCTCGCCTTGGGAGCGTTTCCCGAGGCGTGTTTCGGTGAAAAGTTAGGGTTTAGGGTTTGGGGTTTGGGGTTTGGGGTTCAGGGTCCAGGGTCCGGGGTCCGGGGTCCGGGGTTCGGGGTTCGGGGTTCGGGGTTCGGGGTTCGGGGTTCGGGGTTCGGGGTTCGGGGTTCGGGGTTCGGGGTTCGGGGTTCGGGGTCCGGGGTTCGGGGTCCGGGTCCGGGTACGGGGTTCGGGGTTCGGGGTACGGGGTTTTGGGTTCGGGGTTCGGGGTTCTGGTTCGGGGGTTCTGGTTCGGGGGTTCTAGGGTTCAGGGTTCAGGGTTCAGGGTTCAGGGTTCAGGGTTCAGGGTTCAGGGTTCAGGGTTGAGTGTTGAGTGTTGAGGGTTGAGGGTTGAGTGTTGAGGGTTCAGGGTTCAGGGTTCAGGGTTCAGGGTTCAGGGTTCAGGGTTCAGGGTTTAGGTTTTTTTTTTTTTTTTTTGAAGCCACAGCCTCGCGGCTTGTGGTATTTTATTAATAATAATAAAAAAAAGAATTACAAGGGGCCCCAAAGGGGAAGTACAAGTAGGGGGGACTCATCCTATTACCCCACAAGACTATCCTATAAGGCCTAAAAAAGAAAACTAACCTGAATGAAGGAAAAAGGAACTTGAAAATATCAAGTATTTGATGATCATCACAGAGTTTATAATGCACTCTATGATGATGTTACATATGATGATACTAAGATAAAGAAGAACTAACAAGAGGACAAAGCTATAGACTACCTCTAAATATGTATGAAATTGTATCATTCCTGGGTAGTTCGGAGTATTGCCCTTCTACGAATTGCTCTTTCTGCTCTCTTACTTCTTATAGGTTCTGGGGCCCTACCCGCTGCATTATACTTGGGAGTCTGTACAGACCCCGTATCACCAGTAGTAAAGGATGAAGATGAAGATACCTGTGAATGTACCTCCTGTGATTTCTCTAGCTGCTTCATTACTGATCTGGCCCTTGGTGCTTCTAAGACATAATCAGCCGGATCCTTGAACATGGTTGTCAAAGCCTCTGTCATGCCCTCAAGTTCCAATCCCTCCTTTGTTGTGAATCCTAGCATCCTCAGTGCCCGTGGATGCAAAATATTCGCATCAAGTCGCACTATAGGTGTGTCGGAATCAATTGAGCCAACCGGGGACCTTGGCTCTCTAAAGTCCATAGTGATTTGGGCATACCCTTCTTCATCTGATTCGGCTTCCTCCTCAACACACTCATCACCCCACTTCCTCCTTTCACTACTTGAGGTAGGCAACTCAACACAAGATTGATTAAGCTTTACCAAGCCTTCAAAGGAGTTTAAGGTGCAAATAGGAGTGTACGTGGGTGCTTGGGGATTTAAACACGAAATTGGGTTTTGGTTTGGGCTGTTGGGTCTCGGGTTTTGGGCTAGTGGGCCGAGGGGGGGGGCGTCAATTCGGGTAGGGTTTGGTCTCGGGTTGGAGGGTAGTATCCGTGTAGAATTGGTTGGGCTTTGAGCTATTGGGCCGAGAAATGGACTCGGGTTTTTGGATAGTGGGTCGGGTCGGGTTTCCGTCACGGGTGGGGAATTAGGGTTACCCGAAACTGCTATGGTAAGTGGTTTCGGGTTTTTGGAAATTGGGCCGGGTAGGGTTTGGGTTTCGGGTAGGGTTTCGGTAATTGGGTTAGGGTTTTGGGTAGCGGTTTTGGGGAGGTGAAGTGGCGGCGGTTCTACCGGGAATCCAGGGGTGTTTCCGGTATGGTTTTCCGGTGCCTCCGAGGTGTTTCCGATAGTGGTTTCGCTGCTAGGTTTTAGCGAAAGAGTGGTTTTGGTGTAAGGGTTTGGTAAAGTGGTTTCCGGGTTAGGGTTTCTCGGTATTTGAGTGGTTTTAGGGTTTTGGGGTATATGGGTTGTTTCTGGTATGTGGGAGGTGTGGCGGTGGTCGGCCGATGGCAGGGGACCGGTTTCCGCGCGCCGTAACGGTGTTTCCCGATCGCCAAAGCGTCGAAATCACTGTTCCAGTTGCCGGAATTCTGGTTTCACTCGATTTTTGTGGTGGTTTTGGATTTTGGGATAGGTTTTTTTTGTTTTTCTTGCCGGTAACAATTGTCCATTCTTGGGTTTCCGATGGGTTATGAATTCTGGCTGGTAAGTTGGGGTTAGGGAGGCTAGGGTTAGAAGAAAGAGGAGTAAAGTTGGAGGCCTTACCTTTATCCTTCACTGCCGCCGCCACCTTGTCTCCACCCTCTCGGTTGTCCTTTTCCGGCAGTAATTCCGGATGTAATTTCCAACATCCAAGAGTATCGTGCCCTTGCAATTTACAATGGGAACAATATTTGGGGAGGAAATCATATCTAATTTTACCAGAAATAGTCTTTGTTCCTTCTCCTTCTCCAATTTGGATATTATACCTTGTGGGGTGCTCCTTGCGAAGATCTGCTTCAACTTTAACCCTAGCACAACTAGGGCGTGTCTTATTCTTTGTGGCCGCATCAATTGACATGGGTTTACCCACTGAGGAGGCCAACGACAACAATATGGATTCAACAAAGAAATTTGGGGCCAAATTTGGAAACGAAATCCAAATCACCGCAAGACTTGTCTCTTCTTCCGGATTAAACCACATATCCCATTTGAAGGTTCTCATCAAAAAGGATTTGGATTGCTCCTTAATCCAAAAAGCGGGCCGCGACATCAATGTGACATAATCCTCTTCAATTGTACACCGAATCAAAACATGTCTATTGTGCAAAAGGCCAACTTTAACATCTGCCTTAAGTTCGCATTGCTTTGGTATTGCCATCCTCAAGAATGTAAGATCCGGCATACCATGGCTAAACTTGCCAATTACGGCATAGGTTAGGTCTTGTTGTTCAATTGTCATCGCAATTTCTTGATGACTGAGACGAATGGTGGGCTCACCGTGAAGGTAATGGACTGGTTTTCGAGGGAGGTCGAAAGTAGATGGGTTTCCGCCATGGCTAGGATCGCCAATGGCAGATATGGGAGATTTGAACAGATTTGCGAACGTAGGTGGTGTAGGATTGGTAGGGATAGTGGAAGAGGGCTGGACGACCTCGGGGGGAGGCCGTCCAGTGGCCACCATGGCCATCGGAGGGCTGAAAAGTGCTCGGTTTTGGGTTTCCTTGGAAGACGCCGGAAATCGCCCCTTTCCTTGGGAGCGTTTTCCGTAGCGTGTTTCGAAGAAAAGGGGTTTAGGGTTTAGGGTTTAGGGTTTAGGTTTTTTTTTAGAAGCCACAGCCTCTCGGCTTGTGGAGTTTTATTAATAAGATAAAAGGAAAACATGGGGCCCCATAGGGGAAGTACAAGCAGGGGGGAGACTTCCTATACCCCCACCTGGCTACTCCTATTGAGGCAAGCCTCCTAGCCAGAATGTAAAAAGAAAGAACTAGCTAAAACTAGATATTCTATGATCATCATAGAGTTTATAATACACTCTATGATGATATGACAAATGATGATACTAACATAGAGAAAAACTAATATAAGAACAAAGCTATCTTCTACCTCTGGCCTTATAAAGTCTTCAATACGGTGTACCTTTTCTTGTGCATCTTCCAAGTATGTATGAAATTGAATCATCCTTTACGTGCATATGTCATTCTGGCTGCTTGCCTGTTCCTTGCTCTTCTACTTCTTCTTGGGCCGGGTGTGAATGCCGTGCTATCTTCGTTGATTCATTCATGTCATCGCATTCGACTTTCCATAGGTGCCTTTCCTTTGTCAAGCCCTCTAGAGTTGTCTTCATTGTCCGCAGACGTCCACCTCTTCATCATCACCCCATTTCCTCTCTTCACTACTAGCGGTGGGTAAATCTAAGCACGCTTGATTTAGCACTACTAATTTGCTAGGAGGCGAAATCCGATGTGGTAGGAAAGATGGCATACTTGGCATTGGATTAGGTTGTGAGTTATTAATTGAGTTTGGGCTTGAAATTGGGTTTGTGTATTTTATTGTTGTGGGCCCCGCGGGGAGTGTGTGGACTTGGGCTCGGGTGGGGGGGCCGTGTGGGTGTGGGGCGGGTTCGGGTTGGGTTGGGCGAGAGAGGTCGCCGGGTTGGGTGCCGGGTTAGAAATTTGTTTCGGGTAGGGTTCGGTTAGGGGTTTCTCGGTTAGGGTTTCCGGGTAGTGTAGGGTTAGGGTTTGACGGCGGCAAAGCGAATTTGCGCCGGATTCGGGGGGATTTACGGTGGCGGGGTGTTTCGGGATGCGTGATTTCGGAGTAGGATTTTGTGGGGTCGGGTTCAGGGTCGGGTCTGACCCGGAGTTGGGTAGAGTTGGGCAATTGTGCCCTAACCCCGGTTTAGGGTTAGGGTTAGGGGCGGCGGAAATAGGGTTTATTGGCGGTTCGGTAGGATAGGTGGGTTTCGGGGTGGTTTCGACGGGGTTTCCGGTGGTTTGGGTCGCCGGAGCTGCGGTTTTTGGTTCGGGTTGGGTGGGTTAGGGCTAGGGTTTCCCAACCCCGGTATTGGATTAGGGTTTATTGGGGCGGTATTAGGGTTTGGGCCTGATTCCGGGAGAATGGGCCGGTTTCCGGTAGGGTTTCCGGTAGGTGTCTCGACGGAAGTTGGCTGATTTGATGGGGGGGCTGTGTTTCCGACGGCCGATGATGCGGAATCACGTTTCGGATCGGCGAGAATGCCAATTTCAGTGAGGATTTGGGTGAGAATAGGCTGTTTTGAGGAAGAGGCTATATTTCCAACATCCGAAACCACTTGAGGGGTTGTTTCAGTCGCCGGAGTAGTATTTTCCATCAAATCCAAAGGAAATTTGTTTTTGGTGGTTTTGTTTTTTTCTTTTGTGGGTTACGGTAGTCCATTCCGGGGGGGGGGGGTTTGGGGCCGTAGGTAGTGGTTTTGGGTTAGGGTTTTGACGGCTAGGGTTTGTAGGGGGTAGAGTAGGGTTAGGAGCCTTACCTTTTGCCGCCGCCACCACTGAATCTTCACCGTGATTCCTCTTTTCCGGTTGCAATTCCGGGTGTTCCTTCCAACATCCTTGAAGATCATGTCCTTGCAACATACAAGTAGTGCAATATTTGGGTAGGAAATCATAACGGATCTTGTATGACATTGTTTCCATCTCCTCCCCATTCATGATTTGTATGTTATACCTTTGTGGGTGTTCTTGTAGCAAATCGGCTTCCACCTTGACCCTAGCACAACTAGGTCTTGTTTTGTTCAAAGTAGCCGCATCAATTGCAATTGGCCTCCCCACCGCCGAAGCTATGGAGAATAAAATCGATGGGACATAGAAATTGGGAGGGAAATTGGGAGGTAAATTGGGGAAAGAAAGCCAAATTACCGCCATGCTTGTCTCTTCTTCCGGAGTAAACCCTATATCCCATTTGAAAGTTCTCATCAAGAAGGATTTGGAGTTCTCCTTTATCCAAAAATTAGGCCTTGACATCAAAGTGACATAGTCTTCTTCGATTGAACATCGAATCAACACATGCCTATTGTGCAAAAGCCCAATATTCACTTCCGCTTTCAATGAACATTGCTTAGGAATAGTCGTCCTCAAGAAAGCAATAGATGGCATTCCATGACAAAACTTACCAACTACGGCATACTTCAAATCTTGTTGTTCCACCATAGATGCAACTTCTTGATTAGTAAACCGAATTGTTGGCTCGCCATGAAGGTAGGTGATTGGTTTTTGTGGAATTGAGGGAGTAGGGTTTCGGCCAAGAGAGTTCTCGGCCAAGCCATTACCGCCGCCAATTTTGTGGGAGTTGGTGACGATATTGGAGTATGAAATAGGTTGGGGAATGGTCGCGGGAGGTTGGGTGACCTCGGGAGGAGGCCACCCAGTTGCCGTCACGGCCAGGATGGCCGGAAAATGGTCGAAGGCTTGGGGAAGTTGACACGCCGAAAATCGCCTCTCCTAGAGAGCGTTTTTTCGGACCGTGTTTCGGTGAAAAGTGGGGTTTAGGGTTTGGGGTTTAGGGTTTAGGGTTTAGGGTTTAGGGTTTAGGGTTTAGGGTTTAGGGTTTAGGGTTTAGGGTTTAGAAGCCACAGCCTCTCGGCTTGTGGAGTTTTATTAATAACATAAAAGGAAAACATGGGGCCCCATAGGGGAAGTACAAGCAGGGGGGAGACTTCCTATACCCCCACCTGGCTACTCCTATAGAGGCAAGCCTCCTAGCCAGAATGTAAAAAGAAAGAACTAGCTAAAACTAGATATTCTATGATCATCATAGAGTTTATAATACACTCTATGATGATATGACAAATGATGATACTAACATAGAGAAAAACTAATATAAGAACAAAGCTATCTTCTACCTCTGGCCTTATAAAGTCTTCAATACGGTGTACCTTTTCTTGTGCATCTTCCAAGTATGTATGAAATTGAGTCATCCTTTACGTGCATATGTCATTCGGGTACGCTTGCCTGTTCCTTGCTCTTCTACTTCTTCTTGGGCCGGGTGTGAATGCGTGCTATCTATCTTCGTTGATTCATTCATGTCTTCGCATTCGACTTTCCATAGGTGCCTTTCCTTTGTCAAGCCCTCTCTAGTTTGTCTTCATTGTCCGACTTCCACCTCTTCATCATCACCCCATTTCCTCTCTTCACTACTAGCGGTGGGTAAATCTAAGCACTCTTGATTTAGCACTACTAATTTGCTAGGAGGCGAAATCCGATGTGGTAGGAAAGATGGCATACTTGGCATTGGATTAGGTTGTGAATTATTAATTGAGTTTGGGCTTGAAATTGGGTTTGTGTATTTTATTGTTGTGGGCCCCGCGGGAGTGTGTGGACTTGGGCTCGGGTGGGGGGCCGTGTGGGTGTGGGGCGGGTTCGGGTTGGGTTGTTGGGCGAGAGGGCTCTTTGGGTTGGGTGCCGAGTTAGAAATTTGTTTCGGGTAGGGTTCGGTTAGGGGTTTCTCGGTTAGGGTTTCGGGTAGTGTAGGGTTAGGGTTTGACGGCGGCAAAGCCGAATTTGCGCCGGATTCGGGGGGATTTACGGTGGCGGGGTGTTTCGGGATGCGTGATTTCCGGAGTAGGATTTTGTGGGGTCGGGTTCGGGGTCGGGTCGACCGGGAATTGGGTAGAGTTGGGCAATTGTGCCCTAACCCCGGTTTAGGGTTAGGGTTAGGGGCGGCGGAAATAGGGTTTATTGGCGGTTCCGGTAGGATAGGTGGGTTTCGGGGTGGTTTCGACGGGGTTTCCGGTGGTTTGGGTCGCCGGAGCGCGGTTTTGGTTCGGGTTGGGTGGGTTAGGGCTAGGGTTTCCCAACCCCCGGTATTGGATTAGGGTTTATTGGGGCGGTATTAGGGTTTGGGCCGATTCGGGAGAATGGGCCGGTTTCGGGTAGGGTTTCCGGTAGGTGTCTCGACGGAAATTGGTGATTTGATTGGGGGGGGGTGTGTTTCCGATGGTGATGATGCCGAATCTTTGTTTCGGTCGGTAGAATGCCAATTTCGGTGAGGATTTGGGTGAGAATATTTGTTTTGAGGAAGAGGCTATATTTCCAACATCCGAAACCACCACGAGGGGTTGTTTCGATCACCGGAGTAGAATTTTCCATCAAATCCAAAGGCTGTTTTTGGTGGTTTTGTTTTTTTCTTTTGTGAGTTACGGTAGTCCATTCCTGGGGGGGGTTTGGGGCCGTAGGTAGTGGTTTTGGGTTAGGGTTTTGACGGCTAGGGTTTGTAGGGGGTAGAGTAGGGTTAGGAGCCTTACCTTTTGCCGCCGCCACCACTGAATCTTCTCCGTGATTCCTCTTTTCCGGTTGTAATTCCGGGTGTTCCTTCCAACATCCTTGAAGATCATGTCCTTGCAACATACAAGTAGTGCAATATTTGGGTAGGAAATCATAACGAATCTTGTATGACATTGTTTCCATCTCCTCCCCATTCATGATTTGTATGTTATACCTTTGTGGGTGTTCTTGTAGCAAATCGGCTTCCACCTTGACCCTAGCACAACTAGGTCTTGTTTTGTTCAAAGTAGCCGCATCAATTGCAATTGGCCTCCCCACCGCCGAAGCTATGGAGAATAAAATC
Organism: Anisodus tanguticus; assembly: GCA_034509755.1. Classification (NCBI taxonomy): domain Eukaryota; kingdom Viridiplantae; phylum Streptophyta; class Magnoliopsida; order Solanales; family Solanaceae; genus Anisodus; species Anisodus tanguticus. The sequence goes on along the minus strand of CM067553.1, from coordinate 58,796 downwards.
GATGGGACATAGAAATTGGGAGGTAAATTGGGGAAAGAAAGCCAAATTACCGCCATGCTTGTCTCTTCTTCCGGAGTAAACCCTATATCCCATTTGAAAGTTCTCATCAAGAAGGATTTGGAGTTCTCCTTTATCCAAAAATTAGGCCTTGACATCAAAGTGACATAGTCTTCTTCGATTGAACATCGAATCAACACATGCCTATTGTGCAAAAGCCCAATATTCACTTCCGCTTTCAATGAACATTGCTTAGGAATAGTCGTCCTCAAGAAAGCAATAGATGGCATTCCATGACTAAACTTACCAACTACGGCATACTTCAAATCTTGTTGTTCCACCATAGATGCAACTTCTTGATTAGTAAACCGAATTGTTGGCTCGCCATGAAGGTAGGTGATTGGTTTTTGTGGAATTGAGGGAGTAGGGTTTCGGCCAAGAGAGTTCTCGGCCAAGCCATTACCGCCGCCAATTTTGTGGGAGTTGGTGACGATATTGGAGTATGAAATAGGTTGGGGAATGGTCGCGGGAGGTTGGGTGACCTCGGGAGGAGGCCACCCAGTTGCCGTCACGGCCAGGATGGCCGGAAAATGGTCGAAGGCTTGGGGAAGTTGACACGCCGAAAATCGCCTCTCCTAGAGAGCGTTTTTTCGGACCGTGTTTCGGTGGGGTTTAGGGTGGGGTTTTGGGGTTTAGGGTTTAGGGTTTAGGGTTTAGGGTTTAGGGTTTAGGGTTTAGGGTTTAGGGTTTAGGGTTTAGGGTTTAGGGTTTAGGGTTTAGGGTTTAGAAGCCACAGCCTCTCGGCTTGTGGAGTTTTATTAATAACATAAAAGGAAAACATGGGGCCCCATAGGGGAAGTACAAGCAGGGGGGAGACTTCCTATACCCCCCCCTGGCTACTCCTATAGAGGCAAGCCTCCTAGCCAGAATGTAAAAAGAAAGAACTAGCTAAAACTAGATATTCTATGATCATCATAGAGTTTATAATACACTCTATGATGATATGACAAATGATGATACTAACATAGAGAAAAACTAATATAAGAACAAAGCTATCTTCTACCTCTGGCCTTATAAAGTCTTCAATACGGTGTACCTTTTCTTGTGCATCTTCCAAGTATGTATGAAATTGAGTCATCCTTTACGTGCATATGTCATTCGGATGCTTGCACTGTTCCTTGCTCTTCTACTTCTTCTTGGGCGGGTGTGAATGCCGTGCTATCTTCGTTGATTCATTCATGTCTTGACATTCGACTTTCCATAGGTGCCTTTCCTTTGTCAAGCCCTCTAGAGATTTGTCTTCATTGTCCATGACTTCCACCTCTTCATCATCACCCCATTTCCTCTCTTCACTACTAGCGGTGGGTAAATCTAAGCACGCTTGATTTAGCACTACTAATTTGCTAGGAGGCGAAATCCGATGTGGTAGGAAAGATGGCATACTTGGAATTGGATTAGGTTGTGAATTATTAATTGAGTTTGGGCTTGAAATTGGGTTTGTGTATTTTATTGTTGTGGGCCCCGCGGGAGTGTGTGGACTTGGGCTCGGGTGGGGGGGCCGTGTGGGTGTGGGGCCGGGTTTCGGGTTGGGTTGGGCGAGAGGGGGCTTTGGGTTGGGTGCGGGTTAGGGGCTGTTTCGGGTAGGGTTCGGTTAGGGGTTTCTCGGTTAGGGTTTCGGGTAGTGTAGGGTTAGGGTTTGACGGCGGCAAAGCCGAATTTGCGCCGGATTCGGGGGGATTTTACGGTGGCGGGGTGTTCCGGGATGCGTGATTTCGGAGTAGGATTTTGTGGGGTCGGGTTCGGGGGCGGGTCGACCGGAATTGGGTAGAGTTGGGCAATTGTGCCCTAACCTCGGTTTAGGGTTAGGGTTAGGGGCGGCGGAAATAGGGTTTATTGGCGGTTCCGGTAGGATAGGTGGGTTTCGGGGTGGTTTTCGACGGGGTTTCGGTGGTTTGGGTCGCCGGAGCTGCGGTTTTTGGTTCCGGGTTGGGTGGGTTAGGGCTAGGGTTTCCCAACCCCGGTATTGGATTAGGGTTTATTGGGGCGGTATTAGGGTTTGGGCCTGATTCCGGGAGAATGGGCCGGTTTCCGGTAGGGTTTCCGGTAGGTGTCTCGACGGAAATTGGCGATTTGATGGGGGGGGTTTGTGTTTCGACGGTGATGATGCCAGAATCACTGTTTCAGTCGGTAGAATGCCAATTTCAGTGAGGATTTGGGTGAGAATAGGCTGTTTTGAGGAAGAGGCTATATTTCCAACATCCGAAACCACCTGAGGGGTTGTTTCAGTCGCCGGAGTAGAATTTTCCATCAAATCCAAAGGCTGTTTTTGGTGGTTTTGTTTTTTTCTTTTGTGAGTTACGGTAGTCCATTCCTGGGGGGGGGGGTTTGGGGCCGTAGGTAGTGGTTTTGGGTTAGGGTTTTGACGGCTAGGGTTGGTAGGGGGTAGAGTAGGGTTAGGAGCCTTACCTTTTGCCGCCGCCACCACTGAATCTTCACCGTGATTCCTCTTTTCCGGTTGCAATTCCGGGTGTTCCTTCCAACATCCTTGAAGATCATGTCCTTGCAACATACAAGTAGTGCAATATTTGGGTAGGAAATCATAACGAATCTTGTATGACATTGTTTCCATCTCCTCCCCATTCATGATTTGTATGTTATACCTTTGTGGGTGTTCTTGTAGCAAATCGGCTTCCACCTTGACCCTAGCACAACTAGGTCTTGTTTTGTTCAAAGTAGCCGCATCAATTGCAATTGGCCTCCCCACCGCCGAAGCTATGGAGAATAAAATCGATGGGACATAGAAATTGGGAGGTAAATTGGGGAAAGAAAGCCAAATTACCGCCATGCTTGTCTCTTCTTCCGGAGTAAACCCTATATCCCATTTGAAAGTTCTCATCAAGAAGGATTTGGAGTTCTCCTTTATCCAAAAATTAGGCCTTGACATCAAAGTGACATAGTCTTCTTCGATTGAACATCGAATCAACACATGCCTATTGTGCAAAAGCCCAATATTCACTTCCGCTTTCAATGAACATTGCTTAGGAATAGCCGTCCTCAAGAAAGCAATAGATGGCATTCCATGACTAAACTTACCAACTACGGCATACTTCAAATCTTGTTGTTCCACCATAGATGCAACTTCTTGATTAGTAAACCGAATTGTTGGCTCGCCATGAAGGTAGGTGATTGGTTTTTGTGGAATTGAGGGAGTAGGGTTTCGGCCAAGAGAGTTCTCGGCCAAGCCATTACCGCCGCCAATTTTGTGGGAGTTGGTGACGATATTGGAGTATGAAATAGGTTGGGGAATGGTCGCGGGAGGTTGGGTGACCTCGGGAGGAGGCCACCCAGTTGCCGTCACGGCCAGGATGGCCGGAAAATGGTCGAAGGCTTGGGGAAGTTGACACGCCGAAAATCGCCTCTCCTAGAGAGCGTTTTTTCGGACCGTGTTTCGGTGGGGTTTAGGGTGGGGTTTTGGGGTTTAGGGTTTAGGGTTTAGGGTTTAGGGTTTAGGGTTTAGAAGCCACAGCCTCTCGGCTTGTGGAGTTTTATTAATAACATAAAAGGAAAACATGGGGCCCCATAGGGGAAGTACAAGCAGGGGGGAGACTTCCTATACCCCCACCTGGCTACTCCTATAGAGGCAAGCCTCCTAGCGAATGTAAAAAGAAAGAACTAGCTAAAACTAGATATTCTATGATCATCATAGAGTTTATAATACACTCTATGATGATATGACAAATGATGATACTAACATAGAGAAAAACTAATATAAGAACAAAGCTATCTTCTACCTCTGGCCTTATAAAGTCTTCAATACGGTGTACCTTTTCTTGTGCATCTTCCAAGTATGTATGAAATTGAGTCATCCTTTACGTGCATATGTCATTCGGATGCTTGCTGTTCCTTGCTCTTCTACTTCTTCTTGGGCGGTGTGAATGCCGTGCTATCTTTCGTTGATTCATTCATGTCTTGACATTCGACTTTCCATAGGTGCCTTTCCTTTGTCAAGCCCTCTAGAGTGTCTTCATTGTCCGCGACTTCCACCTCTTCATCATCACCCCATTTCCTCTCTTCACTACTAGCGGTGGGTAAATCTAAGCACGCTTGATTTAGCACTACTAATTTGCTAGGAGGCGAAATCCGATGTGGTAGGAAAGATGGCATACTTGGAATTGGATTAGGTTGTGAATTATTAATTGAGTTTGGGCTTGAAATTGGGTTTGTGTATTTTATTGTTGTGGGCCCCGCGGGAGTGTGTGGACTTGGGCTCGGGTGGGGGGGCCGTGTGGGTGTGGGGCCGGGTTTCGTTCGGGTTGGGTTGGGCGAGGGGCTGCTATTTGGGTTGGGTGCCGGGTTAGGGCTGTTTCGGGTAGGGTTCCGATTAGGGGTTTCTCGGTTAGGGTTTCGGGTAGTGTAGGGTTAGGGTTTGACGGCGGCAAAGGCGAATTTGCGCCGGATTCGGGGGGATTTACGGTGGCGGGGTGTTTCGGGATGCGTGATTTCGGAGTAGGATTTTGTGGGGTCGGGTTCGGGGCGGGTCGACCGGAATTGGGTAGAGTTGGGCAATTGTGCCCTAACCTCGGTTTAGGGTTAGGGTTAGGGGCGGCGGAAATAGGGTTTATTGGCGGTTCGGTAGGATAGGTGGGTTTCGGGGTGGTTTCGACGGGGTTTCCGGTGGTTTGGGTCGCCGGAGTCTGCGGTTTTTGGTTCGGGTTGGGTGGGTTAGGGCTAGGGTTTCCCAACCCCGGTATTGGATTAGGGTTTATTGGGGCGGTATTAGGGTTTGGGCACGATTCCGGGAGAATGGGCCGGTTTCGGTAGGGTTTCGGTAGGTGTCTCGACGGAAATTGGGCGATTTGATGGGGGAAATTTGTGTTTCGACGGTGATGATGCAGAATCACTTTGTTTCGGTCGGTAGAATGCCAATTTCGGTGAGGATTTGGGTGAGAATAGAGAATTTGTTTTGAGGAAGAGGCTATATTTCCAACATCCGAAACCACCCGAGGGGTTGTTTCGATCGCCGGAGTAGAATTTTCCATCAAATCCAAAGGTCGTTTTTGGTGGTTTTGTTTTTTTCTTTTGTGAGTTACGGTAGTCCATTCTGGGGGGTTTGGGGCCGTAGGTAGTGGTTTTGGGTTAGGGTTTTGACGGCTAGGGTTGGTAGGGGGTAGAGTAGGGTTAGGAGCCTTACCTTTTGCCGCCGCCACCACTGAATCTTCACCGTGATTCCTCTTTTCCGGTTGCAATTCCGGGTGTTCCTTCCAACATCCTTGAAGATCATGTCCTTGCAACATACAAGTAGTGCAATATTTGGGTAGGAAATCATAACGAATCTTGTATGACATTGTTTCCATCTCCTCCCCATTCATGATTTGTATGTTATACCTTTGTGGGTGTTCTTGTAGCAAATCGGCTTCCACCTTGACCCTAGCACAACTAGGTCTTGTTTTGTTCAAAGTAGCCGCATCAATTGCAATTGGCCTCCCCACCGCCGAAGCTATGGAGAATAAAATCGATGGGACATAGAAATTGGGAGGTAAATTGGGGAAAGAAAGCCAAATTACCGCCATGCTTGTCTCTTCTTCCGGAGTAAACCCTATATCCCATTTGAAAGTTCTCATCAAGAAGGATTTGGAGTTCTCCTTTATCCAAAAATTAGGCCTTGACATCAAAGTGACATAGTCTTCTTCGATTGAACATCGAATCAACACATGCCTATTGTGCAAAAGCCCAATATTCACTTCCGCTTTCAATGAACATTGCTTAGGAATAGCCGTCCTCAAGAAAGCAATAGATGGCATTCCATGACTAAACTTACCAACTACGGCATACTTCAAATCTTGTTGTTCCACCATAGATGCAACTTCTTGATTAGTAAACCGAATTGTTGGCTCGCCATGAAGGTAGGTGATTGGTTTTTGTGGAATTGAGGGAATAGGGTTTCGGCCAAGAGAGTTCTCGGCCAAGCCATTACCGCCGCCAATTTTGTGGGAGTTGGTGACGATATTGGAGTATGAAATAGGTTGGGGAATGGTCGCGGGAGGTTGGGTGACCTCGGGAGGAGGCCACCCAGTTGCCGTCACGGCCAGGATGGCCGGAAAATGGTCGAAGGCTTGGGGAAGTTGACACGCCGAAAATCGCCTCTCCTAGAGAGCGTTTTTTCGGACCGTGTTTCGGTGGGGTTTTGGGGTTTAGGGTTTAGGGTTTAGTTTTTTTTTTTTGAAGCCACAGCCTCGCGGCATGTGGTATTTTATTAATAATATAAAGAAAAAACAGGGTGCCCCAAAGGGGAAGTACAAGCAGGGGGGACTCATCCTATTACCCCACTATACTATCCTATAAGGCCTAGGAATAAAAATCTAACAAGAATGTAGAAAAAAAGAACTCGACAGAACCAAATATTCTATGATCATCATAGAGTTTATAATACACTCTATGATGATATTACAAATGATGATGCTAACATAGTGAAGAAATAATATAAGCACGCAAGTACGATTATTTACCTCCGGTCTTATAAAATCCTCCATATGCGGCATCTCTTCCTTATCATTCTCCAAATATTCCTGAAATTTAATCATAATCATAATCATAATCAAACTCTCCGGGTATACGATAGGGGTTTCTTTCTCTGGCTTTTTCTCTTTCTCTGGCGCATCTCCACTCAAACATCTTTTTTTTTTTTTCACTGATTGTCCTGACTCGCTCAAAGAAAGCTGCAATGGCAATTGGTGAAAGCTCCTTCTTCTGAACAATTATTTGTCCTGGCTGGTCTACCGAAGCATCCTCACCCAATTCCTTTTCCCCTACCTCCATTTCTTCCTCCTCTACCTCATCCCCATCTGCCTCCTCATCAGTTACGTCCTCTCCGTCTGTCTCACACCATTTCCTCCTAGCACTAGAAGTGACTGACGGGGTCTTGGTATGGCTGATGGAGGGGATGTCAGAGTTGGATTTATTAAGGGTACAAGGCTGAGGTGAAAGTGATAGATGGGGGTCGAAGGGGATTGGATTGTATGCTAAGGCTGCAGGATTTAGTTTTGCTTGTGAATTTGGGTTGAAGTTGGAGCCCGAATCTGAAAGGGAAGGGCTTGCATTATTGGGTTGGATAATTTGTGTATTTGGGCTTAGATTTTCGGAATGGGTATTTTTAGATTGGGCCGAATTTAAATTAGGTTGGGCCGAGAGGGGTGTGGGGTTGTGAGGTGGGCTCGGGTTGGGGAGGGGTTCGGGTTGATCGGGTACGGTCCGGTAGTGGGTTGCGGGTCGGGCAGGGTTTCAGGGTCAGGGGTAGTTTCGGGAATAGGGTTTTCTGGTGGGTTGGGTGGCGGTGGTTTAGGGTTTATGGTTTCGGGTAGTATCGGTTTAGGGTTTTGGGGCGGTTTTGGGTAGGAATTGGTGTCGGGGGTAGTGGTTTGAGGTGGAGGGATGGCGGAAAAAATTTCCGACACCTGAGAGGTGGCAGCAGGGTGGTTTTCTGGCAGTAGGGCAGTTTTGGTAGTGGTTTCAAGGGAGGTGGTATTAGGGTTAGGGTTTGGAAGGGGGTTTAGGGTCAATGGGGGCCCAATGAGGGTGGCGGCTGGTAGGGATACTGGAGGTTGGTTTCCGGGATCAGGGGTGGTCGCCGGTAGGGTTTCCGGTATGTTTCCGGCGCCGCCTAGGGTTCCGGTTAGGTTTCCGGTAGGGTTTCCGGCGCCGTCAAGGATTCCGGTAGGGTTTCCGGCGTCGGAAATTTTAGGGAGGTCATTTTTTGGTGGGAATTCGATTTCCGACACCTGGGCAGCGTTTCCGATAGCCCTAGGTCGTGAACCACTGTTCCGTGGACCGGAATCACGTTCCAGAGGCTTTTGTGGGAGGTTTTTGATTTTGTTTCTTGTTTTTTCTGGATTTTCCGGTAACTGTTATCCAGTTGTTGGATGGGGGGGGGGGGGTATTAACGCATTGGTTTTTGAGATAGGGGCTTGTTGGCTTGGGATAGACGAAGAGGGAGAGGGGTTGGAGACCTTACCTTTGCCTATTGTCGCCGCCGACGCCTCCTTGCCGCCATCAACTGCTTTAAAATTTTCCGGCCTCAATTCTGGCTTGAGATTCCAACATCCATTAACATCATGCCCTTGAAGCTTGCAATTAGTACAATATTTTGGCTTGAAGTCATATCTAATTCTTTGAAATTCGGTTGTGATTCCATCTCCTTCTCCCACTTGAATTACAATATGTTGGGGATGGCTTTTTAGCAAATCAAATTCCACTTTGACTCTAGCACAACTTGGCCTTGTTTTATTCAAAGTGGCCGCATCAATGGCAATTGGGGAACCCACTGCCGCCGCCAAAGAGAAAAGGGTAGTCTCTCCATAGTAATGTGGGGATAATCCGGGGAATGAAATCCATCCATACGCAAATCTACTCTCCTCCGCCGGATTAAAAGATGCATCCCATTTGAAGGTTCTCATCAAATAGGGTCTAGTCTTCTCCTTAATCTCAAAAGTTTGTCTTGACATCAAAGTGTCAAAATCTTCACCAATTGTGCATCTAATCAATACATGCCTATCACAAAGCAAACCAATACGTACCTCCGCCTTCAATCCACATTGCTTTGGGATGGCATTCCGTAGGAAAGCTATGTCGGGCCATCCATGGCTAAACTTTCCAACAATTGCGAGAGTTAATTCTTGGTGATGAATCATCACCTCGACTTCCTTCTTCTCAAACCTAATTGTAGGCTCACCATGCAGGTAAACAATAGGCTTGATTGGGATTGGAATTGACATGGGAGAGGGGTCGCCGCAAGGCCTTGGGTTTCCGCCATTGGCAGTTTCGGGAATCTGCAATGGCGGGATGGTTGGGGATGATTTGAAGAGCTGTGAGTAGTCTAGGGGTTGCGCGGGGATGGAGGGGTGATGGCCGACCTCAGGAGGAGGCCGGCCAGTGGCCGGAATGGCCATCAAATGCCGGGAAGGCTTTGGGAGTTGGGTCGCCGAAAATCGCCTCAAGTTGAGAGCGTTTTCGCGGACGGGGTTTAGGGTTTAGGGTTTAGGGTTTAGGGTTTAGGGTTTAGGGTTTATGGTTTTAGGGTTTAGGGTTTAGGGTTTAGGGTTTAGGGTTTATGGTTTTAGGGTTTAGGGTTTTTTTTTTTTTTTTTTTGAAGCCACTGCCTCGCGGCTTGTGGAATTTTATTAATAATAAACAGAAAGACAAGGGGCCCCAAAGGGGAAGTACAAGTAGGGGGGACTCATCCTATTACCCCACAAGACTATCCTATAAGGCCTAAACAGAAGACTAACCTGAATGAAGGAAAAAGGAACTTGAAAATATCAAGTATTTAATGATCATCATAGAGTTTATAATGCACTCTATGATGATGTTACAAATGATGATACTAAGATAAAGAAGAACTAACAAGAGGACAAAGCTATAGACTACCTCTGGCCTGATGAAGTCTTCAATATGATGTACCTTTTCTTGCTCATCCTCTAAATATGTATGAAATTGTATCATTCTGGGAAGTTCGGAGTATTGCCCTTCTACGAAAAGCTCTTTTCGCTCTCTTACTTCTTATAGGTTCGGGGCTCTACCCGCTGCATTATACTTGGGAGTCTGTACAGACCCCGTATCACCAGTAGTAAAGGATGAAGATGAAGATACCTGTGACTGTACCTCCTGTGCTTTGTCTAGCTGCTTCATTACTGATCTGGCCCTTGGTGCTTCTAAGACATAATCAGCCGGATCCTTGAACATGGTTGTCAAAGCCTCTGTCGTGCCCTCAAGTTCCAACCCCTCCTTTGTTGTGAATCCTAGCATCCTCAGTGCCCGTGGATGCAAAATATTCGCATCAAGTCGCACTATAGGTGTGTCGGAATCAATTGAGCCAACCGGGGACCTTGGCTCTCTAAAGTCCATAGTGATTTGGGCATATCCTTCTTCATCTGATTCGGCTTCCTCCTCAACACAAGCATCACCCCACTTCCTCCTTTCACTACTTGAGGTAGGCAACTCAACACAAGATTGATTAAGCTTAACCAAACCTTCAAAGGAGTTTAAGGTACAAATAGGAGTGTATGTAGGTGCTTGGGGATTTAAGCACGAATTTGGCTTTTGGTTTGGGTTAATATTGGGTCTCGGGTTTTGGGCTAATGGGCCGAGGGGGGTGTCAAATTGGGTAGGGTTAGGTCTCGGGTTGGGGGGTGGTATCGATTGGGCCGAAGTTGGGTTGGGTTCGGGTAATGGGCCCACAGTTTTAGTGTGTGGGCCGGGTCGATTTCCAGAACTGGGTGGGTATGTTGGGTGACCCGAAACCACTGTGGTAAGTGGTTTCGGGTTTTTAGGAATTGGGCCGGGTAGGGTTACATTCTCGGGTAGGGTTTTTTGTGGTGGTTTAGGGTGTGTGTGGTGGTTTCGGGTAAGTTGGGTGGCGGGAGTTGCTGGAGGGGGCCCGGAATGGGTTTAGGGGTTTAGGGTTTAGGGTTTAGGGGTTTAGGGGTTCAGGGTTCAGGGTTCAGGGTTCGGTGGTTCGGGGTTCGTGGTTCGGGGTTCGTGGTTCGTGGTTGTGGTTGTGGTTCGTGGTTCGGTGGTTCGTGGTTCGGGTTCAGGGTTTAGGGTTTAGGGTTTAGGTTTTTTTGAAGCCACAGCCTCGCAGCTTGTGGTATTTTATTAATAATAAAAAAGAAAGACAAGGGGCCCCAAAGGGGAAGTACAAGCAGGGGGGACTCATCCTATTACCCCACAAGACTATCCTATAAGGCCTAAAAAAAGAAAACTAACCTGAATGAAGGAAAAAGGAACTTGAAAATATCAAGTATTTAATGATCATCACAGAGTTTATAATGCACTCTATGATGAGGTTACATATGATGATACTAAGATAAAGAAGAACTAACAAGAGGACAAAGCTATGTACTACCTCTGGCCTGATGAAGTCTTCAATATGATGTACCTTTTCTTGCTCTTCCTCAATATATGTATGAAATTGTATCATTGCTGGATTGATCGGAGTAGTGCCCTTCGGCGAAACGCTCTTAGTGCCCTTGCACTTCTCATAGGCTCGGGGGCCCGACCTAATGCATTATATGTCGGGGTCGACACCTTCTCAATCGGTCTGTATACTGTGGCCGCTGGGCTATGTATAGACACAGTATCACCAGTAGTAAAAGATGATGATGAAGATACCTGTGAATGTACCTCCTGTGCTCTGTCTAGCTGCTTCATTACTGATCTGGCCCTTGGTGCTTCTAAGACATAATCAGCCGGATCCTTGAACATGGTTGTCAAAGCCTCTGTCATGCCCTCAAGTTCCAATCCCTCCTTTGTTGTGAATCCTAGCATCCTCAGTGCCCTTGGATGCAATATTGTCGCATCAAGTCGCACTATAGGTGTGTCTGAGTCAATTGAGCCAACCGGGGACCTTGGCTCTCTAAAGTCCATAGTGATTTGGGCATACCCTTCTTCATCTGATTCGGCTTCCTCCTCTACACAATCATCACCCCACTTCCTCCTTTCACTACTTGAGGTAGGCAACTCAACACAAGATTGATTGAGCTTAACCAAACCTTCAAAGGAGTTTAAGGTACAAATAGGAGTGTATGTAGATGCTTGGGTATTTAAGCACGAATTTGGCTTTTGGTTTGGGTTAATAATGGGTCTCGGGTTTTGGGCTAATGGGCCGAGGGGGGGTCTCGGGTATGGTTTGATCCCGGGTTGGGGGGTGGTGTCGGTTGGGCCGAGGGGTCAAAAAACAGTGGGTTGGGTTCGGATTGTGAGCCCACGTTAGGGTTGGGCTGGTTTTGAGCGGGTGGGCCGGGTCGGGTTGCAAACCTGGGTGGGTAGTTTGGGTGACCCGAAACCACTGTTGGGAGTGGTTTAGGGTTTTGAGGATTTGGGCCGGGTAGGGTTAGGTTCTCGGGTAGGGTTTCTTGTAGCGGTTTAGGGTTTTGGGTGGTAGTTTCGGGTAGGCTGGGTGGCGGCGGCTGCTGGGAGGGGGTCGGAATACCAGGGGGGTTTCCGGTGATTGTTTCCGGTAACCCAGAAAGGTTTCCGATGGTAGGGGGTTGAGGGGTAGCGGTTTTAGGGTTAGGGTTTTGCGGGAGGGCAGTTTCGGGGTTAGGGTTTACCGGGTGGGTAGTGGTTTGCGGCGGGATGGTGGTATTAGGGTTTAGGGGACTGGTGGTGGTTTCCGGTAGGGTTTGAAGTCGGGATTCTGTTTCCGGCACGGAAAATTGCCGGAATCACTGTTTTTTCCGTCGGAACAGTAATTCTGTTGGGTTTTTGAGGAAATTTCGTATTTTGGAGAGTGGCTTTTTTGGTTTTCTTGCCCAGAACAGTGGTCCATTCATTGGGTGGTGGGTGGTTTTGCGATTTCGAAGGGAGGTGGGGTTCAGGGGGGCTAGGGTTCGAAGATGAAGGGTTAGGGTTTGAGGCCTTACCTTGACTCAATTCGCGCCGCCGCCGAAGCTCCACCATTTGAGTTTTCTTTTTTCGGCTTCAATTCTGGATGAAGATTCCAACACCCATGAGTATCGTGCCCTTGCAGTTTACAATTGGGACAATACTTGGGTAAGAAATCATATCTAATCTTGCCGGAGTGAGTCTTAGATCCTTCTCCTTCTCCAATTTGAATATTGTATCTTGTTGGGTGCTCCTTCCTCAAATCTGCTTCAACCTTAACCCTAGCACAACTAGGGCGTGTCTTATTCTTGGTGGCAGCATCAATGGCTATGGGCTTGCCGACCGAAGATGCCAAGGAAAGCAGTATTGATTCAACAAAGAAATTTGGGGCCAAATTGGGAAACGAAATCCAAATTACGGCTAGGCTTGTCTCCTCTTCCGGATTAAACCACATATCCCATTTGAAAGTTCTCATCAAAAAGGATTTCGATTGTTCCTTAATCCAAAAGCTTGGCCGAGACATCAAAGACACATAATCTTCTTCAATTGTGCATCGAATCAAAATGTGTCTATTGTGCAAGAGACCAACCTTAACATCTGCCTTCATTTCACATTGTTTCGGTATCGCCATTCTCAAGAAGTTGAGGTCTGGCATACCATGGCTGAACTTGCCTATCACGGCAAAGTTCAAATCTTGTTGTTCAATCGTCAAAGCAACCTCTTGGTGGCTAAGTCGTATGGTGGGCTCGCCATGAAGATAGTGGATGGGCTTCCTAGGAAGGTCGAAGGAAGGTAGGTTTCCGCCATGGCTATGGTCGCCTATGGCAGAATTGGAAAGTTTAAACAGATTTGCGAAAGTAGTGGGTTGGGGGTTGCTAGGGGTTGTCGTAGGGGGCTGGACGACCTCAGGGGGAGGCCGTCCAGTGGCCACCATGGCTATCGGAGGGTGGAGGAGCTTCGGTTTTTGGTTTTCTAGGAATGACGCCGGAAATCGCCCCTTTCCTTGGGAGCGTTTTCCGTAGCGTGTTTCGAAGAAAAGTAGGGTTCAGGGTTTAGGGTTCAGGGTTCAGGGTTCAGGGTTCAGGGTTCGGTGGTTCGGGTTCGTGGTTCGTGGTTCGTGGTTCGGGTTCGTGGTTGTGGTTTAGGGTTTAGGGTTTAGGGTTTAGGGTTTAGGGTTTTTTGAAGCCACAGCCTCGCAGCATGTGGTATTTTATTAATAATATAAAGAAAAACAAGGGGCCCCAAAGGGAAAGTACAAGCAGGGGGGACTCATCCTATTACCCCACTATACTATCCTATAAGGCCTAGGAATAAAAAAACTAACAAGAATGTAGAAAAAAGAACTCGACAGAACCAAATATTCTATGATCATCATAGAGTTTATAATACACTCTATGATGATATTACAAATGATGATGCTAACATAGTGAAGAAATAATATAAGCACGCAGGTACGATTATTTACCTCCGGTCTTATAAAATCCTCCATATGCGGCATCTCTTCCTTATCATTCTCCAAATATTCCTGAAATTTAATCATAATCATAATCATAATCAAACTCTCCGGGTATACGATAGGGGTTTCTTTCTCTGGCTTTTTCATTTTCTCTGGCGCATCTCCACTCAAACATCTTTTTCTTTTTTGCACTGATTGCTCTGACCCGCTCAAAAAAAGCTTCAATGGCAATTGGTGAAGGCTCCTTCTCCTGAGCAACTAGTTGTCCTGGCTGGTCTACCGAAGCATCCTCACCCAATTCCTGCTCCTCTACCTCCATTTCTTCCTCCTCTACCTTATCCCCATCTGCCTCCTCATCAGTTACATCCTCTCCGTCTGTCTCACACCATTTCCTCCTAGCAATAGAAGTGACTGACGGGGTCCTGGTATGGCTGGCGGATGGGATGTCAGAGTTGGATTTATTAAGGGTACAGGGCTGAGGTGAAAGTGATAGATGTGGGTCGAATGGGATTGGATTGTATGCTAAGGCAGCAGGATTTAGTTTTGCTTGTGAATTTGGGTTGAAGTTGGAGCCCGAATCCGAAAGGGATGGGCTTGCATTATTGGGTTGGATAATTTGGGTATTTGGGCTTGGGTTTGGAATAGATATAATTGGGCTCGGGTAAGATGGGATTGGGCTCGGGTTGGGGGTATGCGGGTGGGCTAGGGGTGTCGGGTTAGGGCTAGGGTGGGGCAGCCCAATTAGGGGAACGGGTAGGGTTTCGATTGGGCTTCCGAAAACCACCAATGACGGCGGTTTAGGGTTTTGGGTAAGTGGTGGCGGGTGGTTTTGGGCGGGTGGTTTCGGCGAACCAGTGGGGTTTCCGATGGGGGGATCCGATGGGGCTGGGTAGGTAATCAGGTGGGTCGGGTAGGGTTATCGAAGTGGGTAGGGTTTGCGGTAATTCCGGCTAGGGTTTCTGGCGGCGAATCAGCGGTTTTTCGCTGATTGCCGCTGGAAAGAGGAGAGGCAGTGGTTGCTTCGGTCGCCGGAATTATGGCATTTCCGGTAGGTATTTCTGTAGACAGTGATGTAGGGTTGTGAGTGTTAGGGTTGGGGTTTACCGCTTTTGTTGTTTTAGGGTTTTGGTGGGCGGTTTTAGGGTTTGTGGGTGGTTTTGTTGGGATGGAAGGGTTTCCGGTAGGGTTTTTGTTGGGGTTTCCGGCAGCAACCTTCGATACTGTTGTGGATACGGTGGGAACAATTTTTCCGATCCTACCATTGGCCGGAATCACTGTTCCAGCCGCCTGAACAGTAGCAGATGGCTGATTTCGGTTTTGAACATGGTTTTTCTTGTGTTTTTTGTTTGTAATTGTGACCCAACCTTGATGAAAGTTAGGGATAGAGTTGGTGATTTTAGGAGCAGGATTTTGACGGCTAGGGAGAGGGGTAGGAGGTTTAGGGTTAGGAGGATTACCTGGCTTAGCCGCCGCCTCTTTTCCTTTCTCGTTTCCTTGCTCCTTTTCCGGCATCAATTCTGGATGTAGCTTCCAACATCCACTTAATTCGTGACCTTGGAGCTTGCAATTTGTACAATATTTTGGCAGAAAATCATATCTAAATGGATACCATTTCGATTTAATTCTCGTTTTCGTCAGCCTTCAATTTGAAATCTCTTGGGATGCTCCTTTAACAAATCAATTTCAATTTTGACCCTTGCACAACTAGGTCTAGTTTTATTCTTCGTGGCCACATCAATTGCAAGGGGTCTTCCAGCCGCCGCCGCTATGGAAAATAGTTGTGCTTCTCCAAAGTATGTAGGCGGCAATCCGGGAAGAGATATCCATGTAACCACCAAGCTTGTTTCTTCCTCCGAATCAAACCAAGTGCTCCATTTGAATGTTCTCATCGAAAAGATAGTCCCTTTCTCTTGAATGTTCCAATTCGGCTTGGACATAAGAGTAAGGTAGTCTTCGAACAAGGAACATCTAATCAAGACATGTCTATTGCAAAGTAAACCAATTCTAACCTCTCCTTTGAGTTCACATTGCTTGGGGATTGAAGTTCTAAGAGAACTAATTTCGGGCCACCCATAACTAAACTTACCAACAACTGCAAATCGTAGATCTTGTTGATTTATCATCAACTCAATCTCCTCCTTGTCGAATCTAATCGTTGGCTCGCCATGTAGGTATGTGACGGGCTTGAAAGGGACTTGTGAAGGTGTGGTGTTGCCGCCGCCACTGCTAGGGTTTTGCCCCCCAGCCGCGAAGACATGATGGTTCAAAACACTTGGTTTGAACAGTTTCGAGTAATCTAGAGGTGTGGGGGTGGTGGGGGATGTTGTCGGAGGCTGGACGACCTCGGGAGGAGGCCGTCCAGTGGCCGTCGTGGCCATCGGAAGTCGGAAAAAGGGCTAGTTGTTGTTTTCGTCGAAACAGCCGGAAATCGCCCTCAAGTTGAGAGCGTTTTTCCGTGCCTTGTTTCGGTGAAAAGTGGGGTTTAGGGTTTAGGGTTTAGGGTTTAGGGTTTTTTGAAGCCACTGCCTCGCGGCTTGTGGAATTTTATTAATAATAAAATAAAAGACAAGGGGCCCCAAAGGGGAAGTACAAGCAGGGGGGAGATTTCCTATTACCCCACGAGACTATCCTAAAAGGCCTAAAAGAAATCTAACCTGAATGTAGAAAAAAGGAACTTGAGATAATCAAGTATTCTATGATCATCATAGAGTTTATAATACACTCTATGATGATATTACAGATGATGATACTAACATAAAGATAGGATAATATAAGTACAAAGCTAATGTCTACCTCTCGAGCTTATAAAATCCTCAATATGATGTATCTTTTCTGTTGCTCTTCCAAATATTCTTGAAATTGGATCATTTCTTTGCTTTGGAACGTGTGGTGATCGCCGTGGTAGCCGTAGCCATTGTCCTCTTCTTTGCTTGCTTTTTGTTGGACTTTGCTTCAAATCTTCTTTGTTCTTGTCGCACCTTTCCATGTATTCCGCATGTGGCAAGTTCATGAGTGCTACAAACTCATCATCTGTCATGTCCGGATGATATGCATTTTTGAAGGCATAGAATTGTTTGTAGGTCATGTTGTTTTTCGTAGATGGGGGCCCCTCGTCCGATTCCGCCAAGCGCTCATACTCATCAAGCCCATCAAATCCGCCACTAGCCGCCGCCTCCGCAATTTGACTAGAGATAGATTCAATTGACTCATCTTCTCCAAATCCCATTGCCGCAACCGATGCCTCAATCTCCTCATTTTCTTTCTCATTGTCACACCATCTCCTTCTCCGACTACTACTAGTCGAACTTGAGGATCCTTTCGCGGGGAATGAGAATGCTTTTTTCACCCATTCCTCAGCGACAGGAGCCTTAGTTTTAGGTGTGAATTCACTAGGAGAAGAGATAGGTCTTTTACCCGATTTTGTCGCGGTGTACACAGTTCCATCCAAAGCGACCACAAAGTCGGGATTGGCTACGGTAATAGCCATGCAATTGGAGCCCTCGGTGGATGATTCAACAACGACTTGCCTTCTACCCATTTGTACCAGTGATTTCAAATGTCTCATACTCTTGAGTCTGCACAATAATATTCTGCCTTGGGGTGCTTATTGGGCTCGGGTTTGGGTTCGTGGGTGGGCTCGGTTTTTGGGCTGAAATTGGGCTTGGGTTATTAGGGTTTGGGTTCGGTTGGGGAGGGTTGCGGGTAGTTGCGGGTGGGGTCAGGTTAGGCGGGTCTGGGGTAGTATATGTGGGCACGGGTCGAATATATTGGTAGGGTCGGGTTGGGTTGTGGGCGGGTTGGCCGACGTGGGCTGGGTCGAAACTGTTTGGGCTTGGGTTTGGTTTTGCGTGGGGCTGGTTGCGGGTCGGGTTGTGGGTGATGGGTCCGAATTTTGTGGACTTTTTTCTGGTGGGGTGGCGTCCGAGGAGGTTTCCGGGAAGGGGTTTCCGGTAGGTGGTTTAGGGTTTTGGGGATTGGGGGTTTCGGGTAGAGTGGTATTAGGGTTAGGGTTAGGGGTTTGGGCCATTCCGCTAGGGTTTGGCCCAGCAGCCACCACACATTTGCTAGGGTTTCGGGTGGGTGGGCTGCCTGGACGGGGAGGGTGCTGGTAGGGTTCCGGTGGGGTCGCCGGCGCCGCCTAGGGTTCCGGTGGGGTTTCCGGCGCCGCCAAGGATTCCGGTAGGGTTTCCGGCGTCGGAAATCTCAAAAAATGTATTTTTTTGTAGGATTGTATTTTCCGTCGCTCGGTCGGTGTTTCGACGGCCCGCGTCGTCGTGTTCACTGTTCCAGTCGCCGGAATAGGGTTTTCTAGCGAATTGGATGGGTTTTTTGTGTTTTGGGGCGGGTTTTGGTTGCCTTTTCCAGTGGTTTTCCGTCTGTGATTGACGGTTTGCCATTCGGAATTGGTAGGGTGAGAGGTAGAGAGAGAGGGGGATGAGTAGGGTGGTGAGACTTACTTTTTCTCCTCTGCCGCCGTCGTCGTTCCTCCCCGCCACCGTCGGATTTGCCTTGTTTGGTCTCAATTCCGGATTGAGTTTCCAACACCCAATTGAATCATGACCTTGTAGCTTGCAATTGGTACAATATTTGGGCAAGAAATCATATCTAATCCTTTGTTGAGTGGATGTAATTTCCGCCCCTTCACCCACTTGAATTAACACACTCTTGGGATGAGCTTTAAGCAAATCAACTTCTACCTTGACTCTAGCACTACTAGGTCTTGTTTTATTCCTTGTAGCCGAGTCTATAGAGATGGGTATGCCCACTGACGCCGCCATGGAAAAAAGAGAGGATTCGCCATGGAAATGTGGAGGCAATCCAGGGAATGAAATCCATCCATAAGCAAATCTTGTCTCCTCATCCGGATTGAAGGTAACATCCCACTTGAAAGTTCTCATCAAGTAGGGCTTGTTCTTCTCCTTTATTTCGAAGGTTTGTCTTGACATCAAAGTATCATAATCCTCCGCAATTGTGCATCGAATCAAGACATGTCTATCACAAAGCAATCCAATATTCACCTCCGCCTTCAAACCACATTGCTTTGGAATCGCGGTTCTCAATAGCCCAATTTCTGGCCAACCATGGCTAAACTTGCCAATAACCGCAAGATTTAAATTTTGTTGATGAATCATCACCTCCACTTCTTTCTTCTCAAACCTAACAGTGGGCTCACCATGTAGGTAAACAATAGGCTTGAATGGAATCGAAGAGGACATGGGAGAAGCATTGGGACAGGTTTCGGCGAACCAGTGGGGTTTCCGATGGGGGGATCCGATGGGGCTGGGTAGGTAATCAGGTGGGTCGGGTTTCCGGGTCGGGTAGGGTTATCGAAGTGGGTAGGGTTTGCGGTAATTCCGGCTAGGGTTTAGGGTTTAGGGTTTAGGGTTTAGGTTTTTTTTTTTTTGAAGCCACAGCCTCGCGGCTTGTGGTATTTTATTAATAATAATAAAGAAAGGGTTTAGGGTTTAGGGTTTAGGGTTTAGGGTTTAGGGTTTAGGGTTTAGTTTTTTTTTTTTTTTTGAAGCCACAGCCTCGTGGCTTGTGGTATTTTATTAATAATAATAAAGCAAGACAAGGGGCCCCAGAGGGGAAGTACAAGCAGGGGGGGACTAATCCTGTTACCCCACTAGACTATCCTATAAGGCCTAGAATTAAAATCTAACAAGAATGAAGAAAGAACGAACTTGACAAAACTAAGTATTCTATGATCATCTTAGAGTTTATAATGCACTCTATGATGATATTACAAATGATAATGCTAACATAGTGAAGAAGTAATATAAGAGCGCAGATATGATCATCTACCTCCGGACTTATAAAATCCTCCACCTGCGGCATGACTTCCTTCTCGTCCTCCAAATAAGAGTAAAACTGAATCATTTCTTCTTGGAGTTGATAAGTGACTCAGGGGGCCCAACATACTTTGAGGGATCCCTCATCTTTGACGCATCAAACTTGACTTTCTTCTTGGCTTCTCTCATTGGCATTTTCCTCACCTTTGTCGGCATCTTACCATCCCGACTATTCTTCCTTGTGAGTCTTTTCTTTGAAGTCGCACATTGCGAGGAGACAAATTCCCATTTTGAATGACAAGCATTCTTTCCGGGACAATGGAGTCTTCCTCGCATCCGACCACTCGATGTGCTAGCTATATTACCAAAGGGATCGGACATTACTGTCTCTCGCTTGGCATGCCGTGCCGCTTCGAATATAGCTCCCCAGTGTCTTGCCGCCCATCTCATCTACATTACCAGGCCCCCCCGTGAAGGACCCTCTAGTAAGTGTACCGATCCGAGACGTCTTCAACAAAGAAGTGGTTCCGCATCCTCCTCAATAGCCTCATCTATCTCGGGATCCATGATATCGTTTCCAAAGTGCCGACTCTTCATCATCTCGTGTCCTCATCATAGAGTCCATAAGCATCATAGTCCCGGGAGTTATGTGCGAGGCTCGCTAGGTACCGGACCATTTCTTCTTCGTCCTCTCGTGGTTCCGCCCAAATCCACATACTCCTCTACACTCAGGTATGGGTAGTAAAATTGCTTGTCTTCAACTGCAGCCTTAAAGGATTTCATACCCAAGAAGTGTCCATGTTTCTCCATTTTCTTGTCAAAAGCTTGTCGAAGCAACATGATGTCTTCTATCTCCGAACCATCTCCTTCTTCCCCAACTTCCTCTCCATCGGTCTCACACCATCGCTTTCTCTCACTGTCTGAGGGGGCAGTCGTGGCAGTACTAACAGAGGGAATGTCGGAATTGGCTTCATTTAAAGTGCAAGGTTGTGGAGGAAATGAGAAGGCATTTTTAAGCCAACTTTGAGTAGATGGGCTTTTTGTGATTGGGTTGTATTCTTGGGCTGTGGAATTAAGAATTGGCTTTGTAGGTGGGTTTGATGTTGAGCCCGTATCTGATATGGATTGTGGGCTTGGATTTTCGGATTGGGTATTTTTGGATTGGGCCGAGGGGGGTTGGGTTGGGCCGAGGGGGTTGGGCTCGGGGTAGGGGTTGGGCTCGGGTTTGGGGGGTAGGGTTAATTGAATTTGTGGCCTCGGGTTTGGGTATGGGTAGGGGGTCTGGCGGGTCGATTTCCGGGTCAGGGTTGATGTCGGGTATGGATTTTTTTGGCGGGTCGGGTTGCGGGTAATTAGGGTTTAGTGGGGGGGCGGTTTCGGGTAGCGGTTTAGGGTTTAGTGGCGGGGGTTTAGGGTTTAGGGTTTAGGGTTTAGGGTTTAGGGTTTAGGGTTTAGGGTTTAGGGTTTAGGGTTTAGGGTTTTTTGAAGCCACAGCCTCGCGGCTTGTGGAATTTTATTAATAATAAAATAAAAGACAAGGGGCCCCAAAGGGGAAGTACAAGCAGGGGGGAGATTTCCTATTACCCCACGAGACTATCCTAAAAGGCCTAAAAGAAATCTAACCTGAATGTAGAAAAAAGGAACTTGAGATAATCAAGTATTCTATGATCATCATAGAGTTTATAATACACTCTATGATGATATTACAGATGATGATACTAACATAAAGATAGGATAATATAAGTACAAAGCTAATGTCTACCTCTGAGCTTATAAAATCCTCAATATGATGTATCTTTTCCTGTTGCTCTTCCAAATATTCTTGAAATTGGATCATTTCTTTGCTTTGGAACGTGTGGTGATCGCTGTGGTAGCTGTAGCCATTGTCCTCTTCTTTGCTTGCTTTTTGTTGGACTTTGCTTCAAATCTTCTTTGTTCTTGTCTGCACCTTTCCATGTATTCCGCATGTGGCAAGTTCATGAGTGCTACAAACTCATCATCTGTCATGTCCGGATGATATGCATTTTTGAAGGCATAGAATTGTTTGTAGGTCATGTTGTTTCTGTAGATGGGGGCCCCCTCGTCCGATTCCGCCAAGCGCTCATACTCATCAAGCCCATCAAATCCGCCACTAGCCGCTGCCTCCGCAATTTGACTAGAGATAGATTCAATTGACTCATCTTCTCCAAATCCCATTGCCGCAACCGATGCCTCAATCTCCTCATTTTCTTTCTCATTGTCACACCATCTCCTTCTCCGACTACTACTAGTCGAACTTGAGGATCCTTTCGCGGGGAATGAGAATGCTTTTTTCACCCATTCCTCAGCGACAGGAGCCTTAGTTTTAGGTGTGAATTCACTAGGAGAAGAGATAGGTCTTTTACCTGATTTTGTCGCAGTGTACACAGTTCCATCCAAAGCAGCCACAAAGTCAGGATTGGCTACGGTAATAGCCATGCAATTGGAGCCCTCGGTGGATGATTCAACAACGACTTGCCTTCTACCCGCTGTACCAGTGATTTCAAATGTCTCATACTCTTGAGTACGCACAATAATATTCTGCCTTGGGGTGCTTATTGGGCTCGGGTTTGGGTTCGTGGGTGGGCTCGGTTTTTGGGCTGAAATTGGGCTTGGGTTATTAGGGTTTGGGTTCGGTTGGGGAGGGTTGCGGGTAGTTGCGGGTGGGGTCAGGTTAGGCGGGTCCTGGGGTAGTATATGTGGGCACGGGTCGAATATATTGGTAGGGTCGGGTTGGGTTGTGGGCCGGGTTGGCCGACAGTGGGCTGGGTCGAAACTGTTTGGGCTTGGGTTTGGTTTTGCGTGGGGCTGGTTGCGGGTCGGGTTGTGGGTGATGGGTCCGAATTTTGTGGACTTTTTTCTGGTGGGGTGGCGTCCGAGGAGGTTTCCGGGAAGGGGTTTCCGGTAGGTGGTTTAGGGTTTTGGGGATTGGGGGTTTTGGGTAGAGTGGTATTAGGGTTAGGGTTAGGGGTTTGGGCCATTCCGCTAGGGTTTGGCCCAGCAGCCACCACAGCTGCTAGGGTTTCGGGTGGGTGGGCTGCCCGGACGGGGGGGTGCTTTGGTAGGGTTCGGTGGGGTCGCGGCGCCGCCTAGGCTTCCGGTGGGGTTTCCGGCGCCGCCAAGGATTCCGGTAGGGTTTCCGGCGTCGGAAATCTCAAAAAATGTATTTTTTTGTAGGATTGTATTTTCCGTCGCCTGGTCAGTGTTTCCGACAGCCAGTGCCGTCGTGTTCACTGTTCCAGTCGCCGGAATAGGGTTTTCTAGCGAATTGGATGGGTTTTTTGTGTTTTGGGGCGGGTTTTGGTTGCCTTTTCCAGTGGTTTTCCGTCTGTGATTGACGGTTTGCCATTCGGAATTGGTAGGGTGAGAGGTAGAAGAGAGGGGCGGATGAGTAGGTTGGTGAGACTTACTTTTTTCTCCTCCTGCCGCCGTCGTTCCTCCTGCCACCGTCGGATTTGCCTTGTTTGGTCTCAATTCCGGATTGAGTTTCCAACACCCAATTGAATCATGACCTTGTAGCTTGCAATTGGTACAATATTTGGGCAAGAAATCATATCTAATCCTTTGTTGAGTGGATGTAATTTCCGCCCCTTCACCCACTTGAATTAACACACTCTTGGGATGAGCTTTAAGCAAATCAACTTCTACCTTGACTCTAGCACTACTAGGTCTTGTTTTATTCCTTGTAGCCGAGTCTATAGAGATGGGTATGCCCACTGACGCCGCCATGGAAAAAGAGAGGATTCGCCATGGAAATGTGGAGGCAATCCAGGGAATGAAATCCATCCATAAGCAAATCTTGTCTCCTCATCCGGATTGAAGGTAACATCCCACTTGAAAGTTCTCATCAAGTAGGGCTTGTTCTTCTCCTTTATTTCGAGGGTTTGTCTTGACATCAAAGTATCATAATCCTCCGCAATTGTGCATCGAATCAAGACATGTCTATCACAAAGCAATCCAATATTCACCTCCGCCTTCAAACCACATTGCTTTGGAATCGCGGTTCTCAATAGCCCAATTTCTGGCCAACCATGGCTAAACTTGCCAATAACCGCAAGATTTAAATTTTGTTGATGAATCATCACCTCCACTTCTTTCTTCTCAAACCTAACAGTGGGCTCACCATGTAGGTAAACAATAGGCTTGATTGGAATCGAAGAGGACATGGGAGAAGCATTGCCGCAAGGGCTAGAAGTTCCGCCATTAATGGCAGCTTCGGGAGATGACAAAAAAGGGATGGTGGGGGATGATTTGAGGACGTTGGAGTAGTTGAGGGGGTGCGCGGGGATGGGGGGGTGGTGTCCGACCTCAGGAGGAGGCCGGCCAGTGGCCGGAATGGCCATTTTTGGCCGGAATCGCTGTTTGGGAAAAGTCGCCGAAAATCGCCTCAAGTTGAGAGCGTTTTTTCGGACCGTGTTTCGGTGAAAAGTGGGGTTTAGGGGGTTCGGGGTTCGGGGTTCGTGGTTCGTGGTTCGTGGTTCGGGGTTCGTGGTTCGGGGTTCGTGGTTCGGGGTTCGGGGTTCATGGTTCATGGTTCGTGGTTCGGGGTTCGTGGTTCGGGGTTCGGGGTTCGGTTCGTGGTTCATGGTTCATGGTTCATGGTTCATGGTTCAGGGTTCAGGGTTCAGGGTTCAGGGTTCAGGGTTCAGGGTTCAGGGTTTAGGGTTTAGGGTTTAGGGTTTAGGGTTTAGGGTTTAGGGTTTAGGGTTTAGGGTTTTTTTTTTTTTTTTTTTTTTTTTGAAGCCACAGCCTCGCGGCTTGTGGTATTTTATTAATAATAAATAAAGACAAGGGGCCCCAAAGGGGAAGTACAAGCAGGGGGGACTCATCCTATTACCCCACTAGACTATCCTATAAGGCCTAAAAATAAAACTAACCTGAATGAAGGAAAAAGGAACTTGAAAAAATCAAGTATTTAAGGATCATCACGAGTTTATAATGCACTCTATGATGATATTACATATGATGATACTAAGATAAAGAAGAACTAACAAAAGGACAAAGCTATGTACTACCTCGGCCGATGAAGTCTTCAATATGATGTATCTTTTCTTGCTCATCCTCTAGATATGTATGAAATTGTATCATTCTTTGGGTAGATCGGAGTAGGGCCCTTCGGCGAAATGCTCTTAGTGCCCTCGCACTTCGATAGGCTCGGGGCCCTACCTAATGCATTATATGTCGGTGTCGACACCTTCTCAATCGGTCGTATACATCGTGGCCGCCGGGCTATGTATAGACACGGATATCACCAGTAGTAAAAGATGAAGATGAAGATACCGTGAGTGTAACTCCGTGGTCTTTCCGGTATCTTCAAAGCTGTTACGGCCCTTGGTGCTTCTAAAACATAATCATTTGGATCCTTGAATATGGTTGTCGGTGCCTCGTCATGCCTTCCAATTCTAATCCCTCCTTTGTAGTGAATCCTAGCATCCTTAGTGCCCTTGGGTGCAAAATATTCGCATCAAGTCGCACTATAGGCGTGTCGGAATCGATTGAGCCAACCGGAGATCTTGGCTCTCTAAAGTCCATAGTAATTTGGGCATACCCTTCTTCATCTGATTCGGCTTCCTCCTCAACACACTCATCACCCCACTTCCTCCTTTCACTACTTGAGGTAGGCAACTCAACACAAGATTGATTAAGCTTAACCAAGCCTTCAAAGGAGTTTAAGGTACAAAGAGGAGTGTATGTAGATGCTTGGGGATTTAAACACGAAATTGGGTTTTGGTTTGGGCTCATGGGTCTCGGGTTTTGAGTTATTGGGCCGGGGGGGGTCGTCAATTCGGGTAGGGTTTGGTCTCGGGTTGGGGGGTAGTATCCGTGTAGAATTGGTTGGGCTTTGAGTTATTGGGCCGAGAAATGGACTCGGGTTTTTGGGTATTGGGTCGGGTCGGGTTTCCGTCACGGGTGGGGAATTAGGGTTACCCGAAACTACTATGGTAAGTGGTTTAGGGTTTCTGGAAATTTGCGGCTGAATGGAGTTTGGGTCGGGTAGGGTTGGGGTTTCGGGTAGGGTTTCGGTAAATGGGTTAGGGTTTTGGTTAGCGGTTTTGGGGAGGTGAAGCGGCGGCGGTTCTACCGGAAATCCGGGGATGTTTCGGTATGGTTTTCCGGCGCCTCCGAGTTGTTTCCGATAGCGGTCGCGTTGCTAGGGTTTAGCGAAAGAGTAGTTTTGGTGATAGGGTTTTCTAGGGTGGTTTCCGGATTAGGGCTTCTCGGTGTTTGAATGGTTTTAGGGTTTTGGAGTATATGGGCTGTTTCCGGTAGGTGGGAGGTGTGGCGATGGCCGGCCGGTGGCAGGGGACCATTTTCCGGCGCCGTAACAGTGTTTCCGACAGCCAAAACTGTCGAAATCACTGTTCCAGTTGCCGGAGTTCTGGTTTCACTCGATTTTTGTGGTGGTTTTGGATTTTGGGATAGGTTTTTTCTGTTTTTCTTGCCGGTAACAGTTGTCCATTCTTGGGTTTCCGGTGGGTTATGAATTATGGCTGGTAAGTTGGGATTAGGGAGGCTAGGGTTAGAAGGAAGAGAAGTAAAGTTGGAAGCCTTACCTTTGTCCTTCACTGCCGCCGCCACCTCATCTCCACCCTCTCGGTTGTCCTTTTCCGGCAGTAATTCCGGATGTAATTTCCAGCATCCAAGAGTATCGTGCCCTTGCAATTTACAATGGGAACAATATTTGGGGAGGAAATCATATCTAATTTTACCGAAATAGTCTTTGTTCCTTCTCCTTCTCCAATTTGGATATTATACCTTGTGGGGTGCTCCTTGCAAAGATCTCGCTTCAACTTTAACCCTAGCACACGGCTAGGTCGTGTCTTGTTCTTTGTGGCCGCATCAATTGACATGGGTTTACCCACCGAGGAGGCCAACGACAACAATATGGATTCAACAAAGAAATTTGGGGCCAAATTTGGGAACGAAATCCAAATCACCGCAAGACTTGTCTCTTTTTCTGGATTAAACCACATATCCCATTTGAAGGTTCTCATCAAAAAGGATTTGGATTGCTCCTTAATCCAAAAGCTGGGCCGAGACATCAATGAGACATAATCCTCTTCAATTGTACACCGAATCAAAACATGTCTATTGTGCAAAAGGCCAACTTTAACATCTGCCTTAAGTTCACATTGCTTTGGTATTGCCATCCTCAAGAATGCAAGATCCAGGCATACCATGGCTAAACTTGCCAATTACGGCATAGGTTAGATCTTGTTGTTCAATTGTCATCGCAATTTCTTGATGGCGAGACGAATGGTGGGCTCACCGTGAAGGTAGTGGGTGGTTTTCGAGGGAGGTCGAAAGTAGATGGGTTTCCGCCATGGCGAGAAACGCCAATGGCAGAATTGGGAGATTTGAACAGGTTTGCGTATGTAGGTGGTGTAGGATTGGTTGGGATGATGGAAGAGGGCTGGACGACCTCGGGGGGAGGCCGTCCAGTGGCCACCATGGCCATCGGAGGGCTGAAAAGTGCTCGGTTTTTGGTTTTCTTGGAAATCGCCGGAAATCGCCCCTTTCCTTGGGAGCGTTTTCCGTGGCGTGTTTCGAAGAAAAGAGGGTTTAGGGTTCAGGGTTCGGGGTTCGGGGTTCGGGGTTCGGGGTTCGGGGTTCGGTGGTTCGGGGTTCGTGGTTCGGGGTTCGTGGTTCGTGGTTCGTGGTTCGTGGTTCGTTCGGGGTTCGGGGTTCGTGGTTCGGGGTTGGGTTCGGTTGTGGTTCGTGGTTCGGGGTTGGGTTCGGGGTTCGGTGGTTCGGGGTTCGTGGTTCGGGGTTCGAGTTCGTGGTTCGGGTTCGGGGTTCGTGGTTCGTGGTTCGTGGTTTAGGTTTAGGGTTTAGGGTTTAGGGTTTAGGGTTTAGGGTTTAGGGTTTAGGGTTTAGGGTTTAGGGTTTAGGGTTTTTTTTTTTTTTTTGAAGCCACAGCCTCGCGGCATGTGGAATTTTATTAATAATAAAATAAAAGACAAGGGGCCCCAAAGGGGAAGTACAAGCAGGGGGGAGATTTCCTATTACCCCACGAGACTATCCTAAGAGGCCTAAAAGAAATAAAAGAAATCTAACCTGAATGTAGAAAAAAGGAACTTGAGATAATCAAGTATTCTATGATCATCATAGAGTTTATAATACACTCTATGATGATATTACAAATGATGATACTAACATAAAGATAGGATAATATAAGTACAAAGCTAATGTCTACCTCTGAGCTTATAAAATCCTCAATATGATGTACCTTTTCCTGTTGCTCTTCCAAATATTCTTGAAATTGGATCATTTCTTTGCTTTGGAGCGTGTGGTGATCGCCGTGGTAGCCGTAGCCATTGTCCTCTTCTTTGCTTGCTTTTTGTTGGACTTTGCTTCAAATCTTCTTTGTTCTTGTCCGCACCTTTCCATGTATTCCGCATGTGGCAAGTTCATGAGTGCTACAAACTCATCATCGTCATATCCGGATGATATGCATTTTTGAAGGCATAGAATTGTTTGTAGGTCATGTTGTTTTTCGTAGATGGGGGCCCCTCGTCCGATTCCGCCAAGCGCTCATACTCATCAAGCCCATCAAATCCGCCACTAGCAGCACCGCTTCCGCAATTTGTTGGAGATAGATTCAATTGACTCATCTTCTCCAAATCCCATTGCCGCAACCGATGCCTCAATCTCCTCATTTTCTTTCTCATTGTCACACCATCTCCTTCTCCGACTACTACTAGTCGAGCTTGAGGATCCTTTCGCGGGGAATGAGAATGCTTTTTTCACCCATTCCTCAGCGACAGGAGCCTTAGTTTTAGGTGTGAATTCACTAGAAGAAGAGATAGGTCTTTTACCTGATTTTGTCGCAGTGTACACAGTTCCATCCAAAGCAGCCACAAAGTCAGGATTGGCTACGGTAATAGCCATGCAATTAGAGCCCTCGGTGGATGATTCAACAACGACTTGCCTTCTACCCGCTGTACCAGTGATTTCAAATGTCTCATACTCTTGAGTCCGCACAATAATATTCTCGCCTTGGGGTGCTTATTGGGCTCGGGTTTGGGTTCGTGGGTGGGCTCGGTTCTTGGGTGAAATTGGGCTTGGGTTATTAGGGTTTGGGTTCGGTGGGGAGGGTTGCGGGTAGTTGCGGGTGGGGTCGGGTTAGGCGGGTCTGGGGTAGTATATGTGGGCCGGGTCGAATATATTGGTAGGGTCGGGTTGGGTTGTGGGCCGGGTTGGCCGATAGTGGGCTGGGCCGAAACTGTTTGGGCTTGGGTTTGGTTTTGTGTGGGGCTGGTTGCGGGTCGGGTTGTGGGTGATGGGTCCGAATTTTGTGGATTTTTTTCTGGTGGGGTGGCGTCCGAGGAGGTTTCCGGGAAGGGGTTTCCGGTAGGTGGTTTAGGGTTTTGGGGATTGGGGGTTTCGGGTAGAGTGGTATTAGGGTTAGGGTTAGGGTTAGGGGTTTGGGCCATTCCGCTAGGGTTTGGCGCAGCCCACCACCACCTGCTAGGGTTTCGGGTGGGTGGGGGGCTGCTGGATGGGAGAGGGTGCTGGTAGGGTTCCGGTGGGGTCGCCGGCACCGCCTAGGGTTCCGGTGGGGTTTCCGGCGCCGCCAAGGATTCCGGTAGGGTTTCCGGCGTCGGAAATCTCAAAAAGGTATTTTTTTGTAGGATTGTATTTTCCGTCGCTGGACGGTGTTTCCGACGACCCGGTGACGTCGTGTTTTTGTTCCGCCGCCGGAATAGGGGTTTCTAGCGAATTGGATGGGTTTTTTGTGTTTTGGGGTGTGTTTGGGTTGCCTTTTCCAGTGGTTTTCCGTCTGTGGTTGACGGTTTGCCATTCGGAATTGGTAGGGTGAGAGGTAGAAGAGAGGGTGGGATGAGTAGGGTGGTGAGACTTACTTTTTTTTTCTCCTCCCCGCCGCCGTCAAACCTCTTGCCACCGCCGGATTCTCCTTGTTTGGTCTCAATTCCGGATTGAGTTTCCAACATCCAATTGAGTCATGTCCTTGTAGCTTGCAGTTGGTACAATATTTGGGCAAGAAATCATATCTAATCCTTTGTTGTGTAGATGTAATTTCCGCCCCTTCACCCACTTGAATTAATACACTCTTGGGATGGACTTTAAGCAAATCAACTTCTACCTTAACTCTAGCACTACTAGGCCTTGTTTTATTCCTTGTAGCCGAGTCTATAGATATAGGCTTGCCCACCGAAGCCGCCATGGAGAAAAGAGAGGATTCACCATGGAAGTGTGGGGGCAATCCAGGGAAGGAAATCCAACCATAAGCAAAACGTGTCTCCTCCTCCGGATTGAAAGTAACATCCCATTTGAAAGTTCTCATCAAGTAGGGCTTGTTCTTCTCCTTTATTTCAAAGGTTTGTCTTGACATCAAAGTATCATAATCCTCCGCAATCGTGCATCGAATCAAGACATGTCTATCACAAAGCAATCCAATATTCACCTCCGCCTTCAAACCACATTGCTTTGGAATCAAGGTTCTCAATAAACCAATTTCGGGCCAACCATGGCTAAACTTGCCTATGACCGCAAGATTTAATTCTTGTTGATGTATCATCACCTCCACTTCTTTCTTCTCAAACCTAACAGTAGGCTCACCATGTAGGTAAACAATCGGCTTGATCGGAATCGAAGTGGACATGGGAGAGGTAGTGCCGCAATGGCTAGAGTTTCCGCCATTGTTGGCAGTTTCGGGAGATGACAAAACCGGGATGGTGGGGGATGATTTGAGGACGTTGGAGTAGTTGAGGGGGTGCGCGGGGATGGGAGGGTGGTGGCCGACCTCAGGAGGAGGCCGGCCAGTGGCCGGAATGGCCATTTTTGGCCGGAATCGCTGTTTGGGAAAAGTCGCCGAAAATCGCCTCAAGTTGAGAGCGTTTTTTCGGACCGTGTTTCGGTGAAAAGGTGGGTTTAGGGTTTAGGGTTTAGGGTTTAGGGTTCGTGGTTCGTGGTTCGTGGTTCGGTGGTTCGTGGTTCGTGGTTCGTGGTTCGTGGGTTCGTGGTTCGTGGTTCGTGGTTCGGTCTGTGGTTCGTGGTGGTTCGTGGTTCGTGGTTCGTGGTTCGTGGTTCGGGTTCGTGGTTCGTGGTTCGTGGTTCGTGGTTCGTGGTTCGTGGTGGTTCGTGGTTCGTGGTTCGTGGTTCGTGGTTCGTGGTTCGTGGTTCGTGGTTCGTGGTTCGTGGTTCGTGGTTCGTGGTCGTGGTTCGTGGTTCGTGGTTCGTGGTTCAGGTGGTTCGTGGTTCGTGGTTCGTGTTCGTGGTTCGTGGTTCGTGGTTCGTGGTTGGTTCGTGGTTCGTGGTTCGTGGTTCGTGGTTCGGTGGTTCGTGGTTGGTTCGTGGTTCGTGGTTCGTGGTTCGTGGTTCGTGGTTCGTGGTTCGTGGTTCGTGGTTCGTGGTTCAGTGGTTCGTGGTTCGTGGTTCGTGGTTCGTCTGTGGTTCGTTCTGTGGTTCGTGGTTCGTGGTTCTGTGGTTCGTGGTTCAGTGGTTCGTGGTTCGTGGTTCGTGGTTCGTGGTTCGTGGTTCGTGGTTCGTGGTTCGTGGTTCGTGGTTCGTGGTGGTTCGTGGTTCGTGGTTCGTGGTTCGTGGTTCGTGGTGGTTCGTGGTTCAGTGGTTCGTGGTTCGTGGTTCGTGGTTGTGGTTCGTGGTTCGTGGTTCGTGGTTCGTGGTTCGTGTGGTTCGTGGTTCGTGGTTCGGGGTGTGGTTCGTGGTTCGTGGTTTGGGTCGTGGTTCGTGGTTCGTGGTTCGTGGTTCGTGGTTCGTGGTTCGTGGTTCGTGGTTCGTGGTTCGTGGTGGTTCGTGGTTCGTGGTTCGTGGTTCGTGGTTCGTGGTTCGTGGTTCGTGGTTCGTGGTTCGTGGTTCAGTGGTTCGTGGTTCGTGGTTCGTGGTTCGTGGTTCGTGGTTCGTGGTTCGTGGTTCGTGGTTCGTGGTTCGTGGTTCGTGGTTCGTGGTTCGTGGTTCGTGGTGGTTTCGTGGTTCGTGGTTCGTGGTTCAGTGGTTCGTGGTCGTGGTTCTGTGGTTCGTGGTTCAGTTCGTGGTTCGTGGTGGTTCGTGGTTGGTTCGTGGTTCAGTGGTGGTTCGTGGTTCGTGGTTCGTGGTTCAGTGGTCAGTGGTTCGTGGTTCAGTTCTGTGGTTCGTGGTTCAGTGGTTCGTGGTTCGTGGTCGTGGTTCGTGGTTCGGTTCAGTGGTCTGTGGTTCGTGGTCGTGGTTCAGTGGTTCAGTGGTCGTGGTTCAGTGGTCTGTGGGTGGTTCGTGGTTCGTGGTGGTGGTCAGTGGTTCGTGGTCAGTGGTTCGTGGTTCGGTTGGTTCGTGGTTCGTGGTTCGTGGTTCGTGGTTCGTGGTTCGTGGTTCGTGGTTCGTGGTTCGTGGTTCGTGGTTCGTGGTTCAGTGGTTCGTGGTTCGTGGTTCGTGGTCCAGGTGGTTCGTGGTGGTTCGTGGTTCGTGGTTCGTGGTTCAGTGGTTCGTGGTTCGTGGTTCGTGGTTCGTGGTTCGTGGTTCGTGGTTCGTGGTTCGTGGTTCGTGGTTCGTGGTTCGTGGTTCGTGGTTCGGTGGTTCGTGGTTCGTGGTTCGTGGTTCGTGGTTCGTGGTTCGTGGTTCGTGGTTCGTGGTTCGTGGTTCGTGGTTCGTGGTTCGTGGTTCGTGGTTCGTGGTTCGTGGTTCGTGGTTCGTGGTGGTTCGTGGTTCGTGGTTCAGTGGTTCAGTGGTTCGTGGTTCGTGGTTCGTGGTTCGTGGTTCGTGGTCGTGGTCGGTGGTCAGTGGTTCGTGGTTCGTGGTTCGGTGGTTCGTGGTTCGTGGTTCGTGGTTCGTGGTTCGTGGTTCGTGGTTCGTGGTTCGTGGTTCGTGGTCTGTGGTTCGTGGTTCGTGGTTCGTGGTTCAGGTGGTTCGTGGTTCGTGGTTCGTGGTTCGTGGTTCGTGGTTCGTGGTTCGTGGTTCGTGGTTCGTGGTTCGTGGTTCGTGGTTCGTGGTTCGTGGTTCGTGGTTCGTGGTTCGTGGTTCAGTGGTTCGTGGTTGTGGTTCGTGGTTCGTGGTTCGTGGTTCGTGGTTCGTGGTTCGTGGTTCGTGGTTCGTGGTTCGTGGTTCGTGGTTCAGTGGTTCGTGGTTCAGTGGTTCGTGGTGGTTCGTGGTCAGTGGTCGTGGTTCGTGGTTCGTGGTTCGTGGTTCGTGGTTCGTGGTTCGTGGTTCGTGGTTCGTGGTTCGTGGTTCGTGGTTCGTGGTTCGTGGTTCGTGGTTCGTGGTTCGTGGTTCAGTGGTTCGTGGTTCGTGGTTCGTGGTTCGTGGTTCGTGGTTCGTGGTTCGTGGTTCGTGGTTCGTGGTTGTGGTTCAGTGGTTCAGTGGTTCGTGGTTCGTGGTTCAGTGGTTCGTGGTTGTGGTTCGTGGTTCGTGGTTCGTGGTTCGTGGTTCGTGGTTCGTGGTTCGTGGTCGTGGTTCGTGGTTCGTGGTTCGTGGTTCAGTGGTTCGTGGTTCGTGGTGGTTCGTGGTTCAGTGGTTCGTGGTTCGTGGTGGTTCGTGGTTCGTGGTTCGTGGTTCGTGGTTCGTGGTTCGTGGTTCAGTGGTTCGTGGTTCGTGGTTCGTGGTTCGTGGTTCGTGGTGGTTCGTGGTTCGTGGTTCGTGGTTCGTGGTGGTTCGTGGTTCGTGGTTCGTGGTTCGTGGTTCGTGGTTCGTGGTTCGTGGTTCGTGGTTCGTGGTTCGTGGTTCGTGTGGTTCGTGGTTCGTGGTTCGTGGTTCGTGGTTCGTGGTTCGTGGTTCGTGGTTCGTGGTTCGTGGTTCGTGGTTCGTGGTTCGTGGTTCGTGTGGTTCGTGGTTCGTGGTTCGTGTGGTTCGTGGTTCGTGGTTCGTGGTTCGTGGTTCGTGGTGGTTCGTGGTTCGTGGTTCGTGGTTCGTGGTTCGTGGTTCGTGGTTCAGTGGTTCGTGGTTCAGTGGTTCGTGGTCGTGGTTCGTGGTTCGTGGTTCGTGGTTCGTGGTTCGTGGTTCGTGGTTCGTGGTTCGTGGTTCGTGGTTCGTGGTTCGGTGGTTCGTGGTTCGTGGTTCGTGGTTCGTGGTTCGTGGTTCGTGGTGGTTCGTGGTTCGTGGTTCGTGGTTCGTGGTTCGTGGTTCGTGGTTCGTGGTTCGTGGTTGGTGGTTCGTGGTTCGTGGTTCGTGGTTCGTGGTTCGTGGTTCGTGGTTCGTGGTTCGTGGTCGTGGTCGTGGTTCGTGGTTCGTGGTTCGTGGTTCGTGGTTCGTGGTTCAGGTGGTTCGTGGTTCGTGGTTCGTGGTTCGTGGTTCGTGGTTCGTGGTTCGTGGTTCGTGGTCGTGGTCCGTGGTTCGTGGTCGTGGTCCGTGGTCCGTGGTCGTGGTCCGTGGTCCGTGGTCCGTGGTCGTGGTTCGTGGTCGTGGTGGGTCCAGTGGTTCGTGGTCCGTGGTGGTGGTCGTGGTCCGTGGTCCGTGGTCCAGGGTTCCGTGGTCCGTGGTCCGTGGTCCGTGGTCCGTGGTCCGTGGTCCGTGGTCCGTGGTCCGTGGTCCGTGGTGGTGGTGGTCCGTGGTCCGTGGTCCGTGGTCCGTGGTCCGTGGTGGTCCGTGGTCTCGTGGTCCGTGGTCCGTGGTCCGTGGTCCGTGGTCCGTGGTCCGTGGTCCAGTGGTCAGTGGTCCGTGGTCCGTGGTCCGTGGTCCGTGGTCCGTGGTCCGTGGTCCGTGGTCCGTGGTCCGTGGTCCGGTGGTCCGTGGTCCGTGGTCCGTGGTCCGTGGTCCGTGGTCCGTGGTCCGTGGTCCGTGGTCCGTGGTGGTCCGTGGTCCGTGGTCCGTGGTCCGTGGTCCAGTGGTCCGTGGTCCGTGGTCCGTGGTCCGTGGTGGTCCGTGGTCCGTGGTCCGTGGTCCGTGGTCCGTGGTCCGTGGTGGTCCGTGGTCCGTGGTCCGTGGTCCGTGGTCCGTGGTCCGTGGTCCGTGGTCCGTGGTCCGTGGTCCAGTGGTCCGTGGTCCGTGGTCCGTGGTCCAGTGGTCCGTGGTGGTCCGTGGTCCGTGGTCCGTGGTCCGGTCCGTGGTGGTCCGTGGTCCGTGGTCCAGTGGTCCGTGGTGGTCCCGTGGTCCGTGGGTCCAGTGGTCCGTGGTCCGTGGTCCGTGGTGGTCCGTGGTCCGTGGTCCCGTGGTCCG
Organism: Anisodus tanguticus; assembly: GCA_034509755.1. Taxonomy (NCBI): domain Eukaryota; kingdom Viridiplantae; phylum Streptophyta; class Magnoliopsida; order Solanales; family Solanaceae; genus Anisodus; species Anisodus tanguticus. Next base: position 24,053 of record CM067553.1, on the reverse strand, counting down.
TGGTGGTCCGTGGTCCGTGGTCCGTGGTCCGTGGTGGTCCGTGGTGGTCCGTGGTGGTCCGTGGTCCGTGGTCCGTGGTCCGTGGTCCGTGGTCCGTGGTCCGTGGTCCGTGGTCCGTGGTCCGTGGTCCGTGGTCCGTGGTCCGTGGTCCGTGGTCCGTGGTCCGTGGTCCGTGGTCCGTGGTCCGTGGTCCGTGGTGGTCCAGTGGTGGTCCGTGGTCCGTGGTCCGTGGTCCGGGTGGTCCGTGGTCCGTGGTCCGTGGTCCGTGGTCCGTGGTCCGTGGTCCGTGGTCCAGTGGTCCGTGGTCCGTGGTCCGTGGTCCGTGGTCCGTGGTCCGTGGTCCGTGGTCCGTGGTCCGTGGTCCGTGGTCGTGGTGGTCCGTGGTCCGTGGTCCGTGGTGGTCCGTGGTCCGTGGTCCGTGGTCCGTGGTCCGTGGTCCAGGGTCCGTGGTCCGTGGTCCAGTGGTCAGGGTGGTCAGTGGTCCGTGGTCCGTGGTCCGTGGTCCGTGGTCTGTGGTGGTCCGTGGTCCGTGGTCCGTGGTCCGTGGTCCGTGGTCCGTGGTCCGTGGTCCAGTGGTCCGTGGTCCGTGGTCCGTGGTCCGTGGTCCGTGGTCCGTGGTCCGTGGTCCGTGGTGGTCCAGTGGTCCGTGGTCCGTGGTCCGTGGTCCGTGGTCCGTGGTCCGTGGTGGTCCGTGGTCCGTGGTCCCGTGGTCCGTGGTCCGTGGTCCGTGGTGGTCCGTGGTCCAGGTGGTCCAGTGGTGGTCCGTGGTGGTCCGTGGTCCGTGGTCCGTGGTCCGTGGTCCGTGGTCCGTGGTCCGTGGTCCGTGGTCCGTGGTCCGTGGTCCGTGGTCCGTGGTCCGTGGTCCGTGGTCCGTGGTCCTGGTGGTGGTCCGTGGTCCGTGGTCCGTGGTCCGTGGGTGGTCCGTGGTCCGTGGTCCAGTGGTCCGTGGTCCGTGGTCCAGTGGTGGTCCAGTGGTGGTCCAGTGGTCCGTGGTCCAGGGTCCGTGGTCCGTGGTCCAGTGGTCCGTGGTCCAGTGGTCCCAGTGGTCCAGGGTCCAGTGGTCCAGTGGTCCGTGGTCCAGGGTCCAGTGGTCCGTGGTCCAGTGGTCCGTGGTCCAGGTGGTCCGTGGTCAGTGGTCCAGTGGTCCAGGGTCCAGTGGTCCGTGGTCCAGTGGTCCGTGGTGGTCCAGTGGTCCAGGGTCCAGTGGTCCGTGGTCCAGTGGTCCGTGGTCCGTGGTCCGTGGTCCAGGTGGTCCGTGGTCCGTGGTCCAGTGGTCCGTGGTCCGTGGTCCGTGGTCCAGTGGTCCGTGGTCCAGTGGTCGTGGTCCAGGTCCGTGGTCCTGTGGGTGGTCCGTGGTCCAGGTGGTCCGTGGTCCAGTGGTCCGTGGTCCGTGGTCCGTGGTCCAGTGGTCCGTGGTCCGTGGTCCAGGTCCGTGGTCCAGTGGTCCAGGTGGTCCGTGGTCCAGTGGTCCGTGGTGGTCCGTGGTCCGGTCCGTGGTCCGTGTCCGTGGTCCGTGGTCCGTGGTCCGGTCCGTGGTCCGTGTCCGTGGTCCGTGGTCCGTGGTCCGTGTCCGGTCCGTGTCCGGTCCGTGGTCCGTGTCCGTGGTCCGTGTGGTCCGTGTCCGTGTCCGTGGTCCGTGCTCAGGTCCAGGTGGTCCGTGGTGGTCCAGGTCAGGTCCAGGGCCAGGTAGGCTCAGGGCTCTCAGGCTCAGGCCAGGCTCAGGCCTCAGGCTCAGGCTCAGTCAGGCTCAGGCTCAGGCTCAGGCTCAGGCTCAGGCCAGGCTCAGGCTCAGGCCTCAGGCTCAGGCTCAGGCCAGGCTCAGGCTCAGGCTCAGGCTCAGGCCCAGGCTCAGGCCAGGCTCAGGGCTCAGGCTCAGGCTCAGGCTCAGGCTCAGGCTCAGGCTCAGGGCTCAGGCTCAGGCTCAGGCTCAGGCTCAGGCTCAGGCTCAGGCTCAGGCTCAGGCTCAGGCTCAGGCCAGGCTCAGGCTCAGGCTCAGGCTCAGGGCTCAGGCTCAGGCCTCAGGCCAGGCTCAGGCCTCAGGCTCAGGCTCAGGCTCAGGCTCAGGCTCAGGCTCAGGCTCAGGCAGGCCAGGCTCAGGCTCAGGCCAGGCCCAGGCCTCAGGCCTCAGGCTCAGGCCTCAGGCCAGGCCCAGGCTCAGGCTCAGGCTCAGGCTCAGGCTCAGGCTCAGGCTCAGGCTCAGGCCTCAGGCTCAGGCTCAGGCCAGGCTCAGGCTCAGGCTCAGGCAGGCTCAGGCCCAGGCCCAGGCTCAGGCTCAGGCCAGGCCCAGGCTCAGGCTCAGGCTCAGGCCAGGCCAGGCTCAGGCTCAGGCTCAGGCTCAGGCTCAGGCTCAGGCTCAGGCTCAGGCCAGGCCCAGGCTCAGGCCAGGCTCAGGCCAGGCTCAGGCTCCAGGCTCAGGCTCAGGCTCAGGCTCAGGCTCAGGCTCAGGCTCAGGCTCAGGCTCAGGCTCAGGCTCCCAGGCCTCAGGCTCAGGCCCAGGCCCAGGCTCAGGCTCAGGCTCAGGCTCAGGCTCAGGCTCAGGCTCAGGCTCAGGCCTCAGGCTCAGGCCCAGGCCTCAGGCTCAGGCTCAGGCTCAGGCTCAGGCTCAGGCTCAGGCTCAGGCTCAGGCCAGGCCAGGCTCAGGCTCAGGCCTCAGGCCCAGGCCTCAGGCTCAGGCTCAGGCTCAGGCCAGGCCTCAGGCTCAGGCTCAGGCCTCAGGCTCAGGCCAGGCTCAGGCTCAGGCCTCAGGCTCAGGCTCCTCAGGCCAGCTCAGGCTCAGGCTCAGGCCAGGCTCAGGCTCAGGCTCAGGCTCAGGCTCAGGCCTCAGGCCCAGGCTCAGGCTCAGGCCTCAGGCCTCAGGCTCAGGCTCAGGCCAGGCTCAGGCTCAGGCTCAGGCCTCAGGCCTCAGGCTCAGGCTCAGGCTCAGGCTCAGGCCTCAGGCTCAGGCTCAGGCTCAGGCTCAGGCTCAGGCTCAGGCTCAGGCTCAGGCTCAGGCTCAGGCTCAGGCTCAGGCTCAGGCTCAGGCCTCAGGCTCAGGCTCAGGCTCAGGCTCAGGCTCAGGCTCAGGCTCAGGCTCAGGCCTCAGGCTCAGGCTCAGGCTCAGGCCTCAGGCTCAGGCCTCAGGCTCAGGCTCAGGCCTCAGGCTCAGGCTCAGGCCTCAGGCCTCAGGGCTCAGGCTCAGGCCTCAGGCTCAGGCCAGGCTCAGGCTCAGGCCTCAGGCTCAGGCTCAGGCTCAGGCCTCAGGCTCAGGCTCAGGCTCAGGCTCAGGCTCAGGCCTCAGGCTCAGGCTCAGGCTCAGGCCAGGCTCAGGCTCAGGCCTCAGGCTCAGGCCAGGCCAGGCTCAGGCCTCAGGCCCAGGCTCAGGCTCAGGCCAGGCTCAGGCCAGGCTCAGGCTCAGGCTCAGGCTCAGGCTCAGGCCAGGCTCAGGCCCAGGCTCAGGCTCAGGCCTCAGGCTCAGGCCAGGCTCAGGCCAGGCCTCAGGCCAGGCCCAGGCCAGGCCTCAGGCCCAGGCTCAGGCTCAGGCTCAGGCTCAGGCCCAGGCTCAGGCTCAGGCCCAGGCCCAGGCCAGGCCCAGGCCCAGGCTCAGGCCCAGGCCAGGCTCAGGCCAGGCTCAGGCTCCAGGCCCAGGCTCAGGCTCAGGCCCAGGCCTCAGGCCAGGCTCAGGCTCAGGCTCAGGCTCAGGCTCAGGCCCAGGCCCAGGCCCAGGCTCAGGCTCAGGCTCAGGGCTCAGGCTCAGGCTCAGGCTCAGGCTCAGGCTCAGGCTCAGGCTCAGGCCTCAGGCCTCAGGCTCAGGCTCAGGCTCAGGCCTCAGGCTCAGGCTCAGGCCCAGGCTCAGGCCTCAGGCTCAGGCTCAGGGCTCAGGCCCAGGCTCAGGCTCAGGCTCAGGCCAGGCTCAGGCTCAGGCTCAGGCTCAGGCCAGGCTCAGGCTCAGGCTCAGGCTCAGGCTCAGGCCTCAGGCTCAGGCCCAGGCCTCAGGCTCAGGCTCAGGCCCAGGCTCAGGCTCAGGCTCAGGCTCAGGCTCAGGCTCAGGCCCAGGCCAGGCCTCAGGCTCAGGCTCAGGCTCAGGCTCAGGCTCAGGCCAGGCTCAGGCTCAGGCCTCAGGCCAGGCTCAGGCTCAGGCTCAGGCCAGGCCTCAGGCTCAGGCCAGGCTCAGGCCCAGGCTCAGGCTCAGGCTCAGGCTCAGGCTCAGGCCTCAGGCTCAGGCCTCAGGCTCAGGCTCAGGCCCAGGCCTCAGGCTCAGGCCCAGGCCCAGGCTCAGGCTCAGGCCTCAGGCTCAGGCCTCAGGCTCAGGCTCAGGCTCAGGCTCAGGCTCAGGCCAGGCTCAGGCTCAGGCCAGGCCTCAGGCTCAGGCTCAGGCTCAGGCTCAGGCTCAGGCTCAGGCTCAGGCTCAGGCTCAGGCCCAGGCCCAGGCTCAGGCTCAGGCTCAGGCTCAGGCTCAGGCCCAGGCCCAGGCTCAGGCCTCAGGCTCAGGCTCAGGCTCAGGCCCAGGCCAGGCCAGGCTCAGGCTCAGGCTCAGGCTCAGGCTCAGGCTCAGGCCAGGCCTCAGGCTCAGGCCTCAGGCTCAGGCCTCAGGCTCAGGCTCAGGCTCAGGCTCAGGCTCAGGCTCAGGCCAGGCTCCAGGCTCAGGCCCAGGCTCAGGCCTCAGGCTCAGGCTCAGGCTCAGGCTCAGGCTCAGGCTCAGGCTCAGGCCAGGCTCAGGCCAGGCTCAGGCTCAGGCCTCAGGCTCAGGCTCAGGCTCAGGCTCAGGCTCAGGGCCTCAGGCTCAGGCTCAGGCTCAGGCTCAGGCTCAGGCTCAGGCTCAGGCTCAGGCCCAGGCTCAGGCTCAGGCTCAGGCTCAGGCTCAGGGCTCAGGCTCAGGCTCAGGCTCAGGCTCAGGCTCAGGCTCAGGCTCAGGCTCAGGCTCAGGCTCAGGCCTCAGGCTCAGGGCTCAGGCTCAGGCTCAGGCTCAGGCTCAGGCTCCTCAGGCTCAGGCTCAGGCTCAGGCTCAGGCCCAGGCTCAGGCCCAGGCTCAGGCCAGGCCTCAGGCTCAGGCTCAGGCTCAGGCTCAGGCTCAGGCTCAGGCTCAGGCTCAGGCTCAGGCCTCAGGCTCAGGCCTCAGGCCTCAGGCCCAGGCTCAGGCTCAGGCTCAGGCCTCAGTCAGGCCCAGGCAGGCCAGGCTCAGGCTCAGGCTCAGGCTCAGGCCCAGGCTCAGGCTCAGGCCTCAGGCTCAGGCCCAGGCTCAGGCTCAGGCTCAGGCCTCAGGCTCAGGCTCAGGCTCAGGCTCAGGCCTCAGGCTCAGGCTCAGGCTCAGGCCTCAGGCTCAGGCTCAGGCTCAGGCCTCAGGCTCAGGCAGGCCAGGCCCAGGCTCAGGCTCAGGCTCAGGCAGGCTCAGGCCTCAGGCTCAGGCTCAGGCTCAGGCCTCAGGCTCAGGCTCAGGCCAGGCTCAGGCTCAGGCTCAGGCTCAGGCCCAGGCCTCAGGCTCAGGCCTCAGGCTCAGGGCTCAGGCCCAGGCTCAGGCTCAGGCCTCAGGCTCAGGCCTCAGGCTCAGGCTCAGGCCTCAGGCTCAGGCTCAGGCTCAGGCTCAGGCTCAGGCTCAGGCTCAGGCTCAGGCTCAGGCTCAGGCTCAGGCTCAGGCCAGGCTCAGGCCAGGCTCAGGCCCAGGCTCAGGCCTCAGGCCTCAGGCTCAGGCCCAGGCCCTCAGGCTCAGGCTCAGGCTCAGGCTCAGGCCAGGCTCAGGCTCAGGCTCAGGCTCAGGCTCAGGCTCAGGCTCAGGCTCAGGCTCAGGCCCAGGCTCAGGCTCAGGCTCAGGCTCAGGCTCAGGCTCAGGCTCAGGCTCAGGCTCAGGCTCAGGCTCAGGCTCAGGCTCAGGCTCAGGCCAGGCTCAGGCCTCAGGCTCAGGCTCAGGCTCAGGCTCAGGCTCAGGCCAGGCTCAGGCTCAGGGCTCAGGCTCAGGCCTCAGGCCTCAGGCCTCAGGCCCAGGCCAGGCTCAGGCTCAGGCCTCAGGCTCAGGCTCAGGCTCAGGCTCAGGCCTCAGGCTCAGGCTCAGGCTCAGGCTCAGGCTCAGGCTCAGGGCTCAGGCTCAGGCTCAGGCTCAGGCTCAGGCTCAGGCCAGGCTCAGGCTCAGGCTCAGGCTCAGGCTCAGGCTCAGGCTCCAGGCCCAGGCCTCAGGCTCAGGCTCAGGCTCAGGCTCAGGCCCAGGCTCAGGCCCAGGCTCAGGCTCAGGCCTCAGGCCCAGGCCCAGGCCCAGGCCCAGGCCTCAGGCTCAGGCTCAGGCTCAGGCTCAGGCTCAGGCTCAGGCTCAGGCTCAGGCCAGGCTCAGGCCAGGCTCAGGCTCAGGCTCAGGCTCAGGCTCAGGCTCAGGCAGGCTCAGGCTCAGGCTCAGGCCCAGGGCTCAGGCTCAGGCTCAGGCCCAGGCTCAGGCTCAGGCCCAGGCTCAGGCCCAGGCTCAGGCTCAGGCTCAGGCTCAGGCCAGGCTCAGGCTCAGGCTCAGGCTCAGGCTCAGGCCCAGGCTCAGGCCAGGCTCAGGCCTCAGGCTCAGGCCTCAGGCTCAGGCTCAGGCCCAGGCTCAGGCTCAGGCTCAGGCCAGGCCCAGGCTCAGGCTCAGGCCAGGGCTCAGGCCAGGCTCAGGCCCAGGCTCAGGCCCAGGCCTCAGGCCAGGCCCAGGCCCAGGCCAGGCCCAGGCCCAGGCTCAGGCTCAGGCCCAGGCCCAGGCCCAGGCTCAGGCTCAGGCTCAGGCTCAGGCTCAGGCTCAGGCTCAGGCCCAGGCTCAGGCCCAGGCCTCAGGCCTCAGGCCTCAGGCCTCAGGCTCAGGCTCAGGCTCAGGCCCAGGCCAGGCCAGGCTCAGGCCTCAGGCTCAGGCCCAGGCTCAGGCTCAGGCCAGGCCCAGGCTCAGGCTCAGGCCTCAGGCTCAGGCCTCAGGCCCAGGCTCAGGCTCAGGCTCAGGCTCAGGCTCAGGCTCAGGCTCAGGCTCAGGCTCAGGCTCAGGCTCAGGCTCAGGCTCAGGCCTCAGGCTCAGGCTCAGGCCTCAGGCTCAGGCTCAGGCCAGGCTCAGGCTCAGGCTCAGGCCAGGCTCAGGCCCAGGCTCAGGCCCAGGCTCAGGCTCAGGCCAGGCTCAGGCCAGGCTCAGGCCTCAGGCTCAGGCTCAGGCTCAGGCCTCAGGCCCAGGCTCAGGCTCAGGCTCAGGCCTCAGGCTCAGGCTCAGGCTCAGGCCTCAGGCCTCAGGCTCAGGCTCAGGCCCAGGCCCAGGCTCAGGCTCAGGCTCAGGCTCAGGCTCAGGCCTCAGGCTCAGGCTCAGGCCTCAGGCTCAGGCCCAGGCTCAGGCTCAGGCTCAGGCTCAGGCCAGGCTCAGGCTCAGGCCTCAGGCCCAGGCTCAGGCTCAGGCTCAGGCTCAGGCTCAGGCTCAGGCTCAGGCTCAGGCTCAGGCTCAGGCTCAGGCTCAGGCCTCAGGCTCAGGCTCAGGCTCAGGCTCAGGCTCAGGCTCAGGCCTCAGGCTCAGGCCTCAGGCTCAGGCTCAGGCCTCAGGCTCAGGCTCAGGCCTCAGGCTCAGGCTCAGGCCCAGGCTCAGGCTCAGGCCCAGGCTCAGGCCAGGCTCAGGCCCAGGCCCAGGCCCAGGCTCAGGCTCAGGCCCAGGCCAGGCTCAGGCCCAGGCTCAGGCCTCAGGCCAGGCTCAGGCTCAGGCTCAGGCTCAGGCTCAGGCCCAGGCCTCAGGCTCAGGCTCAGGCTCAGGCCTCAGGCCCAGGCTCAGGCCAGGCCAGGCTCAGGCCCAGGGCTCAGGCCAGGCTCAGGCTCAGGCTCAGGCTCAGGCCTCAGGCTCAGGCTCAGGCTCAGGCCAGGCTCAGGCTCAGGCTCAGGCTCAGGCTCAGGCTCAGGCCTCAGGCCAGGCCTCAGGCTCAGGCTCAGGCTCAGGCCTCAGGCTCAGGCTCAGGCTCAGGCTCAGGCCAGGCCAGGCTCAGGCTCAGGCTCAGGGCTCAGGCTCAGGCTCAGGCTCAGGCCTCAGGCTCAGGCCAGGCTCAGGCTCAGGCCTCAGGCTCAGGCCTCAGGCTCAGGCTCAGGCCCAGGCCAGGCCAGGCTCAGGCTCAGGCTCAGGCTCAGGCTCAGGCTCAGGCCTCAGGCTCAGGCCTCAGGCTCAGGCTCAGGCTCAGGCCTCAGGCCTCAGGCCCAGGCCTCAGGCCTCAGGCCAGGCCTCAGGCCTCAGGCTCAGGCTCAGGCTCAGGCTCAGGCCCAGGCTCAGGCTCAGGCCTCAGGCTCAGGCTCAGGCTCAGGCTCAGGCCAGGCGCCCAGGCCCAGGCTCAGGCTCAGGCTCAGGCTCAGGCTCAGGCTCAGGCTCAGGCCAGGCTCAGGCTCAGGCTCAGGCCCAGGCTCAGGCCAGGCCCAGGCCAGGCTCAGGCTCAGGCTCAGGCTCAGGCCAGGCTCAGGCCAGGCTCAGGCCCAGGCTCAGGCTCAGGCCCAGGCTCAGGCCTCAGGCCTCAGGCTCAGGCCAGGCTCAGGCTCAGGCCCAGGCTCAGGCCCAGGCCTCAGGCTCAGGCCAGGCTCAGGCTCAGGCTCAGGCTCAGGCCTCAGGCTCAGGCCTCAGGCTCAGGCCTCAGGCCAGGCTCAGGCTCAGGCTCAGGCTCAGGCCTCAGGCCCAGGCCCAGGCCCAGGCCCAGGCCTCAGGGCTCAGGCTCAGGCTCAGGCTCAGGCCTCAGGCTCAGGCCAGGCCAGGCCCAGGCTCAGGCTCAGGCTCAGGCCTCAGGCTCAGGCTCAGGCCTCAGGCCCAGGCCCAGGCTCAGGCTCCAGGCCCAGGCCCAGGCTCAGGCTCAGGCCTCAGGCTCAGGCTCAGGCTCAGGCCCAGGCTCAGGCTCAGGCTCAGGCCTCAGGCCAGGCTCAGGCCCAGGCCAGGCCCAGGCCTCAGGCCCAGGCTCAGGCTCAGGCTCAGGCTCAGGCCTCAGGCTCAGGCCTCAGGCTCAGGCTCAGCTCAGGCCAGGCTCAGGCTCAGGCTCAGGCCTCAGGCTCAGGCTCAGGCTCAGGCTCAGGCTCAGGCTCAGGCCCAGGCCTCAGGCCAGGCTCAGGCTCAGGCCCAGGCTCAGGCCAGGCCTCAGGCCTCAGGCTCAGGGCTCAGGCTCAGGCCTCAGGCTCAGGCTCAGGCTCAGGCTCAGGCCCAGGCTCAGGCTCAGGCCAGGCTCAGGCTCAGGCTCAGGCCAGGCTCAGGCTCAGGCTCAGGCTCAGGCCTCAGGCCAGGCTCAGGCTCAGGCCCAGGCCAGGCCAGGCCCAGGCCCAGGCAGGCTCAGGCCTCAGGCCCAGGCTCAGGCAGGCTCAGGCTCAGGCTCAGGCTCAGGCTCAGGCCAGGCTCAGGCTCAGGCTCAGGCTCAGGCTCAGGCTCAGGCCAGGCCCAGGCTCAGGCTCAGGCCCAGGCCTCAGGCTCAGGCTCAGGCTCAGGCTCAGGCTCAGGCTCAGGCTCAGGCTCAGGCTCAGGCTCAGGCTCAGGCTCAGGCTCAGGCTCAGGCTCAGGCTCAGGCTCAGGCCTCAGGCTCAGGCCTCAGGCTCAGGCTCAGGCTCAGGCTCAGGCTCAGGCCCAGGCTCAGGCTCAGGCTCAGGCTCAGGCTCAGGCCAGGCTCAGGCTCAGGCTCAGGCCAGGCCCAGGCTCAGGCTCAGGCCTCAGGCCTCAGGCTCAGGGCTCAGGCTCAGGCTCAGGCCCAGGCCCAGGCCCAGGCTCAGGCCAGGCCCAGGCTCAGGCCCAGGCTCAGGCTCAGGCCCAGGCTCAGGCCTCAGGCCTCAGGCTCAGGCTCAGGCCCAGGCCTCAGGCCCAGGCCCAGGCCTCAGGCTCAGGCCCAGGCAGGCCAGGCCCAGGCCAGGCTCAGGCCCAGGCCCAGGCCTCAGGGCCCAGGCCCAGGCCCAGGCCCAGGCCAGGCTCAGGCTCAGGCCCAGGCTCAGGCTCAGGCCCAGGCTCAGGCTCAGGCCTCAGGCTCAGGCCAGGCTCAGGCTCAGGCCCAGGCCTCAGGCTCAGGCCAGGCAGGCTCAGGCCAGGCCAGGCTCAGGCTCAGGCCTCAGGCTCAGGCTCAGGCCAGGCTCAGGCCAGGCCCAGGCTCAGGCTCAGGCTCAGGCCTCAGGCCTCAGGCCCAGGCCTCAGGCCTCAGGCCCAGGCCTCAGGCCCAGGCCAGGCTCAGGCTCAGGCTCAGGCTCAGGCTCAGGCTCAGGCTCAGGCTCAGGCTCAGGCCTCAGGCCCAGGCTCAGGCTCAGGCTCAGGCCTCAGGCCAGGCTCAGGCCCAGGCCCAGGCCCAGGCCCAGGCCCAGGCTCAGGCCCAGGCCAGGCTCAGGCTCAGGCCCAGGCTCAGGCTCAGGCCAGGCTCAGGCCTCAGGCCTCAGGCTCAGGCCCAGGCCAGGCCCAGGCTCAGGCCAGGCCAGGCTCAGGCTCAGGCTCAGGCTCAGGCTCAGGCCCAGGCCTCAGGCCCAGGCTCAGGCCTCAGGCCAGGCTCAGGCCTCAGGCCCAGGCTCAGGCTCAGGCTCAGGCCAGGCCTCAGGCTCAGGCTCAGGCTCAGGCTCAGGCTCAGGCTCAGGCTCAGGCCAGGGCCCAGGCCCAGGCTCAGGCTCAGGCTCAGGCTCCTCAGGCCAGGCCCAGGCCCAGGCCCAGGCTCAGGCTCAGGCCTCAGGCTCAGGCTCAGGCTCAGGCTCAGGCCTCAGGCCTCAGGCCTCAGGCTCAGGCCTCAGGGCTCAGGCCTCAGGCCAGGCTCAGGCTCAGGCCTCAGGCTCAGGCTCAGGCTCAGGCCAGGCTCAGGCCTCAGGCTCAGGCTCAGGCTCAGGCTCAGGCTCAGGCCTCAGGCTCAGGCCTCAGGCTCAGGCCAGGCTCAGGCTCAGGCCTCAGGCCCAGGCCCAGGCCCAGGCTCAGGCTCAGGGCCCAGGCTCAGGCTCAGGCTCAGGCCTCAGGCTCAGGCCAGGCCTCAGGCCCAGGCTCAGGCTCAGGCTCAGGCTCAGGCTCAGGCTCAGGCTCAGGCTCAGGCCTCAGGCTCAGGCCTCAGGCTCAGGCTCAGGCTCAGGCCCAGGCCTCAGGCTCAGGCCCAGGGCTCAGGCTCAGGCCAGGCCAGGCTCAGGCTCAGGCTCAGGCCTCAGGCCAGGCTCAGGCCTCAGGCCTCAGGCCTCAGGCCTCAGGGCTCAGGCCAGGCCCAGGCTCAGGCTCAGGCTCAGGCTCAGGGCCAGGCTCAGGCCCAGGCCCAGGCTCAGGCTCAGGCTCAGGCCTCAGGCTCAGGCTCAGGGCTCAGGCCCAGGCCCAGGCTCAGGCTCAGGCTCAGGCTCAGGCCTCAGGCCTCAGGCCCAGGCTCAGGCTCAGGCCAGGCTCAGGCTCAGGCCTCAGGCTCAGGCTCAGGCTCAGGCTCAGGCTCAGGCTCAGGCCCAGGCCCAGGCTCAGGCTCAGGCCTCAGGCCAGGCCTCAGGCCAGGCTCCTCAGGCCAGGCTCAGGCTCAGGCCCAGGCTCAGGCTCAGGCCCAGGCCAGGCTCAGGCTCAGGCCTCAGGCCAGGCCCAGGCTCAGGCCAGGCTCAGGCCTCAGGCTCAGGCCCAGGCTCAGGCCTCAGGCCCAGGCCCAGGCCAGGCCCAGGCCCAGGCTCAGGCTCAGGCTCAGGCTCAGGCTCAGGCCCAGGCCCAGGCTCAGGCTCAGGCTCAGGCTCAGGCTCAGGCCTCAGGCTCAGGCCAGGCTCAGGCTCAGGCCCAGGCTCAGGCTCAGGCTCAGGCCAGGCTCAGGCTCAGGCTCAGGCTCAGGCCAGGCAGGCCAGGCTCAGGCTCAGGCCCAGGCTCAGGCCCAGGCTCAGGCTCAGGCTCAGGCCAGGCTCAGGCCCAGGCCCAGGCCTCAGGCCCAGGCTCAGGCCAGGCTCAGGCCCAGGCCTCAGGCCCAGGCTCAGGCCCAGGCCCAGGCCCAGGCCTCAGGCTCAGGCTCAGGGCCCAGGCTCAGGCCCAGGCTCAGGCCCAGGCCCAGGCCAGGCCAGGCCTCAGGCCCAGGCTCAGGCTCAGGCTCAGGCTCAGGCTCAGGCTCAGGCTCAGGCTCAGGCCAGGCTCAGGCCTCAGGCTCAGGCTCAGGCCCAGGCTCAGGCTCAGGCCTCAGGCCCAGGCCCAGGCCCAGGCTCAGGCCCAGGCCAGGCCCAGGCTCAGGCCTCAGGCTCAGGCTCAGGCTCAGGCCCAGGCCTCAGGCCCAGGCTCAGGCCCAGGCTCAGGCTCAGGCTCAGGCTCAGGCTCAGGCTCAGGCCTCAGGCTCAGGCTCAGGCCTCAGGCCTCAGGCCTCAGGCTCAGGCTCAGGCCCAGGCTCAGGCCCAGGCTCAGGCTCAGGCCCAGGCCTCAGGCCTCAGGCCAGGCCCAGGCCCAGGCCCAGGCTCAGGCTCAGGCCCAGGCCAGGCCCAGGCTCAGGCTCAGGCCCAGGCCCAGGCCCAGGCCTCAGGCTCAGGCCCAGGCCCAGGCCCAGGCCCAGGCCCAGGCCCAGGCCCAGGCCCAGGCTCAGGCTCAGGCTCAGGCCAGGCTCAGGCCTCAGGCTCAGGCTCAGGCTCAGGCCCAGGGCCCAGGCCAGGCCCAGGCCAGGCTCAGGCCCAGGCCAGGCTCAGGCTCAGGCCTCAGGCTCAGGCTCAGGCTCAGGCCTCAGGCTCAGGCTCAGGCTCAGGCCCAGGCTCAGGCTCAGGCTCAGGGCCCAGGCTCAGGCTCAGGCCAGGCTCAGGCTCAGGCCCAGGCTCAGGCTCAGGCCTCAGGCTCAGGCCCAGGCCCAGGCCCAGGCTCAGGCCCAGGCCTCAGGCCAGGCTCAGGCTCAGGCTCAGGCTCAGGCCAGGCCTCAGGCCTCAGGCCAGGGCCAGGCCCAGGCCTCAGGCTCAGGCTCAGGCCAGGCCCAGGCTCAGGCTCAGGCTCAGGCCTCAGGCCCAGGGCTCAGGCCTCAGGCCCAGGCTCAGGCCCAGGCTCAGGCCAGGCCTCAGGCTCAGGCTCAGGCTCAGGCCCAGGCCCAGGCTCAGGCTCAGGCCCAGGCCCAGGCCAGGCCCAGGCTCAGGCTCAGGCTCAGGCCTCAGGCCAGGCTCAGGCTCAGGCCTCAGGCTCAGGCCTCAGGCTCAGGCTCAGGCTCAGGCCTCAGGCTCAGGCCCAGGCCAGGCCTCAGGCTCAGGCTCAGGCCAGGCTCAGGCCTCAGGCTCAGGCTCAGGCTCAGGCTCAGGCTCAGGCCCAGGCTCAGGCTCAGGCCTCAGGCTCAGGCCTCAGGCCCAGGCAGGCCAGGCCCAGGCCCAGGCCCAGGCTCAGGCTCAGGCCAGGCCCAGGCCCAGGCTCAGGCCAGGCCAGGCTCAGGCTCAGGCCAGGCCTCAGGCTCAGGCCCAGGCCCAGGCTCAGGCTCAGGCTCAGGCTCAGGCTCAGGCCCAGGCTCAGGCCCAGGCCTCAGGCTCAGGCCAGGCTCAGGCTCAGGCTCAGGCTCAGGCTCAGGCCCAGGCCCAGGCCCAGGCCAGGCCTCAGGCTCAGGCTCAGGCTCAGGCTCAGGCCAGGCTCAGGCTCAGGCCTCAGGCCAGGCCAGGCCAGGCTCAGGCTCAGGCTCAGGCTCAGGCCTCAGGCTCAGGCTCAGGCCTCAGGCTCAGGCCTCAGGCTCAGGCTCAGGCTCAGGCTCAGGCTCAGGCTCAGGCCAGGCTCAGGCTCAGGCTCAGGCCTCAGGCTCAGGCTCAGGCCTCAGGCCTCAGGCCTCAGGCCAGGCCCAGGCCTCAGGCCTCAGGCCCAGGCCTCAGGCTCAGGCTCAGGCTCAGGCCAGGCTCAGGCCTCAGGCTCAGGCCCAGGCTCAGGCTCAGGCTCAGGCTCAGGCCAGGCCTCAGGCCAGGCCCAGGCTCAGGCTCAGGCCCAGGCCAGGCCTCCCAGGCTCAGGCTCAGGCTCAGGCTCAGGCTCAGGCCAGGCTCAGGCCCAGGCTCAGGCCCAGGCCCAGGCCCAGGCTCAGGCTCAGGCTCAGGCTCAGGCTCAGGCTCAGGCTCAGGCTCAGGCTCAGGCTCAGGCTCAGGCTCAGGCTCAGGCCAGGCTCAGGGCCTCAGGCTCAGGCTCAGGCTCAGGCTCAGGCTCAGGCTCAGGCTCAGGCTCAGGCTCAGGCTCAGGCTCAGGCCCAGGCTCAGGCTCAGGCTCAGGCTCAGGCTCAGGCTCAGGCTCAGGCTCAGGCTCAGGCTCAGGCTCAGGCTCAGGCTCAGGCTCAGGCTCAGGCTCAGGCTCAGGCTCAGGCCAGGCTCAGGCTCAGGCCAGGCTCAGGCTCAGGCCCAGGCTCAGGCTCAGGCCAGGCCAGGCCCAGGCTCAGGCTCAGGCTCAGGCCCAGGCTCAGGCCCAGGCCTCAGGCTCAGGCTCAGGCTCAGGCTCAGGCTCAGGCTCAGGCCTCAGGCTCAGGCCCAGGCTCAGGCTCAGGCTCAGGCCCAGGCCAGGCCCAGGCCCAGGCTCAGGCTCAGGCTCAGGCTCAGGCCCAGGCCTCAGGCTCAGGCCCAGGCTCAGGCTCAGGCTCAGGCCCAGGCTCAGGCTCAGGCCCAGGCTCAGGCCAGGCTCAGGCCAGGCTCAGGCTCAGGCTCAGGCCCAGGCCAGGCCTCAGGCCAGGCCCAGGCTCAGGCTCAGGCTCAGGCCAGGCCCAGGCTCAGGCCTCAGGCTCAGGCTCAGGCTCAGGCTCAGGCCAGGCTCAGGCCCAGGCCAGGCTCAGGCTCAGGCTCAGGCTCAGGCTCAGGCTCAGGCCCAGGCCTCAGGCCAGGCCAGGCCTCAGGCCTCAGGCCCAGGCTCAGGCTCAGGCTCAGGCTCAGGCTCAGGCCTCAGGCTCAGGCCTCAGGCTCAGGCCCAGGCCAGGCTCAGGCTCAGGCTCAGGCTCAGGCTCAGGCTCAGGCTCAGGCCTCAGGCTCAGGCCTCAGGCCTCAGGCCCAGGCCTCAGGCCCAGGCCAGGCCCAGGCCTCAGGCTCAGGCCCAGGCCAGGCTCAGGCCCAGGCTCAGGCTCAGGCCAGGCTCAGGCCCAGGCCCAGGCTCAGGCTCAGGCTCAGGCTCAGGCCCAGGCCCAGGCCTCAGGCTCAGGCTCAGGCTCAGGCTCAGGCTCAGGCCTCAGGCCCAGGCTCAGGCCCAGGCCAGGCCCAGGCTCAGGCCAGCTCAGGCAGGCTCAGGCTCAGGGCCAGGCTCAGGCCAGGCTCAGGCCTCAGGCCTCAGGCTCAGGCCAGGCTCAGGCCCAGGCTCAGGCTCAGGCTCAGGCTCAGGCTCAGGCCTCAGGCTCAGGCCCAGGCTCAGGCTCAGGCTCAGGCTCAGGCTCAGGCTCAGGCTCAGGCCTCAGGCCAGGCCAGGCTCAGGCTCAGGCCCAGGCTCAGGCCTCAGGCTCAGGCCAGGCTCAGGCCTCAGGCTCAGGCCTCAGGCTCAGGCCTCAGGCCAGGCCAGGCCTCAGGCCCAGGCTCAGGCAGGCTCAGGCTCAGGCTCAGGCTCAGGCCTCAGGCTCAGGCTCAGGCCAGGCCAGGCCTCAGGCCTCAGGCTCAGGGCCTCAGGCTCAGGCTCAGGCTCAGGCTCAGGCTCAGGCTCAGGCCCAGGCCCAGGCTCAGGCTCAGGCCAGGCTCAGGCTCAGGCTCAGGCCAGGCTCAGGCCAGGCCCAGGCTCAGGCTCAGGCCAGGCCAGGCCCAGGCCAGGCTCAGGCCAGCCTCAGGCCCAGGCCCAGGCTCAGGCTCAGGCTCAGGCTCAGGCCTCAGGCTCAGGCTCAGCTCAGGCTCAGGCCTCAGGCCAGGCTCAGGCTCAGGCCAGGCTCAGGCCCAGGCCAGGCCCAGGCTCAGGCTCAGGCTCAGGCTCAGGCCCAGGCTCAGGCCTCAGGCCTCAGGCTCAGGCTCAGGCTCAGGCTCAGGCCTCAGGCCCAGGCTCAGGCTCAGGCCCAGGCCAGGCTCAGGCTCAGGCTCAGGCCAGGCCCAGGCTCAGGCTCAGGCCTCAGGCTCAGGCTCAGGCCTCAGGCTCAGGCCTCAGGCTCAGGCCTCAGGCCTCAGGCTCAGGCTCAGGCTCAGGGCTCAGGCTCAGGCTCAGGCCTCAGGCTCAGGCTCAGGCTCAGGCTCAGGCCCCAGGCAGGCCAGGCTCAGGCTCAGGCCCAGGCTCAGGCTCAGGCTCAGGCTCAGGCTCAGGCCTCAGGCCTCAGGCCAGGCTCAGGCTCAGGCCAGGCTCAGGCTCAGGCCTCAGGCTCAGGCTCAGGCTCAGGCCCAGGCTCAGGCTCAGGCCAGGCTCAGGCTCAGGCTCAGGCTCAGGCTCAGGCTCAGGCCTCAGGCCCAGGCTCAGGCCCAGGCCTCAGGCTCAGGCTCAGGCCCAGGCCTCAGGCTCAGGCTCAGGCTCAGGCTCAGGCTCAGGCCTCAGGCCTCAGGCCTCAGGCCCAGGCCTCAGGCTCAGGCCTCAGGCTCAGGCTCAGGCTCAGGCCCAGGCCTCAGGCCCAGGCTCAGGCCAGGCTCAGGCCTCAGGCTCAGGCCTCAGGCCTCAGGCCTCAGGCTCAGGCTCAGGCTCAGGCTCAGGCTCAGGCCTCAGGCTCAGGCCTCAGGCTCAGGCTCAGGCCCAGGCCCAGGCCCAGGCCTCAGGCCTCAGGCTCAGGCCTCAGGCCTCAGGCCAGGGCCAGGCTCAGGCCTCAGGCTCAGGCTCAGGCTCAGGCCCAGGCTCAGGCTCAGGCTCAGGCTCAGGCTCAGGCTCAGGCTCAGGCCAGGCTCAGGCTCAGGCTCAGGCTCAGGCTCAGGCCTCAGGCTCAGGCTCAGGCCCAGGCCTCAGGCCTCAGGCTCAGGCTCAGGCTCAGGCTCAGGCTCAGGCCAGGCCTCAGGCTCAGGCCTCAGGCCTCAGGCTCAGGCTCAGGCCCAGGCTCAGGCTCAGGCTCAGGCTCAGGCTCAGGCTCAGGCTCAGGCTCAGGCCTCAGGCCTCAGGCCTCAGGCTCAGGCCTCAGGCTCAGGCTCAGGCTCAGGCTCAGGCTCAGGCTCAGGCTCAGGCCTCAGGCTCAGGCCTCAGGCCCAGGCCCAGGCTCAGGCCAGGCCTCAGGCTCAGGCTCAGGCTCAGGCTCAGGCCTCAGGCTCAGGCTCAGGCTCAGGCTCAGGCCAGGCTCAGGCTCAGGCTCAGGCTCAGGCCTCAGGCCCAGGCCAGGCTCAGGCCCAGGCTCAGGCTCAGGCTCAGGCCAGGCTCAGGCTCAGGCTCAGGCCAGGCTCAGGCCCAGGCCAGGCTCAGGGGCCAGGCCCAGGCTCAGGCCCAGGCTCAGCCCAGGCTCAGGCTCAGGCCCAGGCCTCAGGCCAGGCTCAGGCTCAGGCCCAGGCCTCAGGCCCAGGCTCAGGCTCAGGCCCAGGCCTCAGGCTCAGGCCCAGGCCCAGGCCCAGGCTCAGGCTCAGGCCCAGGCTCAGGCTCAGGCCAGGCTCAGGCTCAGGCCCAGGCTCAGGCCTCAGGCCTCAGGCTCAGGCCCAGGGCCCAGGCCAGGCCCAGGCCCAGGCTCAGGCCTCAGGCCAGGCTCAGGCCCAGGCTCAGGCCTCAGGCTCAGGCTCAGGCTCAGGCTCAGGCCCAGGCCCAGGCCCAGGCCCAGGCCCAGGCCCAGGCCCAGGCTCAGGCTCAGGCTCAGGCTCAGGCTCAGGCCTCAGGCTCAGGCTCAGGCTCAGGCCAGGCTCAGGCTCAGGCTCAGGCTCAGGCCTCAGGCCCAGGCCTCAGGCTCAGGCTCAGGCTCAGGCTCAGGCTCAGGCTCAGGCTCAGGCAGGCCCAGGCCTCAGGCTCAGGCCAGGCCTCAGGCTCAGGCCCAGGCTCAGGCCTCAGGCTCAGGCTCAGGCTCAGGCTCAGGCTCAGGCTCAGGCTCAGGCTCAGGCTCAGGCTCAGGCTCAGGCTCAGGCTCAGGCTCAGGCTCAGGCTCAGGCTCAGGCCAGGCTCAGGCTCAGGCCCAGGCCTCAGGCCAGGCCAGGCTCAGGCCTCAGGCTCAGGCTCAGGCTCAGGCTCAGGCCTCAGGCCTCAGGCCTCAGGCTCAGGCTCAGGCTCAGGCCAGGCCAGGCCAGGCCCAGGCTCAGGCTCAGGCCTCAGGCCTCAGGCTCAGGCTCAGGCTCAGGCCTCAGGCTCAGGCTCAGGCTCAGGCTCAGGCTCAGGCTCAGGCTCAGGCTCAGGCTCAGGCTCAGGCCTCAGGCTCAGGCTCAGGCTCAGGCTCAGGCTCAGGCTCAGGCTCCCAGGCCTCAGGCTCAGGCTCAGGCCCAGGCTCAGGCTCAGGCCAGGCTCAGGCCTCAGGCTCAGGCTCAGGGCCCAGGCTCAGGCTCAGGCCAGGCCCAGGCCTCAGGCCAGGCTCAGGCTCAGGCCAGGCCAGGCCCAGGCCTCAGGCCTCAGGCCCAGGCTCAGGCTCAGGCCAGGCTCAGGCTCAGGCCTCAGGCTCAGGCTCAGGCCTCAGGCTCAGGCCTCAGGCCTCAGGCCAGGCCAGGCTCAGGCTCAGGCTCAGGCTCAGGCCCAGGCTCAGGCTCAGGCCAGGCTCAGGCCAGGCCCAGGCCCAGGCCCAGGCCCAGGCCCAGGCCCAGGCTCAGGCCAGGCTCAGGCTCAGGCTCAGGCTCAGGCTCAGGCTCAGGCTCAGGCCCAGGCTCAGGCTCAGGCCCAGGCCTCAGGCCAGGCCCAGGCTCAGGCTCAGGCCAGGCCCAGGCCCAGGCTCAGGCCAGGCCCAGGCTCAGGCCCAGGCTCAGGCCCAGGCTCAGGCTCAGGCCAGGCCCAGGCTCAGGCCCAGGCTCAGGCCCAGGCTCAGGCCCAGGCCCAGGCCCAGGCTCAGGCTCAGGCTCAGGCTCAGGCTCAGGCTCAGGCCTCAGGCTCAGGCTCAGGCTCAGGCCTCAGGCTCAGGCTCAGGCTCAGGCTCAGGCTCAGGCTCAGGCTCAGGCTCAGGCCTCAGGCTCAGGCTCAGGCTCAGGCTCAGGCTCAGGCTCAGGCCTCAGGCTCAGGCTCAGGCTCAGGCTCAGGCTCAGGCTCAGGCCCAGGCTCAGGCTCAGGCTCAGGCTCAGGCTCAGGCTCAGGCCCAGGCTCAGGCCTCAGGCTCAGGCTCAGGCCTCAGGCTCAGGCTCAGGCTCAGGCCAGGCTCAGGCTCAGGCCTCAGGCTCAGGCTCAGGCTCAGGCCAGGCTCAGGCTCAGGCTCAGGCTCAGGCTCAGGCCTCAGGCTCAGGCCCAGGCTCAGGCTCAGGCCTCAGGCCAGGCTCAGGCTCAGGCTCAGGCTCAGGCCCAGGCTCAGGCTCAGGCCTCAGGCTCAGGCCAGGCTCAGGCCTCAGGCTCAGGCCAGGCTCAGGCTCAGGCCCAGGCCCAGGCTCAGGCTCAGGCTCAGGCTCAGGCTCCCAGGCTCAGGCTCAGGCCTCAGGCTCAGGCTCAGGCCTCAGGCTCAGGCTCAGGCCCAGGCCTCAGGCTCAGGCTCAGGCTCAGGCCTCAGGCTCAGG
Organism: Anisodus tanguticus; assembly: GCA_034509755.1. NCBI lineage: Eukaryota > Viridiplantae > Streptophyta > Magnoliopsida > Solanales > Solanaceae > Anisodus > Anisodus tanguticus. The sequence goes on along the minus strand of CM067553.1, from coordinate 4,747 downwards.
CTCAGGCTCAGGCCAGGCTCAGGCTCAGGCCCAGGCTCAGGCTCAGGCCTCAGGCCCAGGCTCAGGCCCAGGCCAGCCCTCAGGCTCAGGCTCAGGCCAGGGCTCAGGCTCAGGCTCAGGCTCAGGCTCAGGCTCAGGCTCAGGCTCAGGCTCAGGCTCAGGCTCAGGCCCAGGCTCAGGCCCCTCAGGCCAGGCTCAGGCTCAGGCCTCAGGCTCAGGCTCAGGCCCAGGCCTCAGGCCCAGGCTCAGGCCAGGCCCAGGCTCAGGCCTCAGGCTCAGGCTCAGGCTCAGGCTCAGGCTCAGGCCCAGGCCCAGGCTCAGGCTCAGGCTCAGGCTCAGGCCTCAGGCCCAGGCCAGGCTCAGGCTCAGGCTCAGGCCTCAGGCTCAGGCCAGGCCTCAGGCTCAGGCCTCAGGCTCAGGCCCAGGCTCAGGCTCAGGCCTCAGGCTCAGGCTCAGGCTCAGGCTCAGGCCTCAGGCTCAGGCCCAGGCTCAGGCCTCAGGCTCAGGCCCAGGCTCAGGCCAGGCTCAGGCCCAGGCCCAGGCTCAGGCTCAGGCTCAGGCTCAGGCCCAGGCTCAGGCCAGGCCTCAGGCTCAGGCTCAGGCTCAGGCTCAGGCTCAGGCTCAGGCTCAGGCTCAGGCTCAGGCTCAGGCTCAGGCTCAGGCTCAGGCCAGGCCCAGGCCAGGCTCAGGCTCAGGCTCAGGCTCAGGCTCAGGCTCAGGCCAGGCCAGGCCAGGCCCAGGCCTCAGGCTCAGGCTCAGGCTCAGGCCAGGCTCAGGCTCAGGCAGGCTCAGGCTCAGGCCTCAGGCCCAGGCCAGGCTCAGGCTCAGGCTCAGGCTCAGGCTCAGGCTCAGGCTCAGGCTCAGGCTCAGGCCTCAGGCCTCAGGCCTCAGGCCCAGGCCAGGCCCAGGCCCAGGCTCAGGCCAGGCCTCAGGCCTCAGGCTCAGGCTCAGGCTCAGGCTCAGGCTCAGGCCCAGGCCCAGGCTCAGGCTCAGGCCCAGGCCCAGGCCAGGCCCAGGCTCAGGCCCAGGCCAGGCTCAGGCCTCAGGCTCAGGCCTCAGGCTCAGGCCTCAGGCCCAGGCTCAGGCTCAGGCCAGGCCAGGCTCAGGCAGGCTCAGGCCTCAGGCTCAGGCCTCAGGCTCAGGCTCAGGCTCAGGCTCAGGCTCAGGCTCAGGCCCAGGCTCAGGCTCAGGCTCAGGCCAGGCTCAGGCCTCAGGCTCCTCAGGCTCAGGCTCAGGCTCAGGCTCAGGCCTCAGGCTCAGGCCCAGGCCCAGGCTCAGGCTCAGGCTCAGGCTCAGGCTCAGGCTCAGGGCTCAGGCCTCAGGCTCAGGCCCAGGCTCAGGCTCAGGCTCAGGCTCAGGCTCAGGCCCAGGGCTCAGGCTCAGGCTCAGGCTCAGGCTCAGGCTCAGGCTCAGGCTCAGGCTCAGGCTCAGGCTCTCAGGGCCCAGGCTCAGGCTCAGGCTCAGGCCTCAGGCTCAGGCCCAGGCCTCAGGCTCAGGCCCAGGCCCAGGCCTCAGGCCCAGGCCCAGGCTCAGGCCCAGGCCTCAGGCCCAGGCTCAGGCCCAGGCCCAGGCCCAGGCTCAGGCCTCAGGCTCAGGCTCAGGCTCAGGCTCAGGCTCAGGCCCAGGCTCAGGCCTCAGGCTCAGGCCTCAGGCCCAGGCTCAGGCCTCAGGCTCAGGCTCAGGCCAGGCCCAGGCCCAGGCTCAGGCCCAGGCTCAGGCTCAGGCTCAGGCTCAGGCTCAGGCTCAGGCCCAGGCCCAGGCTCAGGCTCAGGCTCAGGCCAGGCTCAGGCTCAGGCTCAGGCTCAGGCCAGGCTCAGGCTCAGGCTCAGGCTCAGGCTCAGGCTCAGGCTCAGGCTCAGGCTCAGGCTCAGGCTCAGGCTCAGGCTCAGGCTCAGGCCTCAGGCTCAGGCCTCAGGCCAGGCCAGGCTCAGGCTCAGGCTCAGGCTCAGGCTCAGGCTCAGGCTCAGGCTCAGGCTCAGGCTCAGGCTCAGGCTCAGGCTCAGGCTCAGGCTCAGGCCTCAGGCCTCAGGCCAGGCTCAGGCCTCAGGCTCAGGCTCAGGCTCAGGCCAGGCTCAGGCTCAGGCCAGGCCAGGCCCAGGCTCAGGCCCAGGCTCAGCCTCAGGCTCAGGCTCAGGCTCAGGCTCAGGCTCAGGCCAGGCCTCAGGCCTCAGGCTCAGGCTCAGGCTCAGGCTCAGGCTCAGGCTCAGGCCAGGCTCAGGCTCAGGCTCAGGCCTCAGGCTCAGGCTCAGGCTCAGGCTCAGGCCTCAGGCTCAGGCCTCAGGCTCAGGCCCAGGCCCAGGCCCAGGCTCAGGCTCAGGCTCAGGCTCAGGCCTCAGGCCCAGGCCTCAGGCCTCAGGCTCAGGCCTCAGGCTCAGGCTCAGGCCCAGGCTCAGGCTCAGGCCTCAGGCCCAGGCCCAGGCTCAGGCCCAGGCTCAGGCCTCAGGCTCAGGCCCAGGCTCAGGCCTCAGGCTCAGGCCTCAGGCCTCAGGCCCAGGCCCAGGCAGGCTCAGGCTCAGGCCCAGGCTCAGGCCTCAGGCTCAGGCTCAGGCCTCAGGCTCAGGCCTCAGGCTCAGGCCAGGCTCAGGCCCAGGCTCAGGCTCAGGCCCAGGCCAGGCCCAGGCCTCAGGCCCAGGCCCAGGCCCAGGCCCAGGCCTCAGGCTCAGGCCCAGGCCTCAGGCCCAGGCTCAGGCTCAGGCTCAGGCTCAGGCTCAGGCTCAGGCCTCAGGCTCAGGCCTCAGGCCTCAGGCCTCAGGCCCAGGCTCAGGCTCAGGCCTCAGGCTCAGGCTCAGGCCTCAGGCCAGGCTCAGGCCCAGGCTCAGGCTCAGGCCCAGGCTCAGGCTCAGGCTCAGGCCTCAGGCTCAGGCTCAGGCTCAGGCTCAGGCCCAGGCCTCAGGCTCAGGCCAGGCTCAGGCTCAGGCTCAGGGCTCAGGCCTCAGGCTCAGGCCTCAGGCTCAGGCTCAGGCCCAGGCTCAGGCTCAGGCTCAGGCTCAGGCCCAGGCCCAGGCCCAGGCTCAGGCTCAGGCTCAGGCTCAGGCTCAGGCTCAGGCTCAGGCTCAGGCTCAGGCTCAGGCCTCAGGCTCAGGCTCAGGCTCAGGCCCAGGCTCAGGCTCAGGCTCAGGCTCAGGCTCAGGCCTCAGGCCCAGGCTCAGGCCAGGCCTCAGGCTCAGGCCTCAGGCCCAGGCCTCAGGCTCAGGCCAGGCTCAGGCCTCAGGCCTCAGGCCTCAGGCCTCAGGCTCAGGCCTCAGGCTCAGGCTCAGGCCTCAGGCCTCAGGCCCAGGCCTCAGGCCTCAGGCCCAGGCCCAGGCCAGGCTCAGGCCTCAGGCCCAGGCCCAGGCCCAGGCCCAGGCCCAGGCTCAGGCCCAGGCCCAGGCCCAGGCCAGGCTCAGGCCTCAGGCTCAGGCCCAGGCCCAGGCCCAGGCTCAGGCCCAGGCTCAGGCTCAGGCCCAGGCCCAGGCCAGGCTCAGGCCCAGGCCCAGGCCCAGGCCAGGCCAGGCTCAGGCAGGCCAGGCCCAGGCCCAGGCCCAGGCCCAGGCCCAGGCCCAGGCCCAGGCCCAGGCCCAGGCCCAGGCCCAGGCCCAGGCCCAGGCCCAGGCCCAGGCCCAGGCTCAGGCCCAGGCTCAGGCCCAGGCCCAGGCTCAGGCCCAGGCCCAGGCCCAGGCTCAGGCTCAGGCCTCAGGCCCAGGCCTCAGGCCTCAGGCTCAGGCCAGGCTCAGGCTCAGGCTCAGGCCAGGCCCAGGCCAGGCTCAGGCTCAGGCCCAGGCTCAGGCTCAGGCTCAGGCTCAGGCCCAGGCCCAGGCTCAGGCTCAGGCTCAGGCCTCAGGCCTCAGGCCCAGGCCAGGCCAGGCCCAGGCCTCAGGCCCAGGCTCAGGCTCAGGCCCAGGCAGGCCCAGGCTCAGGCTCAGGCTCAGGCTCAGGCTCAGGCTCAGGCTCAGGCTCAGGCTCAGGCTCAGGCTCAGGCTCAGGCTCAGGCCAGGCTCAGGCCTCAGGCCCAGGCCCAGGCTCAGGCCTCAGGCTCAGGCTCAGGCCAGGCTCAGGCTCAGGCTCAGGCTCAGGCCTCAGGCCAGGCCAGGCCTCAGGCCAGGCTCAGGCCCAGGCTCAGGCCAGGCTCAGGCCCAGGCCAGGCCAGGCCTCAGGCTCAGGCTCAGGCTCAGGCCAGGCCCAGGCTCAGGCCCAGGCCTCAGGCTCAGGCTCAGGGCCAGGCTCAGGCCCAGGCCTCAGGCTCAGGCTCAGGCTCAGGCCCAGGGCTCAGGCTCAGGCTCAGGCTCAGGCCAGGCTCAGGCTCAGGCCCAGGCAGGCCCAGGCTCAGGCTCAGGCCCAGGCCCAGGCCCAGGCCCAGGCCCAGGCCCAGGCCCAGGCAGGCCAGGCCCAGGCCCAGGCCCAGGCCCAGGCTCAGGCCCAGGCCAGGCCCAGGCCCAGGCTCAGGCTCAGCCCAGGCTCAGGCTCAGGCTCAGGCCCAGGCCCAGGCCCAGGCTCAGGCTCAGGCTCAGGCTCAGGCCAGGGCCCAGGCCCAGGCTCAGGCCCAGGCCCAGGCCCAGGCCCAGGCCCAGGCCCAGGCAGGCTCAGGCTCAGGCCTCAGGCTCAGGCCTCAGGCCCAGGCTCAGGCTCAGGCTCAGGCCAGGCTCAGGCCTCAGGCCCAGGCCCAGGCCTCAGGCCCAGGCCCAGGCCAGGCTCAGGCTCAGGCCTCAGGCTCAGGCCCAGGCTCAGGCCAGGCCCAGGCCCAGGCTCAGGCTCAGGCTCAGGCCCAGGC